>CAXKVY010018466.1:600000-1147500 GCA_964058915.1 Tetropium fuscum | reverse complement strand
TATCCTCCAAAAGGTATACTGGGTAAAATCGTATCTGAAAATGTTACTAATTCCCAGTCTCTAAATATTTAGAAATTGCAGAAAATTAATATTAGAAAAGAAAACAATGCTATTAAACATTATCTTGTGCTATTTTAAATATGACAGAATAAAAGAGCTTAAAAATAGTAATAAATTTCATGTCATGACGCTAAATATTAAAAACATTTACTTCGAGGAGATGCCAGTTTTAATATATTTATAATGGATCTTTCTTAATTTATCATAGAATGCGGATGCTGTGACATGTTAAAAATCAAGCGCTCACACTTCACACTTCACTGGGAATCATGCGACTGCTTTCTATATACGCTGTGAATTCTAGAGGGTGCTGTACTGGCAAAAAAAAACCATTTAAATTCACTTTCTCAGAAATTATATATATAAAAATGTGGATCGACCTGACCTGCTCATACCGCAACATACTTAAAAGTTTGATAGATTACACAATGGTAGCATTCTGTTAGTTATAATATTATAGGAGCTACAAAACAATTTTTGCTTTCCATTTAAAATGACTAAATATAATCGATATTTTACTTTTATAAAATTTTACTAGATTTCTGTATTCCTAGTGTCGTTAAAATAAAAATCGGCATTAGAGATAAACTAGAATTAGCCTTACAGATAAACTAAAACATTGACATGTCCTTTAGTAATTTGTTAAACACGCCTTAGGACAGGTCATATTTTGCTACAAATATTTTGTTTAAAGTAACGATAAAATTGCCTTGTGCATTGTCTCATGGCCAAATTATTACCAAATTATTACCATATTTCTCGAGAGCTTCTATATCATTATTTTTGTGGTATCTTTCAATGTTTGAATAATTTAGTAATTTCTATTATTGACGTGTATAGGTTCCATTTTTACTTTTCATCAGAAAGCGAAACTCAGGTTAACAAATCTCGACGTTCTGGATCCCATGGAACATTTCAATATATATACGTTTTTCAATATCTCGCCTGTCATTATCGTCGTCGTCGTACGGATTTTATTTATCTTTCTCCATTCGTAATATCAGCAACGGTTTCAGATGTCACAATGAAATGTTATGTCCGTATTTAGTCAGTATCGTAGAGGTGAACTGAACACTACTTGGAAAAATTGGAAAACTGCTACGACATGAATTTCTATAATTCACATTTGCAATACATGAGATTTGTATATATATATATATATATATATATATATATATATATATATATATATATATATATATATATATATATATATATATACTGGGTGTTTTTTGAAAATTTTGGACGGATTTCTCTAAGAAACAAGAGGGTGAATAAAAAAAAGTTTAAACAAAAGTTGTAGGGTTCCGAGAGGAAAATCATTTGTGGACAATATCCACCCTCAACCCTCACCCTTTGGCAAGGGGAGGGGGTGACTTTTGTTTTTTAAATGAGAAGCTCAATTTTTTATGATCGCATATTGTTTTCTGTGAAAAAATAAACATCTTTTGTCTGAACTTTTTCGTCTGAACTCGGCTTGAGTTTTTTAAATTGCTAAAGTTTGAAAATCGATTCTTCTATTGTATGGAGGTTAATGGACCACAGTTTGAGAACCTCCTGTCTTGATGTTAAATAAAAAAAAGATAAAACTAACTGGTGAGGTTTTCTTTCGATATAACAACCCCCATCCCCTCGCCCGGGACACGAAGGTCTTTTCTTAATTTGAATTTTTTATTAGACTAGCAATTATTATTATTATTATTATTATTATTATTATTATTATTATTATTATTATTATTATTATTATCATTATTAAGTACGGACACCAGATGAAAGCAATACCATACGAGCGAAATTGAAAACAATCAATGATGCGAAGAGGTTACGAGGTCCAGAGGATACATGAATTTATTATGTGATGCATACTAGTGAGTAAATGTGAATTTTATACCCTGGTTCCTTGATCCAAATACGATATTGTTTGATCAGTTCACTAATATATACGCATATAATTAACATGTAATTAAACATCAAATAACAATTCTCGTAATTAATGAACGCTGATATTTTATATTATATCATATGCTGCTTTATTTTGAATAATTAAATATTAGTTTAATTAATACACAAAATGCAGAGTAATCAAGTAATTTTCGTGAAAACTCCTTATAGAGACAAAAAAATATAATATTTTTAGTTATCGTGGTTAGATTTAATTAATATAATAAACATTTAAAATACACCATAAATATATATTTATATATATATTTCAATTCCTAATGAGAAAAATTGTAGTTAACATGTATAGGAATGTCATTTATAAAATTTTAAATGACCGCACAAGACTAATATCAACCTCTTCCACTCTTGACTAAGCATTCTAGGGGTAGTTAAGAAAATACAAAATGCGAAGAAAATTCGTTTTGTATAGTAAGTATAATGAAAAATTATCAACAGCAATGATAATCATTTACATAAATTTTTAATAATGCGTGGTCTGTTACAATCTGGTTGTACTAACTTATTCCGGACATCATATTACCAGCGGTTAAATATTTGTAATTATTTTTCCAAATATGGTATCAATAATTTTATATTTTTTTATATATCATATCTGGACATACACATGTCTATGATATGAAGCATTCAAATTCTCTATGTAATGAAATGCTACAAACCCAAGATTACTTTTCACAAAACAAATATGAATAGCAAAAAGAACTTCAAAGGTAATATATATATATATATATATATATTACCTTTGTAATTAGTAATATATATATATATATTACTAATATGTATATATATATATATATATATATATATATATATATATATATATATATATATATATATATATATATATATATATATATATATATATATATTAGCTTTGAAATTCTTTGCTATTCATATTTATTTTGTGAAAAGTAATCTTGGGTTTGTAGCATTTCATTACATAGAAATAAGCAACTAGACGAATAAGAAAGAAAACACACTTACCAGTACTATATCTGGACACACATACGGAAATGAATCACTATGCATATGAAAACGAACCACTTAGAAGTTGTACAAGTTCTTTCACCTTTCTTGAGGATCTTCAGAGCAGTATACGATTTATTTCATTGATCATTCATACTTGAATTTAAATTACCAATACACCAACACTTGCAGTGACGTTTTATGACATTAGTTTTTGACGGAACTCATTCTTAGAATACACAAACCTAGTCTACTATTTATATTTGTTCTATTTGAACATATTATCATCAACATATCAACATATTATCCAGAAGATGTTAATCTTCTGGATAACTGTATGCCTAATGCTTTTATATATAATATGTTCAAATAGAACAAATATAAATAGTAGACTAGGTTTGTGTATTCTAAGAATGAGTTCCGTCAAAAACTAATGTCATAAAACGTCACTGCAAGTGTTGGTGTATTGGTAATTTAAATTCAAGTATGAATGATCAATGAAATAAATCGTATACTGCTCTGAAGATCCTCAAGAAAGGTGAAAGAACTTGTACAACTTCTAAGTGGTTCGTTTTCATATGCATAGTGATTCATTTCCGTATGTGTGTCCAGATATAGTACTGGTAAGTGTGTTTTCTTTCTTATTCGTCTAGTTGCTTATTTCTATGTAATGAAATGCTACAAACCCAAGATTACTTTTCACAAAATATATATATATATATATATATATATATATATATATATATATATATATATATATATATATATATATATATATATATATATATATATATATATATATATATATATATATATATATATTATTACTATTATTTTGTATTGATATTTTTACTAATTAAATATATTCTCTACCCTACGAAGTTTATCTACTTAACATGTGGAGATATGCAAATTTTGTTGTTTACTTTCGAAGAAGCGCAATAAATATTTAACGAAATTTGAAATACATCTACAGAAAAATAAAACTATTTCTCAGACATTGTAATTCGCGGTGACACGGTTTCGTTTTATATTTATAATATTCACTCACAAATGGCACAAATACGTATTTCTCTCGACTCAAAATGCACTAATGGGAAAAAGATTTATCCTAACTAGCACTTAATTTTTCTTCCACATCGAACAAAACACCGAATTATACCGTTAGTCCATTAATCTTGAATCATCACTTAACCCAACAACAACCTCATGCCTCGCATTATTTACTTACAATACTAATCAATAATCGATAACATCCAATAGACCACACAACAACAACAACAGATATAAGCAGCAGCAATTTAACTCGCTACAACGTAACCGGACTTAGACACGTTTTCAGTCGGTTGCGTATAGAAGGATGCGAAGCTCCGGACTTTTGGTACAGCACTGGATGCTGGCGAACGTTCAGAGAACTCGCGAGGGCTCGTCAGGCCCCGAAGTATGACACGTCTGCGTTTATTTAGTCCTGTAAGACATTTCAACACTTGGACATCATCCGATAAATCTGCGATGTGTGGATTTAACCGGGCGTAAACCGTGAAGACATATTTTACGGATTATAAACTGGCCACGGGGTGATTGCAGTTCTGGCGGAGGTGCCGGTAATGGAAGCACTTAACCCGACTATATCACCCAGACACGGCAGTTTTTAATGCGACCATCTCCCGGAGGGATTTAAATAGGCTGCCGGACACGATGTTTCCTCACTGGAGCACTCACAGCAGTCATTATTGAAATATTTACTGCATACACATAAAATTGGAAATTATATTTGAGCATGCGACCTATTCGGAAGTACTTGAGCAATATAGCCTGCTACAAAATAGTCAAATTATAGTAAAAACGCTCACGAACTACTGTTTCCCATTTCAGTTTCTTCACATAGTGATATTCTTCTTGAAATTAAATGTTTATGGAACCAATTCCATTTATAGTATATAAAGCATTATTTTGTAGTGTTTGTGTGAATTTCATACTAATTTTACTGGCGCAAAGAAATATACTTGCGATAAGAGTTCTTTCACGGAGAAAACTCTTAGACTTTGTTTTATTTTACCTCCTAAATTTAGGCAAATTATTTTAGCTCTTATTTCTTACCTCCTAAAGTTCTAATAAAGACCCGCACATATCATTGATATAGGTACATATCATTGATATAGGTACATGATAATTCTGTAACAAAATATCCTTACGACAAAAGGTTAAAACTAATTCTTATTAAGAGCAATACAGCATACCAATCATGTTGAAATGTTAGAGTTCCCCGACGAAGTACAGATGTGTACCGAGATATTTTTATAGCTATGAAATAGTTGTAGATCAATTTTATTTATCAAAAAAATAGTCGCTTTGCAAATAAACTTGGTAATTTTCCTGGTAACTGCTTCAGTCATTTATTTTTCCCAAAGCATAATATCATTATATTTTTCGCAATGCTTAGAGAAAAAAACAGTTAAATCGACAGTGAAAGAAATGCATTTTTGGGATGTACCAATCCTGTTAAGGCTTACTGAAGCCGCCTCGCACCTTTAAGTAAGTTATTTCTGTGTTCACTTAACCTCACTTTTTTACATGTAAGGACGCCGTAGGAACTTATTAGCCGTGTCTTTCAGGGCTTCAACTAACTTCAACGCCCTCACTTCCCCACTTCATTTTGGATTCTTCAGTTGTTCAACTGGACCCTTCGTTTAATTATTTCCTTTCCACTTGGAACCCCCGTCGAATACTTATTCCTCGTCGAATATTTATATCCTTTCATTATGTACCAAGAGCCTGCAATCATTTTATAAAACCGTAATACGACTAGGTTGCTAAAATATTAGCCTACAAAACTCCATACCTTTATTACCCTTCTATAGTCGTTACATAACTAACCATTACCATATGTTACCAAAAATGTCTACTGGGGTATTATGATATACATGGTGTCATGAAATGAATGTAACATACTTCAATGGGAATAAATAGAACAAATAGAACAAATAGAACAAATAGAACAAATAGAACAAATAGAACAAATAGAACAAATAGAACAAATAGAACAAATAGAACAAATAGAACAAATAGAACAAATAGAACAAATAGAACAAATAGAACAAATAGAACAAATAGAACAAATAGAACAAATAGAACAAATAGAACAAATAGAACAAATAGAACAAATAGAACAAATAGAACAAATAGAACAAATAGAACAAATAGAACAAATGGAACCTTTGATGTAACTGTAACACTCGGAGTAGTTTCCACAAACACCAAAACACTTTCACTTCGCTCGACGCGCGTTTCGCCAACCAAGTTGGCATCATCCGGAGACGATTAAAACTCAGGTTTAATAACTCAGTTTTAATCGTCTCCGGATGATGCCAACTTGGTTGGCGAAACGCGCGTCGAGCGAAGTGAAAGTGTTTTGGTGTTTGTGGAAACTACTCCGAGTGTTGCTTTCAAAGTTGATTTTTTACTTTTTAATTTTTGCATTAATTCTGAAAGGGCTGAACCAAATTTGATAAAATTTGGCACCTAAGAGACTCATTTGACGGCGAATACGATGGCAAAGTCCATCTTAAATTATAATGTAGGGGGCGCTGTTTTAACCTGGTCTTCAAAACACTTTTTCACTGTATCTTTTTTGTTTAGAACTTTTTCCGATTTTCGCCATAAAAACAAATAAGGAATTTAATTCTCCACAAAAAACGCATACCTGTTGATATCGAAGATATGCTTCATTTAAGAGATATTGTGTAAAATATGCCATGGTCGACGCGTATTTAAATATATTGTGGAAACATTTTGTATTCTCATTTCGGCATTTTGTATTCTCTCCCATAGTACTTCTGTTGTATTAGGAGATACTTTACCATATAAAATTTCTTCCATATGTCCCCAAAGATAAAAGTCCAGGGGATTTAGGTCTGGACCACGCGAGGGCCATGGAAATTCACTACCCCGACCTATCCATCTTTGGGTAAACCGTTGATTAAGATAATCCCTCACGATATTAGCATTATGGGCTGGTGCACCATCATGCTGCAACCACATTCGTCCACGGATAGTTAGAGGTACTTCATCTAAAATTCAGAAAGCTGGTTTAGCAAAAAATATCCCTGGCCATTTAACCGAGCTGGAAGTACTACTGATCCTAAAATGTATTTTCCAATGACACCACACCACACGTTTAAAGAAAATTCATTCTTAAAATGTCCACATGCTCTTTTCCACATGCTCTTTTCTTGCATGTGGATTTTCTTCATCCCAGACATGACAATTTCGCCAATTATACACACCCCTATGAGTAAATGTTGCCTTATCAGTAAAAAGAATGCGTCCTACGAAGGCGTGGTCTCTACTGTGAATTCGAAGTATTCTTTGACCGAAGGTATTCCGCATTACAAAATCTGGTGGAAGTAGATTCTGGACGGGTGTGAAATGAAAGCAACGTACCTGCGAGTGTGCAGAGTAAACACACTATTATGATTTATACCTATAACTGCCGAGAGTCGCCGGATACTAATTTGAGGAGCTTCTTCTACTCTATCCAAGATCTCTTCCTCTCGGTCCATTAATCTTTCAAGTTTCTTCCATTTCGACGGACTGCTTTTTTGACAGATTGATTGGAAATAACTAGATAACAAATTTAATATGCAAAGCGTACTCAGACCATTTTTTAAATTAGTCCAAAACATAAAAACATATGAGAATTATACAATATCTCTTAAATGAACCATATTTTCGATATTCATGCCTTTTTTGTGGAGAATTAAATTCCTTATTTGTTTTTATGGCGAAAATCGGAAAAAGTTGTAAACAAAAAAGATACAATGAAAAAGTATATTGCTGAATTATAATTTAAAATGGACCATCGTATTCGCCGTCATATGAATCTCTTAGGTGCCAAATTTTATCAAATTCGGTTCAGCACTTTCAGAATTAATGGCAAAAATTAAAAAGTAAAAAATCAAATTTGAAAGCCTATAACTTTTTAATGGGACAATTTCTACTTGAGCAAAGTAGGTTGATTCGATTTTATCTATGTTATTATATGTTATTTTATGTTCCCTAGAACCTACAATTGAAGTATGTAACATTGTAAGTAACATTCGTTTTAAGAGATCCTGTATATGATATAAGCGGACTTTTTGGGTAATTTTTTCCCATTTGGCATAAATAAAACCTATGCAGCCCATTCCGTAATTTTGGCAAAAAAACACCGCGTATTCCAGAACTCACGACCTGCACTAAAGTCTATTTAGTAAAGATTATTTATTTCCATAGTCTACTTTGACAATCATAATACAATTTTTTGTAGGATTTCAATACAAAGCAGTAATCAGTATTAAAGCTTATAAAACAACCACTCTGTATGATTTCATAGGTATACCAATTCCATAGTAAAACGAAAAGTTGCTGGGTATGTTACTATGGTAATCTATATTTCTCCGTCATTTGACATAAAAATTAAACACAATTCTCTTTAATTCCTCTTTGGCTCAGCAATGCTTCGTAAACTCATTTCATCGAGTCTGTCCGTTGACCCGGTCAGTAATTCCACCGTTAAAAAAACATCCTAGAAATGTTTGTATTGTCTACTCTAAAATACTATCAATTAATCTTCATCCTATTATTACGGAGCCGGTTTTCACGATGTAATTAAAAAGGAGCAAAACAAAATATTTCATTATAAGAATCTTACTGACACAGCTAAACGGCTGGAGGTCTGGGGCATTAAGCGTATTTTAGCCAGCGTGTTTTTAAGAAGCGATTTTTCTCCGCGATAAAACTTCTAGATATAATATTTCATTATATATTGTTCTAAAACTTTCACTTTACTTTTGCGTGTTTTTGCAAACACTGGGAAACACACTGCGCGACACCGTATTTATTTTCGGGGAAAGTTTCAAGTTGTGTGGAAGCCGACACACTGGTTTTTGCAACTGTAGTAAAAATTTATTAAGAACAGAAACTATAAAACTTGATTTATACCGCCGCTTTTGCCGTAGCTTTAAACTGTTTGGGCGAAGGAATCTGAAATGCTATTGGCTTTTTATAATGGAGGTTCATTCATTACTCCGCACGATGTTAAAATGTCAATGATGTATTGCAAAGCGCTAGGAAGTAGTCCTTTTCCATAATAGGGGTTGACTTTTCCATTTTATTTGGGTACTTTCATGTAATGTTAATTTTAACCATAATAATTATGCCACTTTCATTTTGTATTAACCACTTTTATTTTAAAATCTGTCGTTAATATAAAATTATTTTGGTAAAATTAAAATAAAATTATTTTAAAAAATCGATACATACATAACGCAATAATTACATATGTCTACTGCATATTTCATGCTAGATAAGCTGTGCTAAAAATAAGAAAATGATATTAAGCTGGTGTCACAGTGGATTTTAAATGCTAACAAAAGTTATTAGCAGGTAAATATCAGACGGAGAATTTAGTTAAGGTTATAATTGAGAGAAAAAACAAACTAAACACGGAAATTGTGAAAATCTAAAAAAAACAATACACAGCACCCCATTTAGGGGTTGAAAGTGTTTTTTCTACTTCTTCCGGCGAAAAGTGGCCACCAAGCAGAGAACGTCTTACATAAAAGTTGTAGATAGTAAAAAAACATAAAACTTTTGTATATATATATATTAGGCTTTTTTAATATAACCTCAAATTTACCGAGAAAATGGCGGAAAACTTTTCGGGTTTTTAGTTTTTTCTCGTAAAAATAATTCAATTAACAAGAAATTTTGTGAAAGTATACATTTTTTGCACTGAATAAGGATGATTTTCTAGGAATCTGGGAAAGAAGTAGTTTCCGAGATATATTTCGGAAAAAAAGCAAAATCTTCCAGAAAAAAATATATTGGTGTTTTTTTTTCGAGTTCTCTCCGTGCTCATTGTAACCGTTGTTGAAACGTCTACTTTCAAATGGTCTATATACATATGTTGAGGGCTTATTCTTCACGATACCGCTCAAAAATGAGAAAAACCAAAATAATGACATCTGCATGATCAAAAATGTTATAATATTATATCGGGTGATCAGTTAAAGCTCATTGGCTATGGTGTTTCAGAAATTCTTTAATTTTTCCAAATATCTTCGGTACAATGTAGGTTGGAAATACACGTTTTGAAATCTGTGTTTAATCCTCTACAAATTTTTTGTAAATATTGTTTTGTCTGATTGCCGTGGCAACGGCCGTGTGAAGGATAACAATTTATAATTTTTAAAATGCTTGAGTTTGCTTTATCTGAATTTAACAAACCATGGTTCATCATAAAGGGCTATTTACATTTAGGGCTATTTAAGCAAGGCAAAAAATTAAATTCAACCCTGTAACTTTTTTATGTGTTTAATAGCCGGTTGATTAAAGAAAATAAATAAGGAAACCGGAGGTCGCTATCTCTTCCAGTTTTAAATGCATGTCAAAAATAGTAGAGTGGCGTCAGAGGAAACGCATTTGTTTAATTCTTTAAATCAAATGAAGTTGCTCTATGTGAATAATATTTTAAAACTACAAAATTACATATGAATGATCTTTTCTCTATTTTAAAATTTTTCCGAATATTTAATGGCTTATAATTTAATTGTTTATGAAATGCATCAATATTTAATAATTTTTATTTGTAAATAATGTGTATATTAATTTATAGCGAAGACCATAATCTATGAAAAAAAGATATTATCATTAGTCTCATTATTATCAGTCAAGTTACTCTGACTGTTTGAAAATCATTGTAAAAATATTGATAATCATTATTATTATGAAATTATTGCAGTTATACAGTAGTTCGTAGGCATCCACGGCCGGTGTTCATTGGTTGATGTAGAACTTCTGGGCTGTTTTCCCGTGGTCGATGCATTTCGCAGACGTTTCGCCATTCTTAACAGATGACATCTTCAGTGCTTCACGTTCTGAAAATGCCATCTGAAAATTGTTTAAAAAAGTCTATTTAATTTCTGGTTATTTTATTAATGCTGAGTATGTTAAAAAAAACATAAAGTTGTAATTACCAGTTTCTTATAACTAAAACATGCTTATGAGGTGTCGTTTAAGCCAAAATGCAAAATGCTATATATATATATATATATATATATATATATATATATATATATATATATATATATATATATATATATATATATATATATATATATATATATATATATATATAGATATATATATATATATATATATATATATATATATATATATATATATATATATATATATATATATATATATATATATATATATATATATATATATATATATATCTATATATATATATATATATATATATATATATATATATATATATATATATATAGATATTAGATACACTAAAATTATGCATAATTTCAAAGAACAATATCGGCGATTGAAAATTTGAGCTTCGATGCCACCAGGGATTTTACGAAGTCTTGAATTTTGCAATCATTTGAGAAACTGATTGGATCGAGTTGTCGAGCTTCTTCTAATATATAATAGCTTTCAAAGGATTGTCCGTCTAGTCCTGAAGAGTTACGGCAATTATTTCCTTCAATAAGAAGTTCTAGTGCAAATAGCCGAGCATCTCGAGCTATAACTAGAACTCCAGCAACAATTACTCACTTAACACACATAGAGATTGCTAATAATAAAGGAAAAAAATAATGGAAAAAGAACCAAGCGCATGTAGGACAGTTTCAATATATATTTCAATTATTAGACAAATTAAAACTTTTCATATCACAATTTGATGAACTGGTATGCGGCAAGTTTTCTGGTTTATCAGCTGATGGCTTGTCACAACGCTGCGAACGCCTATGGCGCTTTCGTGGCCTAACGGCATACGATAGAAGCACAAATTTTACATCACGTGTAAGCAAATTTTCAGTCGTTGATATTGTTTTTATGTATAATTTATAATAACTATACTAGTTTTCTTAATAACCTACTGTGAAATGAACTTTACAAAACCAGTTGCAAAATATTTTACTTTCCGTAACTTGTTATAAAAAGACGTTTCCTAATGTCAAAGAGAAAAGTGTGTGAAAAGTGAAAAAATATTTATATATAAAGCAAATTGTATTTTGGCCTCATACATGCTCTACAAGGTATGGTATAAGTGTCATATGGAATTTCACATGAAGGATGAATTATAAATTCACCCTTCATGTGCGCTATTAATAGTACTCGTATATTAGACTGAACGATTTTAATATATACACATTCCAGCAAAAAAAAAACAGCAGTAGTGCAAAAATTGATCGGAAGTTATAGAATATTTACGAGGATGCCAATAACAGTAAAAAATAAACGTTCGTTTTACTACGTATACAGGATTCGAGCATTTATAACCCAATAAAAACGATATTCGCAGCAACAGTGGGGCAGTTTTGTAAATTTATCAGCTGTATTCCTAGAGGGTTGATTCGGGCTGCAACAAAATGTCAATTTGCGTTTTATGCAAAGCACTATAATCATTAGTGAAGTAGAAAGATCAAAAAAGTTTTTTGATACACATTAGTTATTCACTGCATTGTATTAATTTATGAGGGCATTCTTGGCCGCAATTCATTATACGATAGTTTCTCGTGTATTGCCGCCTTTCGAGCGAGAAGACCAGCACTCGATCAACGAGCTGGAATCCGCTCGTCTTAAAGCCCACATTAAAGCTGCAGAACACAGCTCTTATCTGCAGCAACGCCTCATTCGCCTTCAATGTTACCATCACCAGAAAAAAATAGTGATCCGTTACCGCAAAAACCCCACCGTGCACATTTGGAGTCGAATAGGACCATAAATTGTGAAATTAATCCGCAATTTTAATAACTCTTCACATCTTTATTTGTGACAGCATTACAGGCGAAATCCGCATCGGATTATGAAATATCTCAAAATATATTGAAAAAATACATCCTAATATCCAAGTAAGACAGACAATATTCATAATCCATAAGCACTAAAAGCTACTAAAAAAATGATTGGAAATAGAAAATAAAACCAATATAATTTTGGAGCATATCAGAGAAAACAAGTTTTGAGCAAGTGTAAAACAAAGTTAAAAATGCAATTTTTCATGAGAACGGAAAGCGTACAACTGGCTAGTCCGATTTTCTTTGTTAATATAAAATAAGTACTTTCACTCCTATAAAAGGCATGCTGGGTGAAATCGGAGAAAATATTCTGTTATCATCTCTCGCTCTATATATTTTATGTCCGTTTTTATTTTAAAGGCTAATAGTAGTACAGTATATACTAAATTAAATTGATGTCTCTTGTCACAAGAATTAAATTTAGGTTTCCAGGGAGTTATTTATTATTTTTACTGATATTTATGTTAGGGTTATACTCAATTCACTTAAGGGTGACCATACATTTAATGGAGGTTCGTGAAATTTAGGATGCGTCAGGTCTATGGTCCTGATTCTTGAGACGGGAGTAGCAGCACACTGACATTTAACCTAATTTACTGGTATTCCCCACTTTAGAGACTGGTGATTGAAGTGCGGGAAAACTATTTTGAGGCCGGTCTTAGTTAAGACAGGGAAGCACTGCCATAAATATAGTAACTATTTCGCAAGTATTCTAAAGTTTATATAAAGCGCACAAGTATTTTAAAATTTATATCTATATATTATGATCGATATATCTCGCAGCGCAGCAATTTGTTAATATAAGAGATACAAAGATATAATTAAGCTAACTTACGTTTAAGAGGGTGAAAATGAGATAACATAATTTCGTCTTTTTCTAATTTCAGTCTAATTTTTCAGCTTTAGTGTCAAGAGTAATTATCTTTTTATTTTTTATTGTGTTAACTTAGAGCTCTTCAGGCTACTTTTTAGGTATATTTATTTTTAACGAGCATCCTATTGTCATTTTTATAGCACCTCAGGCATAGTAATTGTAAATTTTAATTAATTCTCAGTTTTCTGTAAACCATCCACTGGTACATTTATTTATTTGTTAATATATTTTTTTTTTAAAATATGTCTTTTTTATTCCACTAAGTAGAAATCTGATTCACAGAAGTTACAGCTGATAATCATTGCCTTCTCATTTCTGCGGTCTGCTCCAGTACTGCTGACCTGGCGTCCAAATATTTATTTTTGAAATATAAATCAAAAGTAGAGATATATCAAGTCGGTAATTGTCAAGCTGTAGGCTGTAGCTAATAGGCAAAATTAAAAATCCATCAGTATCTCCTGGATAAGAGGCCATTTAATTCAGGTAAATTAAATTAAAGGAAGAGGTGTTATAACTTGCTCCTAATGCCGATTTCGAAGTTCGTAGTGTTAAGCGTTTTTTGACGGTAAAAAATAAGAATGATACTGATATTCAAGGAGAGTTGCATAACTATTGCGAGATGTTGCGACAACTCATGAAAGCGAGGGGAAAAGAAGGGCAAAAAGCGAGGGCAAAAAGCGAGGGCGAGTTGATTGATAAAAAAAACAGTTTTTTTGTTCCACGACAAGGCTCGCCCGCACGCTGCTCGTCTGACTCAAGACCTACTTGAGGAGATACGATGGGATGTTTTCCGACATCCGCTTCAGTCCCCTGACCTTACACCAGGTGTTTTCTGTTTCCGGAGCTGAAGTAACATCTTGGGGGGAAGACGCCTCACAAACGAGAATAATTTGAAACGAGAAGTTGAAAAATAGCTAATCAGAATGGCGGCAGAATTGTACGACACTGGATTGAAAACACGTTTACTACGGTACCAAAAATTTATTGAAAAACAAGGCGATTATGTACAAAAATTAGTTTTATGTACCTTTCGAAATATACTTTTTGAAAACATTTGTTACTTTTATTTATTTTTTAAAGAAAGTGTCTTACTCTTGAGACAGTAAGTAGGTAGGTAGCCTACAACTAACGAACAGAGTATAGCATAAGCGCAAACAAACACTTGCCTATAACCAACGAACAGAGTATAGCTGAATGTCAGTCAGCTACGCGCAGGATTGGTCAAAACATATTATCGATATAATTAAATAATTAATCGCCATAAAAATCTGTTTCAAGTGAAATTACAATAGACAAGTCATACTAATAATTAATTAAATTAAAAATAATAACTAATAATAATTCAAATAATAGTATTAATTTGTGCTAAGTAAGCCATACTACCAGTGCATATGAAGCAGTGAAACTGCATGTATGTGTTTTCGTCGTTTTTACGCGTAAAGAAGGGAAAAGCTTGGTAGCGTCCCAACCCTATGTAAGAAAATTTGCAGTTAATATACCAGTAAGAAAAGGGAACAAACTTCCACAGTGATTAGCAAGTGATATCAGATTGATAACTACGGCCCAGCAGCAAGTAATATAAATTTGAGGGTAAATAAATCCCAAGGCGAGATACCAACGAAGGCAGTCAGCATTCCAGAGGCAGTGCAGCGAAATCCCGCTAGATGACACCACAACCAGAGCCCAGCAGTAGTTACTAGTTCGCGTACAAGTGTATTCGAAAGTGACAAGTTCATAAAAGGATTAACATATTTTACAATAAAGTAATAAACCATTCTAAATTTGCTAGTATTAAGAAATATTGGTTCAGAGGACTTGGACTAATTAGATTTAAGTTACCTAGGTTTTGCCGCAGGATAATAATAGATTTTTTTTGTTTATAATTTTGTTTCCACATTAACAATATCTAAGAATAAACATATGCAATCACAGCTTCTTCTTTCGTGTTTTGCATTTTCAGGGCAATAACTTATAACAATATAAACTAATACAACTTTGAGCTTCACAAAAATTTAACATTTTTAATAAAAAAATTGCTTACAATTAAATTCAATGATGAAGAGTCATTAATTTCATTTATCAAATAATATTTAAAAAAATTTGTATATACAAAATTAATAATTCTAATTGGACCCCCTCTAAGACAATAGAGTGCTCATGACTATACAGTGATCCATGAAGCAAATTAAAAATTAGTGGTCATAGAACTGGCGCCCATAATAAAAGAGAAGGCTTCAATAGTAAATAAGTAAATATGAGTAAGTATCCTATAAACAAATTGAATATCTCTCTATCATATTATTTCAATATAGTATATTTATTTCAAAAGCCTTAATAGCCTTATAAAATTCATCAAAATGAGCTCAACAACGTGAGACTACTATATATCATATAATACCATACATTACAATATATATATATATATATATATATATATATATATATATATATATATATATATATATATATATATATATATATATATACATTCGTTGTGGATCGAACGAATAATACTTAATAATATATATTTTAAGTGTTATATTATTTTAAAAGTGAAATTACCTTAATTAATTATTGAGAAGACCTAAATAATTCTGCAAATTCATCCAATTGTTATATTCTGTTCAGATTCCTTTTTTGCTCATTTTAACTAGTCTAAGAACAAAAAGCACCATAAAATTACTTTTGAAATAGAATGGACTTGGCATTTTTCGATTTATTACTAATGAAAATAAAACATAACTCAATGTAAACCGATCTTTTTGAAAAAGGGACGCTTATTATTATATATTGATATTATCTACAAATTGATTGAGCATTATCTGATCCAACTTTAACAATGAAAATTATTAATTAACACCTTGTAGTCATTATGTCAATAATTACTACAATTATATTTGTTTGGTTTTGTTATTGTTGCAAAATATTCAATAATATTGAAAAAAAATATTAGTACCTACTTCTAATATTATATACTATTTGATAATTATTACTTAATATAATTATTAATAGATAAGTATTTTAGGAGCAGGAAAATAAACCATTGACTGATCCATTGATACCACATGTCGCTTATTTAATCTTTTTATATTTCAAGTGCCATAAATTATGACATAAATAACATAACACCTACGTCTATTCATATATAAAACAGTATTTTCAAATGAAAATGAAAATAACTAGAAACACAAGAAACATTTGGAGTTTCAAGTCCTCTGCAAGTTTCTATCTCCAAGCATCCGAATGCCTTCCCTTGTTATAAAGACAGCGCTAATACCGGAAAAAAACTTACTCGGAAGCCGGAGTTACCTCTCAAAAAAAAATTACAATACAACATTAACATAATGGATTCCCAGCCGAGCGACTAGCATTGTACAAAAATTCCGTAACAGAACAAGCCTAATTCAATTTGACTGGTGGTAACGCATACTTCAATCAGATACCGGTTCGAAAAATACGAATTTGAACTGCTCCAACACATATTGATATTGATCTACGCCCCTGGAAATTAACTTCGCAAAATAACATATCGCCATAATATAGCCAAATATGTGGTGAGTTATATAATTAAATTTAAAGTTTGAGAGTTTGCAGAGGTTATTAAATGCTGGGATTCCAATGTATTTAATATTGAGATGAGAAAATTAATTGTGTACATACCAACATAGTGGGCGGTTGTGCATACCTGAAAAAAAAACGCTTGTTAATATTGTATACACACAAGGACATATATTATTATCAGAAATATTTTCCTTGAAAATGCCTTTCGAGATTGGCATCAATATGTTATTATATGTCGTACTGAACAGTACATGTCTTAAATATAAGAAATACAAAATAATATCACGGGACACTGACAGTGACTTTGAATGTAGTAAGAGAAAGATTTACCTAATATATATATATATATATATATATATATATATATATATATATATATATATATATATATATATATATATATATATATATATATATATATATATATATATATATATATATATATATATATATATATATATATATATATATATATATATATATATATATATATATATATATATATATATATATATATATATATATATATATATATATATATATATATATAGAGACCTTTCATTTGGAACAATTTTATCCTTTAGATTGTCTAAAAGTTGTTGTAATTTATTACTCGATGAATGAATCGCTATTACACCCACGTTTTTGAAGACCTTACTCAAACCACGAGTAAACCGGGGTTCGTAAGGGATGGATACATATTTTGGAGTCTCTATACTCTTTTGAAAGGTCGTAGAATTACGAAGTGTGTCCTTAAATGTATGCTTCCTAATTAGTTTTTCAACTATATCTCTAGGATAACCATTACTCACAGCTATATCTTCAATTAATACTTTTTATTTTTCAAACCTCTCATTACTGAGAGGGAAACTTAGTAAACGATGGACAAGAAAATTAAAACTTGCCATTTTATGTTGATAGCAGTGGTGAGAGTCATTAGGGATATATCTGATCGTACTGGTATCTTTTCTATATATATCAAATTCTAACCTATTGTCACTATTGTTAATTACTAATACATCTAAAAATGGAAGTTTTCCATTATTTCCTAGTTCATATGTAAACTTTACAGAAGTGAAACGTGGGTATAACCGCGATTCATTCATCGAGTAATACATTACAACAACTTTTAGATAATCCAAAGGATAAAATTGTTCCAAATGAAAGGTCTGGGATTTACGAAATTAGTTGTAATGATTGTGATCGAAAATATGTTGGACAAACGAGACGATCAATTAACACCAGATTTAAAGAACATATGGCTCATCTAAAATATGGAAGAACAGATAAGTCTAGTGTTGCACAACATGCTTTTGACAACAATCATAGAATAGATATTAGTAATTTAAGATTAGTCAGAAATGTGACCAATAATAGACAATTGCATGCATTTGAGAGCATAGAAATTGTAAAATGTAAAAGTAGTATGAATAGCGACAAGGGACCTATACCGTATAGCCCGCTTTACGCGTTGCTTAGCAACTAATCATTGAAGCATGACTAATGATTTCACCATAAATAGTATTAATAGGGTAGATTTTTAGTTTAAGATTAGTTTTAATCGTCTCCGGATGATGCCAACTTGGTTGGCGAAACGCGCGTCGAGCGAAGTGAAAGTGTTTTGGTGTTTGTGGAAACTACTCCGAGTGTTATAGTTACATCAAAGGTTCCAGCCCTATCCAGTAGTAAATTAATCCCCTGGATATTTTTTTTAATTTCGAAAAAATTCGATTTTTAAGTGTTCAAAAAATTACATCTCAGCTTCTATATAACTTAGATACTTGTTTGAGGCGGCATTCTTCTCTGTAATCCCAATACTTTTAGGAAAAAAAATGGGTACTAATTTATCCTCCGGCTTCACAGCAAGCTGCTAACTAAACCACTATTTCAGAGGGACCTGAAGTACAAGACTGCTACCGAGATGATCAAGGACAACGCCAAGATTTTTTTTTCTTAGAAGTACATGGAATACAGAGGAGAATGCCGCCTCAAACAAGTCTCTAACTTATATATAGAAGATGAGATGTAATATTTTGAAAATATGAAAAATCCAATCCTGAGAAATCCAATTTTTTTAAATTCAAAATATTCTCCAGCGGCCAAATTTGATCGAATTAGGCTCAAATTTTCAAAATTACTTTCTATCAACGCAGGGCTTAACCCTACAGTACAAATTACTACTAAATATTTCACAATTATTGTAACTAATGGTGGTGTAATGTACATTATACCTACTCGTGCGTAAATCCGGGTAAAATAAATTGCATAAATTTAAAAACTATTACCGATGATAATAAATAGGTGTAGATAATAGTTTTTTTAATTTGACAGTCATGAGATACCTATATATACTTTATAGTCATTTAATCAGGAATTAATGTACAGAAATATTACCTACCCGCCAAACTTTTTTATGAAAATAAAATCTCCTATTCATAGTATGTTTTTAATTTTTACGTCTTCCCGATCGAGGATTTACACCAGAATTTGCGCGATAATCTCGGTGTTTGACAGGATCAGAAGGGTATAATGCCGGAGATTACCGGAAGACTATTTCGGAGATTCCGCTTGATTCCGTTTAACTTTATTTTATGCTCGCTCAATAAAAAAGTTATTTAATCTAAAAACCGACCGCACAGCCCTATAATAAGTTCAGTACAAGGTTCATTATAAAGCAAAAAGTCCCCTGTTATATAGAGACGAGCAAATATACCCCACTCAGATTTTTTTAAAGAAAACAAAAAATATGAATCTGGTGTTCCTCCTCTATTCGGGAAAAAGCAGAAGAAGGAATTTGTGCTTTAATTTGTATTATATAAATTCTTAGGCAACATTTTCAAGTGTCCACGACATATTTTATGAGACTTAAACACGGCGGCGAATTTGCCGTAATATTTGTAATAGTAATTTGTGATTTAAAATATAAATTCTGTACTGTATATATATACAGTATATACCGGAAATCGTGGTGGTTTTTGGTCGATTAAGAAGATAGTTTATTAAAAACTAACTTTTTTTAAGTTTGACTTGGAGAAATAAAAAACCTGCATGATTATATAAATTCTGAAGGGAAAACTTTCTGAATAATTCTGAAGAAAGATCTGAATTAAGACGCATTAAGAAGTGAAAAATAAGATAAAAAACGTACAATGGCCGTGGACAAACAAATTATAGTATTCAACACGCACTTAATTTGCCATTATTAACTGGACCGATTTACGTTTTTCACCGGAAAATGTTCATCTCTCCGCCCCTGTAACTCTTCACGTATTGGACAAAAAAATTCTATAAAACAAGATGTGAGCGATTTTGTCTTCTTTAACTTTGTGTCAGACATTTTTGTTGTTTGATAAAACGCTGAGGATTTATTTTGAAAACACTATTTTTTGGAACTATTTTGAAAAACTATACCAAATTCAATAATTTGTTACAGTACACATTTATTATAGGATATAATTAAGTAATATCTAAGAGTAAGTGAAAATATATAAACTTGATATAGCCATTAAGATGATTTGGAATGTATTGAATTTACTCTTATCTAATTAAACTACCTAACTGATGTTGTATCTACAAAACCATTGAGTAATATCGTTAAAGGTACCCCAAAGGCCTTTGGGTCTCTTTAAGACCTGTGTAGAAATTACTTCTTATACCTCTGAAAATTTAAATACATCGTAAAATACATTCGAGGTGACCGCGAAAAAATGGCTCCATAATAAAATAATCTTAAACATTTCACTTTCGTACTGTATACTCAGTACGAAAGTAAAGTTTTTTAAGTCGCAGAACGGAGGAAACGGAAGAACTTCTGATAAGCTTTTTTATAACTGTGTATTTGAAACATGATATAATTACGTCAATGCACATTAGCTATATTGAATTTACTTTTGTGAGTCCGCTCCTATAAAAGCTTTATTTAGTCAAAATAAATTGTTACAGAATATCGCGGAAGAACACAAACCGTTTCCGCTATTTGCATATTCACACTTATATTTCGCTCCTTTGTATTTTCAATATATCATTTGTGTTTTCAGACACACACGCGTATTTTTCTTGTTACTTAAAATGTATGCACGGCCGGGTTGAGTCAGAGCCCACCCGATTTTTTCGCTGGATCGCTAAAAAAATAATTTCCCCGCGGAAAAACAAGATGTTGAAAATGTTTTTATTCCAGCTTAATTGCTCCCGTAAACCCTTCCAGGCGCTGCTTATTTTATATTACGTTATTTTCGGCAATTCTAATTCCTTGCTGAAAAACAACACTAATAAATCAAATTAGATTTAAAGTGGAAAATGAAATATCGACCACCCCCGAGGAATTAATTCTTTAATATTTCTCCCTATCCAAGAGAAAAATATTAATAAACAATTTCGCGATATACACGGATATTTATCAGCTCTGAAATATGAACAAGGGGAAACTTTCATCGGGAAAGTTTATCGATATGGGAGCTTCATTAATTAACTGACCTTTCCGGGGTTTACTTGTTTTTTTTCTTTTTATCAAACACCGCATTACTGACAATTTAGCAAACAATGTGCTGGTAATTGGAGAACGAAAAACGATTGATGAAGTTGTTTGTGTCCCTATTTCATATACGATTAGCTTAGTAGTATATCGAAACGGCATCTAGCTAGACTACTTACTTACTGAATTTGTTTGTTTTTTATCTTATAGAATTCCGTGGCCATTAGAACGTCCGAGAAATGCTGAGTAAGTATTTTTTTAAGGGTACTGTGATTACTAATTAGATACAGATAGTCTGGCTGCTGAAACAGCTGAAATGGTTAACCACCAGTTAGTTTTGCCCTTAAGATTAACTCAATTGATAAATTATGGATTGTTTTCTACTATATTTTTTGGAATGACTAATTGAGATTTAAAAATTCATCATTTACGACTTTCTACAATTGAATGCGTAAAACACAAAAACTAAGAGCAGCTACAAAGAATATGACTCCAAATTGAAGTATTTTTGATCTTGTCGCTATTTTCCCAATGTATTCTTACGGTAGTAGCGCGAGTTCATCCTAAACGTATTCAGTCTGATTTGTGGCCTGATTTGGCATATTCCTGACTCGAAAAGGTTTCAAATAACAGTTTGGATACATAACAAAATTATTGAATTCCCATAAGACTATTATATACTAAGAGTGTTTAATATATTATCAGGACACAGTAACTTCTTTTGGTATGTTCATATGACATTATTTTTGACAGCAAAACACCTTTATAGAACAATAATTACCTAGTTGACTATATTTAGACTTTGTAATGGTGCCTGGTTTTGTTACAGGCGCCAGCTTCCATTTATAATGTAGAAGCATCACTTCTTCCTACAAACGACGTTGTAGGACCCTCAGTTGAAATGACGGAATTTTCAGAGGTCACGTAATTTGCAGGTAATCGCATCTAAAGTTTGCAGGTAATCCCCACTTCTTATGGTCTTAATAATTTTCTTAACACTTGTCTTCATCAATTTATAAAGTTATCTCTTTTTATCAGTATTACAGCTGTGGACAAATTGTAATATTTATTATAATGATATTATTTTTTTGATATTATTTTATTTATAGTTTACTTGCCTTACGTTGATATATTATTACAGAACTAAAATAGATAGCTTAATTTATTTTATAGAGAGAGCAGAAAATTGGATGAAAAGATTAATGGTGAGGAATATACTTCGCACACACGCATTTAATTGCAAAAATTAAAATGTTTATTATTCTTATTTTATCTGATTTGAACATGAAATTGCATAATCTCAGGTAGAGTTCAAAATAGACTAAAAACCCAAATTTATATTGAAACATTTTTTGTGACAGATTGTTGTATATAAATTTGGATTAAATATTTTTTTATGGAAGAAAAGACGTTGGTTCGCAATTTAGTTAGCTCATATTTATTTTAAAATTGATGTATCTGTTTAAATTGATTGAATAATGCTTAATAATATTAAAAACCTAAGTTAACCTACGACACCTACTATACCTTAAATTACTATGAAGGATTAGAAGAGATTACTATAATAGATTAGAAGGACTATTAGAAGAGGGATTAAAGTTTGTTTGTTACCTTTATTTTTGAAGTTAATTCTATGTAAACAAACCAAAACAAATCACACGCGCACTTCACTGTCGCACTACGGTGATGATCTCGGTCGGTGGTATTCTGTAACTGATGAACCGCAAGGCATCGCCCTTTGGGTCCAATAAATCAGCGATTTTAACAAATTTGGAAATCTTGCTATATCTGCTCGTACTTATACTGGCTTTTTTTAATCTTTTTTTGCTTCTTAATTAATACTTGCGCAGATACAATGTAAAACACACTTATCAGACTATATAGGACAACCTAGATATCTATTTACTATTAGGATCTTGCTATTATAACTACAATTCCTTAATTTCTGCGATACAATATACTCCTTATACTTATTTCTACTTTGGTAACCAAACTTTAACAATTACTATTATTTTTACTATTGAAATCTTTAATTTTCTTTTAGGAAATCTCTACACGGGGCTAAGTGCTAAAAAGTACGTATACTCTCTTTTGCATTATTTTGCATTACTAAGGAAGTCCCCTCACAAAAACAAAACAAATTTCCTTAGTTTCACATATCACCTCATGCATCACCGTGGTTTATACTTTTTACTATCACACGTTAGATTTACATTTAAAACACTTTACATAGTTATTCAACAATCTTTCCACTATTATATTTACTTCACTACACTTTTGTACGGATACTTCTATTTTGGTTGCGGTCAGCCAACTTTACACTGGTCTTTGTCGCGAGATTAAATAATCTGGAAACCTATTTTTGGAAGTACTCTATTATATTTACTATTATGAATAGACACAGGTCAATAAACTTTTATGTTTGATAATTAGTAGAATAACTTATCGAAACAATTTTTGTCGTCCTTTTACTTTTCTGGCGAATTTTAAGTTAGCTATTACTATAATTATGATTGACCAATCAGTCGTTGAGACTATGTGGTGCTCCGTCTTTATCTGACTGAGGTACGATATTTTGCTCCCGTAGCGTATATATATACAAGTATATCAAATATATCTCTTATTAGTATTACTTTTCATATTTGTAACAGTATTTATATAAAATGATAGAAGGCATAAATGGCATAAATAAAATATGGAATATCAGAGCCTTTCGGTGTGACTCCGGTTCTTTAACGCCGTAAACGTGAACATTAATAATATGCATTCAAGCCGTCTGTTGTGTTTGAAGACAAAGATTTTAAGTATCGCCGTCAGGGATAAAAATAAGGGAGGTTTTTAAAAGCAGCGAATAACTCTTAATAACAATAAATTCCTTTCTTCTCCTTCGAGGGGATCGTTACCAGATTCGTGGCCTCAATATGATTACGCAAACAAAATGTAATCCCGAGCCTTTGTTCCCCTGAAAATATAGAATATATAATACGAATGTTTTAAAGATAATCCATCTAAATCAAGTTTTGACATTTTTCATTCGAATGTTCCACATTTAATGAGGTCGTATAATATAAACCACATCCAGTACAATGTAAAGTTTTAACTTCTTTAAACTTATCTGGTTCCGCGTCAGTCTTTATTATCAAACCGAATGCTTATTTGCGTGTTGCACGCTTTTTCTTCCGATGTCTCCTCGATTACTCACTCGTCGATGAAGAAGAAGGAAGATAAAGGGAATTCTTATTTATAAATGTTTTAAAGAACCAGCGCGGCGTGTTCGGCAAGTGAAAAATATTTTCTTGCATCGGAAAATAAATTGCTATAAGAAGTGACATTGAAACTTTATCTAAGTCACTGAAAAGAAATGATATAGTGCCGATGCTAGTGACATAAATATTGATAGATGGTTTCAAGTTCAACTAAAATCATTGGAAATGTCACTGAAGCTAAGGGAAGTGTATTATTTATTAAATGCGATATACGAAAGGATCAGCAAACAAGAAGGCCTGACAGCGTGATTTAATTTAAATTAGTTAGTGGGTGTATTTTATTTAGTGCCTTAGTAGGTGGTTAGTGGGTGGATTTATTAAAAGTTAATAATTATTTAGGAATGTACTTTCTACAGCAGTGAATAATAAGTTTCAAAAGTGGGCACTATGTCGTTACTTTATGGTATATGCAGTCAAGTTTGAAGCTTTATTATGATCTAATATCATAATGCAACTAAAATATATTCATGATATCTTGAAATGCATTGATTTCCTGTCCTAAAAAATTTTAAAAAAAATTGTCATTGGAAGAAATTGCGGGCAGATTCTTTGTAAAATTGTGTTGATTTTAGATACATGAATTATATTGTAACATATGACCTGCATGTCATACATACTAAGAGGAGAAAAATGTACTACAATTTCCTTAATGTACCTTAAAGCTTAATTTCCTCACGCTCAAGAATAGTGGGGGCAAGAACAGCAGGGACGATGTCTGAAAAAAATATACCGATAAAATCACCTACACCCGGTTAATACCGGTTAATGCACCTACAACCCGAACATGTAGTGCAGGGGATAGATCAATCTTCAGCAATTACAAGTCACGCCAATGTACGCCGTGACAGTTCCCCTAATAATTTTACGGACCCGTCAAAACCAATTACCGCGCATCTGGCTGGTAAGATATCTGAATTTGCATGGAACACATGGATTGATGAAAACCTTAACAATTAAATCGATGGGCGTATCAAAAACCAGGTGATTGCATTACCTATCGCGCCAAGGTCTGATTCACGGAGAACATTGGTCACGTAATTCCGAGCGTTCTGCAAGTTAGAAGGATGGATTTGCTGACCAGCAAAAATGCAGTGGTTTTTAAGATTGCAGTAAGATGTGTAAGTCGTTAACTCCTAAATTAGATTTCAAGCTTTTATAGAATTTCTTTCCTAAGATTAACCCTTAATATAATGGATAATATATATGTACCAACTTAATTTATAAAGATTGAAATAAATTTACAACTATTTTGCGATATTTTATTACACAGATTCCTATATACTATAGTAAGCAACCAATCTCTATTTGCCAACTTACTTTTACCTTGTATATCCAGGCTATGCTCATTCGATTTTCATGTATATAGAGCTGAGATCTAAAATTTTAATGGAGACATCTATTGGAAGTTTACTAAATAAATATAATTAAGTAGTGATATATAAAGGAAACTGTGAAAATCATCCAACACAAAACACAAAGAAATCATAATATATATCAATGTAACAATTTACTAATCTCATAAACAAATAATGTAATAATCTTTGGAAAATTAATACAAATAGTTACCTGCTGAAATTATTATAGAAAATATATCAAAATTATTATATTTATCTCGTAGAATATAGTTCTCCGTGCTTGTGACTTTACTACATGTAATAATGCTTCTGTGTTTCTATTCTATAGAAATATTTTCTATGATGTCTTATATCTAACTTAAACCACGTTAAAATTAACATTTATGACATTAAGGAATAAACATGAAATTATGTAAAGAAATTGAAATATTTAACTGATTTTCAATAAAAGTTATGTATCGACGAGCTCATTTAAAAGCTATTTATGCAGGTCAAATTAATAGTTAAAAAAACTTTAAGAAGGTTTTATGTATATTATAGGTTAGTCATCAGTTATCTATTTTATTCAAGGTACCTTCATTTGTTTATCGAAGACTTACTGTGTTTTTACTTATAGACTTTGTGCTTCCACGACTATCTGGAACAAATTAGAAGACCGCCTTTCTCTGCTGGACCCTCTGGAACTAGGTAATGCTGTATTCCACCTGATTATCGATTACCAATTTATTCCCAATTTTTACAATAAATAAAATTCAACTCTCTTTCAACGTGTCAATATTCCAATCTCATAACCAAGGTAATTTTCCAACAAAAAACTTCCGCTCCTTTCCATTTTTTTCAGTCTATTTAGATTTGCTTTGTGATAAGGCCTATGCCATAAGATATATCTCAATTAAATTCTTGAGTTTATTCGCGTAGCACCTCACTATATTCACTACACTTTCTTATATATAAATTTTACAATATTATTTCTTATCAATTAAATTATATCATTGTATTTTACACATATTTTAATAAATGTCTTTTTTAGGTAGTTATATTATTATCGAAATCATGCGGTCACCTTTGCATCATGACATTTGTTCACATGCTAAATGATTTCTAATTTCATTATAAATTTGAATTATAGTTTATTTATAGTACTATTTAGTTATTTATGGACATAATTAATTATAATGTCAATAATTCATACAAGTTCTTACATATGGTACATCGAAAATTTTATAATTTATTACGTTTACTGTCCAAACATTTGATTTTAAATTTTACGTACATATCCTTCCTTCCCATGGGCGCCAGTTCTATGAACACTTATTTGTAGTTGGAGAAGGTTCACTGATAAGCATGAGTCCTCTTTGGTCAATACTAGGGGGTTCAATTAACCTTCTATTTATTTCATAATGTTTTGAAATTATTTTAAAATGGCCAATGGATCTATTATACTTATTATTGTTTTGTCTTATTACTATACTTATTATTATTGTATTGTTTTGTCAAAGATATTGACATTTAAGAATATTTATTAATTATAGATTTTAAATTATGTCCTGAAAAGTTTAAGATTTCGAATAACAACACCAGTCACTATTTTCACAAAACCGGTTTGTATTCACTGATGCTGGAGTCTGCTGCTGCTTTCTACTAGAACGTTGCTAGTCTTTCAGAATGCGGTTAACTTCTTTTACACGCCTGCTGCCATCTAGCTGCCATCTACATGAACACTGCCGTACTCTGGAATGCTGCTAGACTCGGTGATACGCTTGTTGATTTATTTGGATCTGGATCTTATCAAATTGAAAATCGTCAGATTCTTTACTCACTGCTTTTGTAATTTAATACTCCTTTTCTTGGTCTGTTTGCCACACTCGTCTATATCCCAGTAACGCTGCCTGAAGACGCTACACTTGTTATGTCGTATTTTCGACAAAAATCACTTAATACCGTGATTAAAATTAACTTTAAAACGTTTCCCCTTGGGAAACTAACGTTGCACTATTTTATTGAATTTAATTTACTTATAGCTATTAAATTTCTATAATATTATAAATCGAAATTCGCTGTTCACACTTCGAACGCTATAGCTGAACTCTTTGCATTATTATCCGTAACCACGGATGTGATACCAAATTAAACAGTTGAACTTCCTTGGATACTAACTTCTAGCTTTATTGTTGTTATATAATCTGGCCAATCAGATAAATGGCTATTATTATATTTATTTAGCTTTACGTTTGAACTCTATAATTTATAATATATATGGTTTGATTTTGAATTATAAGCTGTATTCAGTTACCACATTCACCTTTTGTTGACTAATTTATAAATTTCAAATAAGCGTCATTCCTACATTGTAGTTTTTCTTCGAGAGTCAGGTTCTCGAAACCCGTTTCTATGACAACGCTTTCGCATTTTCAATATAAACATAGTTTATGTACGCTTGATATTAGATACATTTTGTTGCGGCTTATCTATTGCAATTATGCTAAATATAGAATTTTGCGCCGATAAATAACTTAGATATAAAGCAATTAGATACTGGCCAATCAGATGTGTAGTCGGTTGGCGTCTCGTTTAGTATATGCGATCTATGGCGATACGTGAATGAGTGCAATGTTACCATAGTCGGTACGATATAGATTGATCATAAATTTTATATTAATTCATAAGTTGGTATATTATATACATCCTAGTTCCTATCTGAAATAGCAGCGCTATTATTATTGTTAGTTAACCTATGAATACCGCTAGTCAAATTCATTATAAATTCTGAACGCTCTGGCGCATCCTATAAACAACACTCAAGCCCGAGGAACTAAACTACTTGTATCCTGGGCCGCTATTCAGTCACGTATCGCCCATGCCGGATGGAGATCACTGGGCATACCTACTAGGACAATAGGACTAAGTTCCATTTCATTATATGGAATAAAGCCAGGATCTCGGCGGTGTATCTCCAGTAGTATGTGAGAGGTGCAGATTCCTCGGCATATCGATCGACACCATTAACACACTTCCACTCCAAAGTCGCAGAAAAGGATAATTCTCCATCGAGTCCTTCGAGACGCCACACGCACAGACCTTATTATCCCGGCGTCCCATCCATCTCGACGGTCTTTTAATTAGAACTACATAACAAAGTGTTTGGGTTTTCTACAGAATCTCTAATTTACAACTTTATTGTTTAAGTTAATGAAAGAATTCGGACCAAAAAGAATCGCGGCATTGGGACAGCTCTTATTAATAACTAAATACAATGGAGGATGACGCAGTCTAACTAATTTGCATATTTAGCACTCGGTTCCATTGTACTAAAAAAGGGCATTTTCGCAACGCTATATCCGCAGATATTAGGGATTATACGCAACACATACATAATCAGAGGACAGTAGTTTTATGTTTGCTGATGTCTACTGCTATCTCTTATGTTCCTAGTCGTTCAATAATAATTATAATTAGGGCTTATTTGACTTAACTTGAAATCAGGTCAAGATCAAGTGAAGTGCAAGGGTGAGCAGTTGACTGCCAAGTCAAGCAGTTACTATGTTAAGTACATGAAAAATCAAGTGTCCTTGGGACTACTTGATTTATTAATTAATTTAATGATCTCTTGTCAAATAAACATAAATACGCAACTAGTTAAATTATAAGAAGTGTAACATTAGAATGTTACACTTAGGACACTCTTCGCTGAGTCGGGTATTTAATATTAAAAAGTAATAATGAAGCAAAATTATTGCATATTTTTTTTGGAGCAGTGAAAAGTAGGTATAATAAATAATGAAAGTAATATTGACTTCTTAATACATAAAGAAAAAAAAATATGCAAAATTATTTAGGAAGCTATTTACTAAATGGCAAAATACCACAGATAAAAGAGATGCCTTATAGGCATGTGATACGTTATAATGGTCAGATATGTACGACCTCTTGGTTGCATTCATGCATTTATCTTGGTACCCCAGAATGGTAGCAACATAGAGCGGTAGAAACGCGACACGACGGTACCTTTCAGGATAATTAAATCATCAAAAATATTGTCTTGTTATTTCTCTTACTTACGATATGGTTTTTAGGTGTCGGTCGAAAATATTTAGTTTTCAATGTATTTTCTAAATAAGAACGGCTTCTGATTCTGAAGCTGTTCCCCAATTTGTATAAGAAAAACGTTTCTATCTTATGTTGTGGGTCTAAATTTACGACAACGCAATAGATCTAGTTAATCTTCTTGTAGTGGTATATTATTTTTTCTTGTACCACTTGAACACTAATTATTAATTTTTCATAACATTCATCTCGTTTATGGAAATAATTACCATAATAATAAATAGATACTCAATTGATATGTTGTATATGTTAGCAAATACGGTAGGTTAATTATTAACAGGCAGTTGTAATTTTTTTGTACATGCAAAGTATTAAATATTAAGTATTACTATAAATTTAGTTTCTATATATTACACCTTAAATATTTTTCAAACAAATAAATTTCTCCACAATCCTTTCAGGCAAAAGCTCTAAACTATATAAACTTCTTCTGCTGTAATTAAGTGTAATATTGAGTTGAAAGTATTTCATTTAACTACAGTAAAAAGCTTTCTGTTGCGAAGCATCTCCCAGCTGACCTAATATAATTAACTTTAAGAAAATCCAGCAAACACTACCGGCAAATAAGAAACGAGAATTAAGTTTGAATAAAACTGTTTAGTTGTATTATTAACACGATTTTTTCCAGGGATACTTCAAATTGAATTTTAAATTCTTGGGTTTGTAGCAATTTATTGCATAGAGAAATAACAAATATATGAATAATAAGGAAGACCCACTTACCAGTTGTATATCTGGACATATATATGGAAACGAACCACATAGAAGTTGTACAAGTTCTTTCACCTTTATTGAGGATCTTCACAGTGATGTGCGATTTATTTTATTGATCATTTATACTTGAATTGAAAACTTGAAGAATTAATATTTTAAATTCAAGGTATGAAAAATATAAGATATTAAGTCCCGTGTTCGTATATTATAATTTAATCAGTTAATCTGGGCCATAAAATATATTTATTTTTAGCTATACATTAGTAAAAAATCTACATCCTGTTCCGATTATAGTCAAGCGATAAACAACTCTATTCGGGGAAGCGCGCCCCGTAAACAATTCACGAGCAGGGAGACTACGATGGAGTTCCTGGACTCGCCGCAATATATAGACACACGGTGTTGCTTCTTACCTACGCACGCTAAAATAACACAGCTTATTTTTCAATCACCACCATTTTGGGTCCCCATAACGTCTGCCGCCATTTTGGCTCCGTAACATTGTATGCTAGCATCCTATTTCTATTCGTAACGCTTTTAACTATCGCTTAACCAAACTTGACCGTATGCAGACTGAATTACCTGTAGATATATGTATATACTCTGTTAGACAAAAATAAATGTATTAAACAAAGACTGACAATAAACCTGTTGTAACCATTTACCTGTGTATTCCTTTAGATATGATAATAAAGGGTCTATCTGTGAATCACGTGACCCTTGGTGTTATCGCTCGTCTCCACATGCAGCTACTCGACAGCTACAGTACTACCAGTATGGAAAAGTGGTATCTCTACATTATAGACAGATATTGACGCTCGAGACAAAATTAAGCACCGCACCAAAGAGGAGATCAACAACTTATGTAAATTTACACGGGACATATTTTTGTTCCTCCCAACTTCTTTTGTGATGTCACGACTGTTACGCCTATTGATATCCTGCTTACAGTTTTGTAATTATAATAATTATCATATTTGAATCTACACTAAAGTTATAGATAGGTAGTAAAATATGCTAATCCTTTCTGTAAAGTACTTTCCGCTGTTGCAAACTCAATCCCATGCCCCGTTAACAATACACTCGAGCTGTATTCAGGATTCCCTGCAAATCTCGGCATCACAAATAACTTCAAAGTTCGTGCGATGCATATGCAATAACATATCAATTAATGCGCTTAGAAATGAGATTATATCAAAGTTTCGAAATGTCAACTATAATTTTAAATGAAAAACGGAATTGACTGTCTCCGGGCAGTAATTATTTAATAAGGGCAATCTAATTAGCAAAATGCATCACAAGAATTATATGTTCAACAGCGAACTTGATCGACCAATCAAATTAGGCTAATGTGCATACAACAGTAATTAATCGATTGATTAATAGAATCGCCACAGTCTGCATAAACTTCCGGTTTTCTATGAGCTGCATCTGACAGGTTTCGTTTCTTACCATTGTATAAAATTGCATGAATTGCTTAGTGTTTCTCTGTTTCCTTGAAAATTAGCAAAATTTATAATTATTGATATAGACATCGCATAAAAATGACAACCTTTGGACGACCACAGCGTTGATTTCTCTAATTTTTCTGTATATACGGCGTCGCAATTGTACGTCACTTTGTGCTTCCCATCCCTTATTCTTCTTCGCTTTCCGTCTCAATATTCGCCAGAACTCTTGAGCCTAAGGTAGGTTAGGGGGATTGCCTACTTTAGGCACAAAGTTTATGTTGGCCTCATACCAGCCCCTTGTAATTCTCGGGTAATGTCATATATCAAGATATGGCCAAAACATTATTTCATCATCCCCATGATATGACGTGTTAAAAAACTGAAGCAGTTTGGAGAAAAATATCTGGGTATTGCGCTCTGCATTTAAGGCTACGCCCCGAACAATTCCAATGTAGGGCTGCGAGATGAAGCTAGCCTCAGAAATCGCAAACCATACAAAAATTTGCTTCTCAAACTATTTTTGCTTTTCATCTCACATCATCAGGAAATTTCTCGTAAACCATCATTGTCCCTTATCTCAGAGTTGGACAAAGTGAAATATTTTTCATCGTCAATCACGATCAACTTGTTGGCGAAATGCACTCGCCTCAATGCGCGGCAACATCTCGAATATTTCTGTATCTGAACCTTTGTGTATTTTGGAGCATTCCACCTTTTCCGAAAGATAATATTCTTACTTGATCGGGTCCTAAACACCGTATTATTTCCATCATTAAATCTTCTAGCCAGTTTTCGCTATGAGATCCCGATTTTATATGTAGCTACTTGATTCAGTGTTCCTTTTCTTAATTGGTTTAAAATCCACAGCCGACTGCATTTAGGCCAGTTTACAGATGGTATCCCTTCTTGACATTCTTTGATTGTGCGATAAGTTGATATTCTTATCTTTTGATCTCGATAAATATCGACAATATACATAAACACATCGACGAAGCTCAATTTTATAAAACATTTTGCGAAGTAGAAACCAAAAACTTTCTTGCTTTGTTTACTTAACTGACATTTCATTCCCATGACCTAATTGATTAAATGCAAAGTGTCACTCAATTAAACCAGGTGTTTTTTCCCAAATTTTTCGGACAATACGTTATTTGATCCCTGCAACGTTGTGGCAGGATGACTGCTCTATATAATTACTGATATTGATATTCATTGATATTGATATTGACGACTGACACTAATACACTGCAATTACTTGCTATAATATCTTTCTATTTGTAAATCCTGACGAACCTCAATAATCCTACTAAATCTGCTACGTGCCCAATTTCAACCAGATCGCAGCCATTTATCTAAATAAAACTTATACGCGCAAATCACTTACTTAAAGACACTAATCTGCCATGCCCCGAATCCTTCCATAAGGAAACGGTGCGGCAGGCGTCGTCTCTCCAGTGGCGTTCAATATCTGGCTCAATTTCGCATCAGGATCTCCTCATTTCTTCCGCTGAACTTTAATTATGAACAGGAAGCGTAATTTTTGGCATGAAAGTAAATCTGATTAGCATAAGAGCAGTAAGCCGACGGCTACATTTGTACGAACTTGTATTTGTAGTTGAACATCGCCTGCACGATAAGCAATACAATTTTGGTAACTCGGAGGAAGTGTTATCTGTTTATATTAGTGCAACGGCTGCAGGATAACATATAATTTAATTTCGAAATATTTGTATTTGAATTACATTCAGCGGATCATGTCTTCAGCATGTGTTCTTCTTCGGGTCACTCTGGCACTTTTAAATGGCATTCATTAAATAACATACCAAAGCGGAGTGAAATAAATAAATCATTGTCCAGTAGCATTTCGGTCATGCAAAACAACAAGTGTAGACATAATTAAAGCATATCCACCGCGTATATTCGTCGTGTCTATGCACCGTGAATTATTTGAAAAGGAAGCAGATCTAAACTAGTTAAACTTCCGTAACGAGTGGTATAACGGACGGAAATGAGATTACACTGAAAACTTAGGAGCGTCGGCCCGAGTTACTTCAAATAAAGGTTATTTTAAAAAATCCCCGGTGATGCTGTTTTCCATACTTGGCCATGTCTAGCCCTAGAAACGGGGGCTCTCGTACGACAGATATTGTCGGCACTAAATTATTCTTCTCTGGAATGTTTGCAGACCGAATGATTGCCAGTTCAGTTATCTCTTTTTACTAAACTATTTGCCTACTGCTTCTATCAGTGCATGACCTCGTTTTTCTCTCTCATGCAGGGTAGTGTAATATCTACTGTGTAACAAAATGGTATAGTCCAGGCCTATATTTTTTCTCAAAAGTATGATATCGACCCAAAATTCGTTTGTCCTTTGTTTATTGCCAAAAATTCTAAGAAGGTCCACATTAAATGGGTAATTTAACTTGTATTGTGTTTTCTCTTTAAGTACTGTATCACAGATAAATTTCCAAACGTAAACAGATGTGTGACGCCGAACTGCGAAAAAGTAAAATATCTTGAATCTTATTGTCCCTTCTGTAGGGTTAATTAGGTTCCCCGGCGGTACGTCTCATAAAATCAGGGACTCTTAAAGATTCGACAGTAAAATCATAAATTGTTATTCCTTGGGTCAGTTGGCCGTTAAAAGTGTCACTTAATTAATGGTTTCCGATATGGGTAAATTAGTATTCAGTATAATATTCATTAGCTACAAAATCAAGTCAGATAGCGAAGCGGCCAAGCAATGCCCCGAAGATAATATTAGAATAATACTTCCATAAAAACGTAGCTAACTAATTAATGCAGAGAGAGTATCTCAGAAATGTTGTATTATTGTTTTGGAGAACGAAGGATCTAAGCCTAAGAAGAGTTTTTCTGTGGGTTTTCTCTTCACATGTGTAGAAAACAGGAACCCCACAAATATTGTTATTATTTATCCATCTCATGTAAAATGTTTAGTTCTTATTTTGCAACCAGATGTCGTTAGTGTACGGGAATTTTCACTTCTACCAACCCTAAAAGCTTCTAATCTGTATGGCATATTGTAAATTAAATTGGTTATGTTCTGACGTGGTATATTATACCATTCTGCCGATAATGCATCAGTTGCCTTAACGTGCTTTATAAACGTGAGTCTTTTGTCCAAGTGTACTCCTTTAACTGGGTCTTTCGTTTCAATTTGATGTTCCTTTATCGAAATTGGTCCTTGTAATAATTCTGTTATTTTTAAAATTTTGTGTAAATACTACTGCTTCCGACTTCCCTTCGTTGACCTTTATATTCCATCGGTCATAGTACGTAACGGCACGAGCCACATGTGCCTTAACAGCTGATTTTCAGCTTGTGCGCTGTGACTGTGGCTGTATATTGCCGTGTCGTCCGCGTACATGGCGTACAACTTCGTATTTGGGAACTCAGGGAAGTCTGAGATAAATATATTGAAAAGTTTTGGTGCAAGAACCGACTCCCGCGCGAATGTCCTGTGGATTTGAAAGTTGAAAGAGTACCATTGTGGTACTACTTCGGAGACTATATTGCCATTTTATGTCGATCACGATCCTCGCAACTTGTTGGGTGGTGTTGTGTCCCTTCTTAAAGACGAATTTATGATGACATTGCAATCCTATATCCTCCTGTATTCGATTTATTCGCTTGAGTATTATTTTTTCGACAAGCTTGGAGATCGAGGATAGGAGTGATATTATGGGTCTCTAGCTTTTTTGTTGGCTTTCAAGATAGGGACCACAATCGCTCTTTTCCACTGTTGCTGCCAGTGTTGAAGCTTGAGGATCGCATTGGCTACATAAAACAGTTGTACGATCCCTTTTCTTGGCAATTTTCTTAGTAGTTTATTTTCGACAGGTTGTATCAGGGGCTTTGTTATTTCCTAATGTCTTATATTTTGGCTGTCTCGGGTATGAATAATTTGGAATTTGTAAGCAAGGTGGTTGGATTTCTGCGCGTCTGTCAAGTAAGTGTGGCCGTTTCGCTCAAGCAGTGCAGGCATGGTCTGTCTGGTGTTTCTTAACCTGGCAGTTCCATACGCCATGCCTAGCATTAGCCTCCTACGACTATGTTTTTTTGCCCTGCTTTTCCTATGCTATCAAGATCATTGTATGTTAGAGCAATCAAACGCTTGAGATAAACAGAGGTGACTTTTATACCACCATCAAGTTTAACACATAGATTCTCTATGGAAACATTATGGACGAAAGTGTGCGTATGTGAAATGTCTGTTTTCAATAGGATGGCCACACCTCCAGCGCCGCAGCCATATATCTAGCACACGCTTTACTCGCTGATCATCACTCTGCCAGACATCTAATCAACTAGATATTTGTATAAATCAGTTGACGCGCATATCAGCTAGGAAACGGAGTGCTGCAGCGTGCATTCCATTTCAGGAATTACTAACTGGTAGACGCGAGAAATCCCGGTCACATAGGAACTATTGTAAATATGCTACCGGTAAGTACCGCTCGCAAACGACAGCGCTTAAAACACCGCCTCAAGAGGACCCTTCCATTTTGTAGTAATGCCTTTCGCGCTATATTTCGCTGGTTTATATAGGTTCATATAGGCATTTTTAGTGATACCTTTATCCCTGGCGAAACTGTTAAAGAAGCATCATGGCTTCACCGAACTGGTGACAATTTAAGAGATATAATAAGACGCATAGTTATTCATTCCACTCTAGAGGCCGACCTCCATCTACATCCGAAAAACCTGAACAATCTACATCCTACATCCAGAAAACCATTTACATACTTATGCACTCTACACTCATGGAAGCTGCCCAGGAAATAAGGTTTTTAAACAGTTATAATGAAGCAATAGAATTTTCCGAAAACTCTTACCACTCTGAAAAAAATTCGATAAATTGAAAAAGAGGAAGTCAAAAAAATCCATAGAGATATCAGAAAGGATCACACGTTACATTAATTTTACATTAATTTCATTTAATGATCAATATTTTATGAACTAATTTGATCACAGTTGTCCTACTGGGGTCCAAGTGGTAACACAAAAAATCTGGTCGCAACATTACATATCACTTTTAACACGTATCATAAACAACCAACTAAAATAAATCAGGTGAAATTCCTAAGTTACAATTAATAAGAATAATATACTCACATTCACATGAATGATGAACTCCCAACAGCATAGAAAATAGAACTACTTGGACGATACCAGCAGCAAAAATATACCCCAAGAACTCATTACAAAAAGGATCGGCACAAAATACAAATGAGCTGGAAAACAGTAGTTCTTAGTTATGTATTAAAACGCGATTGGAGAAAGGCGAAGTGAATTTAAGAATCGTGTTTTAATACATAACTCAGAACTGCTGACCTATAATTCAAATCTCATCTTTCGTATTAGTTAGGGGCAATACAATATTATCCTATAAACGATAATAAATCTACACTACTTACAAGAGGTATGCATATTGACGGTATAAAAATTTATTATTTCTTATTTTCCATCACGCCCAAAATAAAACGGAAGTATCATGTTATGTTTCAAGAAGTGCCCCGCAAGCATTTTCTTTTACGCCGATCTATATACACAAACCGCTTATAGCTCTCACTACCAGCTGTTACCCCACAAGTCGACTGGCAATTTGGCTACAAATTTGGATCTCTGTATGCTCGTGCTTTACTCAATATCACTCGGTTGCACATTTTGCGACTCGATATAACCTAGTCACCCAGTTATATATGATATATGTTTTATTAAAATTTTCAAATAAATCTTCAACTAAAGCGTAATGTCACTCTAGTTCAAATTTATCATGCAATCATGAAAAATATAACTAGTTCTTTATGTTTATATGTATACCTATGGACAGGTGTGATGCCACGTTTTGATGCTTAATGATTCATCGTTTAAGGACGTAGTTTACATAGCTTTCATTAATAACATAGGCATAATGACATAGACACTATGAGTTGATTAAATTTATATACATAATCCTTCATTTATATCTTTCTTACTTGCTCCTATGCTTCTAGAAGAAATATTATTTTTCACCACTTACTCTATAAGAAATGTATTCCTCTAAATTATAATGGCAACAAAGAAAGGAATTAGATGCTAAAAATTCTAAGATTTGATATAAATAAAAATAAAATAAACAACTGAACCATTTGCAGAGTTTCTTAACAATCTAACAGGTTCAGATCATATGTGATATCAGAAATGAACTGGTTTAGATCAGAATTTAACTGGTTTTGTTTAGAGCTCATAAAAAATTAACTGGTTTAGTTCAGAAAGTGAACTGGTTTAAATCAATGCTTTCGCAATAAACCTGTCCTTTGCCAGATGATTATTGCAAACATGTGTTATTTATCGGATTCCAATTTCCATTTAACTTCCTAATGAAGGTATTGCTTGGAATTTTTCGTATGCTAGATTATCTGGATAAGAATCGGTCGTGGTTCAGGTTCGAGTTTGGTCTGATATCTTTGAATGCGCCCATGGAACGCGTGGTTATAAAACATGGAAGCCATACGGATATTATTTGTTACAATTTGAATTTTCAGGATTTTTTCGAATATTTTAGGTATTTGGCCTATAATTAGATCATCGTTAATATCATCGTCTTTGCTATCTTTTTTATATATGAATATATTATAAGAGTAAGTGTATGTATAAGTGTAAGTAAGAATATTTATTTAATAGGAGTAAAATCTTAAGAAAGACTACATATTGTCTTTCATTAAAATTTATAGTTGCTGCTGACTTGCTTTACAGGTTGTTCGAATAAATGTTCTCCAGAAAACAACACTACTATTAGTTGCACACTGTATCATGTGATTCCACCATGTCATCATGATCAATCATTATTTTCTACCCAAAACTACACATACACCGACATACTTGTATAATTGTCTTACACTATAAGTATATTTCTAAAACTTTAGAAATAGTTTTTTAGAATCCAAATAATGGCTCACGAACAAAATATATATGAAACATATGCTTAATTTGTGGTGATGCATACAATGAAGTTATTCTATGGTTTGAAATAAGACACACACTAAGTCCGGTTTGTATTATTATTGACAATTACAAAGATAAATCTAAGGAACAAATATTGAAGGTAACACTTGATCATCGCTAAGTTAACTTCTTGAAATATTGTTTTCTATCTAGTTTTTAGTATTCTAGACTGCGTTGCAGTATATTGCAGGCCTCCGGCAGTTGACAGACGTTCAATTTCTAGCCGACTCGTGTCTTGGGGTCACATATGATCTATGCCTACACAATGTCAACGACAAATACGTGATTTACAATCTATAGAGACTAGTACGGAATACATTTCGCTTTATTTTCCACAGCCCCAAACCATAAAATATCTAACATACTGGTGCGTCATTTGCAGAACTTTACATTTTTTAAAAGCCCCCAGCGTTAAATACAATTTAATTCATTTAAAATTAAGGTAAATATTGCAGTAACTATGAAAAAAATATTAACTAATAAATATATTAAATATATTGTATTGAAATAAAGGGGACTACAGATTCTACTAGAATGCAGATACATTATACTTAATATGAAATATGAAATATATAACAAATTACATAAAATTAAATTATACAGATACCATACAAACGAACAGAGTATAGATATGCGTAAATAAACATCTGATAAACGTCGCATAGCAAAACGTCTGATTGGTCAAGTCATAATATCGTTGTAACTAAATTAATAACCGCCAGAAAAATCTGTTTGAAGTGAAAATATAATGGTCAAGTCATATTAAGAATTACAGAACATTAATAATTAATAACCTATTTCGAAATTGAAGGATATATATTAAAGCATAAGGGTAAATACGAGGGTTCGAGTCTATATCTACGAACCATAGTCAAATTGTAGAACGAACGCGCGAAAGCTAAAGCAATATTATATGTTAGAAATTGATATTAACTGAAAACATGTGCTCAGAATGTAAAATTATAGTATGTGATGGTTTAAATATAGCAAATATGACTGCAATTAAAAGAGATAAATTTAAAAATAAACGTGATTGGCCACATTATAGTATCATTACCAGAAAGAAGCAGGTAACTAAGAAATTATTTTGTAAGGTAATTATTTTGTAAGGTTGTCCTATATTAAAAGGAGGAATTTCCTTAGCAACAAATAACAACAAAAAAGAAGTCGAGCTATGGCATTCTAGTGAGTAGCCCCGCATTTTAGTTTTGTAAAGAAAATAAATTTTTATTAATTGATGTTAATGAAAATTTTATATGTACCTTTTTTTATGTTTTATGCTCCGGCTATGTTCAGTTTATCAGTATACCTATTTAATTATCTCAGGAGCAGGATCCAGAAGTGAGCTGTGATATAAGAAATTTGAGGATTACGATACTATAGATATATAGGATCAAAATTAAATATTGTAATGTAGTGGGCATTAGAAAATGATAGTAAATGAACTATTGTAAAACTCTATTCGCTACGTAACCTATTACAAAATTATTGACTTATGACATTTATGACATTAGTAGAATTTTGGTAAATTTTGATTATGGAAATTGACATTGGTTTCACTAAAAATCTTATATCTATGAGCTCTATTTAAAATTATTCTTTTATGAAGGTAAACAATTGATAATTTAGAAAACTGTTCAAGTTTTGATCTCATTTTATAGTCATCTCATTTTATAGTCATGACGAATGGTAAGATAAGGTACCTTAAATTTGTCTACCGTTGCTTCTTTACGCTTTTATTTTTACAACTTTGCTCTTGTCCGGCTGATTGATATTATTTTTCAACATATCCCGTCTATCCGGTTACTCTGCAACTCAACATTTTTTTTAAATCCTTTTCTCCCCTTATTTTTTATCTGCAATCTACTTCTAAATTTCTATCTGGAATCGCCTTTTCTTATTTTCTCCATGGCATCCGCTTTCCTTCTTGAATTATTATTATCTTGTTTTTCCTATTTCTATTTCCAATCTGTCTTTTTTTCTTAAATTATTATTTTCTTACTTGGTTTCCCCCCTTTTTGTTTTCCTGATTTCTTGATTTATTTTAATAGAAAGTCTGTCATATACCATTTTCTATACTATATGTCTATGCCATGCACTTTCTCACTTTCGTTATAGAGTTTATTTATACTTAGCATCATCACACATTCACTATGTCTCCTACACCTACATTTTATATTCCCAATTCTTATATAATATACACTATCATTCTCTTTTCTATATATGATATATTTTTATACATATGTATTATATAATTTTGTATTCGTAATCATTTCCGATAATATATTATTTGATACCTATTAAATTGTCTTGCACAATACTTTAACGAGAAATATCTATACGCTAAGTGATTGCTGACATCATAATAACTCAATTGTACTTCATCTATTATACAATACGATTATTTATAGATATACTTACTATACTACTATAGAAGTGATAATATCAACAATTTTCACACTTTTCTACATATGATACGTAAGAATATATATATGTATATTTATATATATATATATATATATATATATATATATATATATATATATATATATATATATATATATATATATATATATATATGTATATAGAGGCATTAGGCATATAATATTACAAATGATTCCAATTTTCCTGCTAAAATTTATGGCGATAGCTGACGTTTCAGAAGATCTACCAACATACTTCCAGAGGATAATAAAGTAAATGCATTCCCCATTATGAAAAGTGCATAGAAGGTACAGAAGTGGGTGAGAGCTGTCGAGATCTATCAAGATTCAGTTTCAATAAAATGTGTCAACCTACCGTGGATGCTGGGCAGAAATCCGAGGGCACATAAATATTTTATAAGTTCAATGATGGATACGTGACTTGTGTGACAATCTATATTTCAATGTGTTGGGGCAAAAACTTTTAGAAAAGAACTGTATCTATCGGAGGTCTAATTGAGAACATAATCACATTCGTAAAAAATTAAATGCTTCGACAAATATTTTATTGATATCGGTAACGCTATAGCAAAAAACATAAATGTTTGGCTATTTCGGAACCAGTGTTTGTGGTTAGGAGTGGATAGGATGTTAGTGATATATCCAAAATGTAATGCATTAAAACTTCTCCAAATATCTCGACGAACTACGAATTTTAATGCTAATGGTACGAGATTATACATGGGTAATGTAAGCGCTGGAGTACAATCACGAGTATTTCGTTCTTGTGATTCACCACGGGCAAAATTTACATCAAAATGAAATTTAATATTCCCTTGAGCCGCGTATTGTTTTAATGATACCCATATTAATTCTATGGGATTTAAATCGGGATGATACGGGTGACGTCCTAAAACGGCCATATTTATGCGATATACATATCTTTATAAGAAGTGTGAAAGTTAAATATTATTCTTGTGTACATACTTTTGTTGTTTTATTTATTTATTCTAATTTATTCTATTAGTCCAAGTTAAAATATATTTTGTTCCGATGATAATTGAATTAATTCATCCTCAGTCAATTATGACCTGCGAACCCATATAGTTAATACTACGTTTATTGGTGGTTAAATAAGGTGTAAATACAAAGATTTAACTCGAGTTACCTAGATCTGATGAAATACAAAACGTACGTGAACGTCTGTAATTATAAATTTAGAGCAATCGCGAGAATCCACGAAACGAACGCTGTCACCAATACACATCTCCCTTTCAAATATCGATCAAATCTGATAAATCTCCAGCCAGTGGTTACACCTAGTAGAGTGTTTACGTCGCTGATAATTTTATTGCATTGTATGTTCGGTATATATTAGAAATATTTTTCAATCCCTTGGTACAACTGTTATCTAACATAGTTTAACAGTTAAAGGAATCTTATTCTTTTCTATCAAAGCGCAAATTATAAAAATAATTTTTACTGAATAAACACTTAGGTTATTAAAGTTTACAAAGTGTTCATAGCTAATATTTAGCTTGACTCGTAGTTCCTCCAAAATATCCGCCTGTTCCGATATAGTTGCGTCATCTGCAAGCAGCCCAGCGCTCTGAGCGTTAATACGCAGTGGAAAATCATTTATAAATGAAATAAATATAAGTGGCCCAAGTACAGCACTCCGGGAAACGCCAAGATTAATATCACGTATCTCTAATCTGAATCGTCTGTTGATATAAAACTCAGTATAAACTATTAATTGTTTGCATAAACGAATCACTACTGCAATAGAAATTGTTCGCACGAACAAATAAAAATTGTTAAAATATTTTTTTTCTCATTTTATATACTAAACTCCATACGTGTTTTAGGATATCATGATTATTATTTATGTTAGCTAATTTGATAATACTTTGAACGAATGTTGATTTGAAACAAAAAGTAGGGTTTGCTTCACCACGTCACGCACTAACCTCCGATTTAACTTGTCCCATAAATCAACAAATAAAGTCCCAAGAATCATTAAAAAGGAAACGAACACTTATATGTTTAGATAGCTTAACGCAAACTTCTTGCGGTAATTATTCTCGTTGACGATGATTGCGTAATTCAACTGAAATCTTAGGTAATTAAGCTAGACGACCACGATCTCAGGCATAAAATTGTGTTTAACCAAAGTTTATGTAACGCGGTTTAATGTATTCCAGATTTGTGTGCACCATTTACATACACTGAAGTATAATAAAATGTCTGTTCCGTCTTAAAAATTTATGTCACTCATTCGCTCAATGCTTTGAATAACAAACAAAACTCGAGAGGAATGGGCATACTTCAATAGGTAGGTCTTTAATGAAACAAATTAACAATTAAAAGAGCATTGAGATATAAATAATAATCTTTGTCCACGACCAATAATAATAACCCAATAATATATCCTAACTGTTTATAATGCCTGACTGATTCCTGACTCTGTGGTAATTTCTGATTCCTGACTGATTTCTGACTCTTTGCCTTTGCAAATTGTTTATGCAGTAAGAGTTAATCAAGTTAACAATGACAATTTATTTAAAAAATTCTATCCTTGCGTGAGCTTGTCTAGCTTCACAGAAACTCAGGGACTCTGCCAGAATTTTTGCTATTCCCCTTCTAAAAATATTTAACCTCGTACTAAGAGATATCAAATTTCTTGATTGCTTGCTGGAAGTTAGATAGAAGGGTGTGTCCTATATTAAAGTGTAACAGCAAAGCTGACGTTAGTAACTACAGACCAATTTCCATTTTATGCAATTTTTCGAAAGTATTTGAAATGTCTGGAACAAATTTACTGGCAAATTAAACCCTTCAAACCAAACTTGCAATAACTTGCAATAACCTTTTATTTGCCGACGAAAAACGAGAACAGAGAAGCAACTCGTTCGAGATACAAATTGTGTTGGCCTCTAATGTTTACAGTGGCTCTATACAAGACAGTGGTCTACAATAGCGACTAATCCCCGCCCATCCGCTATGATGCGGCAAATTCAAACATGTAATGCATAGCTTTAAAGTAACTTTTACAGAAAATACGTTAAGTAAAAAGGTATATTTCTTACAAATCAAAACGTATTTTAAGAAGACAACAACTTGGAAAGTTGTTTTAAATAATGAATTAATGTAAAATCAACTATTCTAGTAGCGGAGCACAAAAAATAATAAAAGCAACTATTGGTTTTCATTTTGTAGGCAAATTAGTTATATTTTTTTAGAGTTTACATTAGGAAAGCAAATACTTATCTAATACTATCTACTAATAATATTAGTTACAGTAAACGTCCAATAACACTTTTACTTGCAATTTTTTTTGTGTATTTGGCATCTTTTGGAAACTATTTTTAATCGAAACATAAATCTTTTAACAATATTTCTCAACTGATGACAATTTGATACCTACATCTAAATTTAAGCCAGACATTTCTTTTTAGAAAAACTTTGAAATATATATTTTGTGGAGATACAATGGCAAAAAAATGTAAAACACTTTCCATCTGCAAAAAGAATACCGCTTCATTGCAAAAAAAATAGTGAATTAGTACGGTAAGTGTCTTAAGTACGCTATATTTCGAAAATGTTTTATAATTCGAGGTTTTAGAGCCAACAGCATGTCCACAACTTGACGAACGTGACGGCTCAGTCTCATTCAATACCCACAAACTCTCTCTACTGTCTCGCTCTGCCGACTGATCCTCTCTCACTTAGTCGACTCTAGCCTACTTTACCCGAAAGAGCGTTACATAGCCGAGTGTGACGCATGACGGCCTAGTCTCATTCAACCCCCGCAAAAATAAAAGTGTTAAGCGCGCCTAAAGAAGTTTTCACTTCAAAAAATCATTAGTTGGAAATACGTATTCTAGCGCGTCAGATTAAGGTATGGTGGGTTAAATACATGCTGAAGAGTGTGTAGGTATTTCAATTATCTTATGATTTGAGCGTGACGTAAGGGAGTGAGTGGGTCACAAAATTATTACCCTCTCACTCTGCGTTAATCATTAATTGCTCGTTGTATAATAATATAGGTACTATTATTTGACTAACACTTTGAAGTGTGAACATTTGGCAATAAATTTTAATTACAGTCAACTCTATTTCAATCATTTGAGAATACTCAGCATAATAGAGAAATTAAATCACATTATTATTTTGGTGAAATTCATTGTCCCCAAAAAAATTAAGATTTGTTATTTGCGAGCAGATTCGTCGCTCGGATAAATCTAATTCGGCGTTATGCAATTTGTCTCTGCCGGCATTTTAATTTCAGCAGATGCAAAAAAATAAGTTAATTTCAATTTGTACGGGAGTTAAGTATCCGACAGGTTCGACGAATTTATTATCGTAGAGTTTTTAGCCTGCAAAAAACTGTATTTTCAATTAGATTTCCAGATTCAAAGATAAGTTAGTTTGTGATCTGAAACGGTAAGAGTTTTTGCGGCATTGATTCTCTGCGCGATGCTATTAATTTCGAGAGAATCTTGTAGGCGCCAAGGAAATTGAGTTCCATTTATTGCTGGGTCAGGAAATTTAAAACGATTAATGCAATTCCCAGATGAATAGGACACTCGTATATTACTTGAATTGCTTGTATTATGATTGGACTTTTCATTCATCATTCTTCGTAAATACACTAGTGAAAAGACAATTTTAAAATCTATTTCACGGCTGTAATTTGTATTATGGCAATTATAGCGACACTTGATTACTATTTGACCTTCTTACCAAATGATTTTGATGCTTTGTAGCAGCGGCGGCTATCTATTTTCCATGGCGTGCTTAGGTCGACATTTGTATTTGTAACATAATCCTGGAAATATTAAAAAATAAAATTTATGAATATATAAATATATAATAAAATTATATATTTATATATGAAGCGTCTGAAGTTTGTTAAATCTGGGGCCTAAATCTGCCTACTCCCATGCTTTAGACTAAGGAATCGTTCAACCAACTGTACAAACTGTTACCTTAATTCTAAATCACACCACCATCCCGCACAGTTAAACTCGGTAGTCAACACTATCATAACCAGATTCCTCCGACTAATTGACGACTACAATAGACAAACTGAACTACATTAGAGCAAGCACGACTACGACAGACCACATATAACACGATCCATACGCAAAGCCCAAAACCCATTCCAAATCCAACATACCGATCCATTTGAACACAAAGCATTTTTACCTTATATCAAAGGTGTCACAGACAAAATTTAAAAATCCAAAAAACCAATGACATTAAACAATTTTCACAACTACACAGACAATATTCAGCTTAATCAAGTCCCCAAAAAACCAAGTCTCTAACGGTTCCCACGGTGTTTATGTTTGCTCTGATTGTTCCCAATCTTATATTGGACAGACCAAGAGACGTATAAACAACAGCGTATACGAACATCAACTTGTCGTCAGAAAATTAGATTCCATCTCATAAATAGCCCAACACCGACTCTTAACAGGACTCAACACATAGTTCGACAAGATAAAGACTATAGCATCCATGCCTTTCCTAAAAGCACGAACGGTTCGTGTGTCAATGAAAACGAGAAGCGTCCCAATTGTATGAACAAAATGGATGACGGTTTTCGACTTTATTGCCTGGATATCTCCCGACTACCTACACGACAATCATCCTCAATCGACCTATCCACATCAGCGCCCATCAGTGCTTCTCCCACCCATTAACGCCACTATATATACCTATATATATACCATTCAGCCCCATCTACCCATTGTCAGTCAGTACTCTTTGAGGAGTAGCCAGATTGAGACCTTAGAGAGTACTAACACCCGTTGTGAGCCCTGGGGAGTAGGCAGTTTGAGGCCCCAGCGTCGAACAACATATGTGTAAGGAGTGTAAGTAGGATGTGTTACGACTAGTTAGTCGTTAGACTAACTTAACCTATTCCTTCCAGTTCTATCTGAGAGATGAACGATTTCTTACGCTAGACCAGGGGAGTAGGCAGATTGAAGCCTCAGTGTGTCGAACAGAACAGAACAGAAAGGGCTTTGTATAGATGAAATGATTTGTCGTAATGGTATGTTGTTTTACTTAATTTGGTGAGCCAATATTCTTGGCTAAATATGTGATCTCGATAAGAGTGGGCCGAGCGGTATCATTCCTCTTTACCTCTACCTCTCCCTACCTCAGACTGGAACAGGAAACGGAAATGCATTTGTAGCTGGTGCTTCGATTGTTTCTCATGTACATAACAACTCTAAATCTCTAATCCCAGTAATTTTTATTTAAAAATGGAAAATTTGGAAAGGTGATAATATTCCTATTTTTAAATTACACATTTATTTATACTTTTTCTATATCGTCCGTCTGCAATTTTAAGTCATTATAAATATTATTTTTTTTTACTAAATAAGAGCGTATCTTACTGGGGAATCCTAGTGCTTCCTGTAATACGCCCATAGCACGGCTAATGTAAAATTCCTTCCGCTCGGCTAATATTAATAAATTCTGCGCCTTACATTGTGACCGAAATGTGTGGATCGCGAAATATAAAATCGCTTCCCCCGATAATTCATTATTTCATAAAAAAATTCCTTTGTGCGGTTCGCCGAACGGATATCATATCGGTTCTGGCGTTACAGAACGGTTTATATAATATTATATATTTGTTGCACGCACGGAATATGTCCCGCAGTAATCCTATATATCTGGGTAAACACACCATCTATTGCGGTTTACTGTAGTACCTAATATTCTACGGTATATCATACTTATACTGAATTATTTGCTGCAAGTTCAGCCACTGCGATACGGATACACGTGAATTATAAGTTAAAAGTATGTGAGGCCGGGCGAAGTTTGCCAGTATAATTAGTTTGAGGAAAGGTAAGGAAGATTTAGCGTTAATTTATCGCTGATCTATCAAGTAAGTTACCAGCGCAAGTAACTATTAGACACAGCGGTAATTGATTTGTCTAGAATCAAGGGATTGTACTAATCGTCCTCGAGAATCATCAGCAGATTACATATTATTTGCTATTGCTTGCTATTATTGCATTATGTATCAATTGCAGTACATTTATTTAAACCAACAACATTATATTTATAACACCAGCACAACCACTTAACTGGCACGTTATGATAAAACGAGTGCAGAAATTTCATTGGTAATAAATGGCCTGGATATCATGTTTCCATCATTCTCATTAAAGGAATATACGGGGTGTAAACTAAACCCCTACAAAAAATCAAAATTTTATTTTACCGAGAATTTTGGAAAAACAAAATCGAGATAAAATTTTTATACCCGGGTCTATGGACCAATTCGAAAAAAGAAAATTTGTCCGTTTGTTTACATCTCTCATATTCGAATATACCGGGAGATTTATTGAAATTATGACTTTTTGAAAATGCATCTCTTACTGTTTAAAAACAAAGTAAGTAATAGATTTTTTTCTTATTTTCAAGTATAAGCTTGCATGTATCTAACTGTCTCAGTAGCTAGAATTACCATTTCTTATACAGGGTGCCTCGGAATAAGCATGTGTCGCAAAAAGGTGTAAAGGGTGGCCATGAGGCGTTTTAATTTTCAATTCAGCATGTTATTGATAAGGGTATACAATTGACTATTTGTATTAAGCACAGCATCACCGCTTTATTTATATGCGTGCGCCAACATCCGAGAAGGCGTGAGAATAATATACGTAAAAATGTGGCATCAGCGGAGATATAGTTTCTCTGACTAGCTTCTTTAAAAATATCTTGATTCTCATCTAATTAATGCATATAATTTATGCTATCTGTAATCGTAGACTTGCCAGCTCGATATATATGCAGCAACAAGCCGTTATGGAGAAGAACCTGAAGATGGCAGATGTGACTCTGCCAAAACGTCGTTCTAGAATAATAGAAAATACGTGGGAGAAGACCCGGAAATCATCAAGTACATTCTACACCCCAACAATAAGATTTATGAATACATTTAAAGTTTAAGTGCATATGATACATGTGATCATGAGAAATCTAGGTTATGAACATCCATCAACTGCTCTATGAACGGGAGGGTGCATTTCCCCACCAATTTATGAAAACAGAGACAAGCGCACCGACCTTGAGGGCATACTTGCCTCTAGGCTGATTCCATTATTATATTTGGTATTATATTTTATTATATTGGGCTGGCGCATGTATTATATTGGACAAAGAAGAAAAAAATAACGAATCCTACCAAATCAAGATTATGAGATGCGACATTAATAAGATTTAAAGCCCATAGGTAGAACGGTACACAGGTGGAACAGGATGACTTTAAAGTCAGATCGAAGTGGACGTTTTCGGTATAGTCATCTGATTATACATTTTCTAAATTATATGCTCTCAAATGCATACGACTGCCTACTAGCGGCTTTATTTCCAACTAATCTTAAGTTACCAATACCTATTTTATGATTATATGCATATTAGGCAACAGTAGACTTGTCTATTCTTCCATATTTTAGATAAGACATGCGCTCTATAAATCATGTATTAATTGATTGTCTCGTTTGCCCAACATATTTTTGACTACAATCATCATAATGAATATTATTATGATAGTTCCACCGCACTTTATGTGTCATAATTGAAGGAGTTAATACATACTACATCGTGCTAATGGATAGGCAGCTTTTCATTTAACGATTGCGAGTGATTATTTTATTATTGAACAAACGAATTATTTGAAAGTATTAGACGTACAGCTTGCGGTCTTGTACACGACGCCGAGGAACACTGTAGGCAAGTTTGATAAATTTACAGCAGCCGAAGGGAGGTTGTTGACCGGTTCCAAGGGTCCTACTTGTATAAGTTCTAAAAAAATCACCTCCGTCCTGCCTAAACTTACTAAAGTTTCGGCGAAGCGTTTGAAGTTCCGGCAACTCACGTTTGCATTGCATTTACATGAAACCACTCGGTAACGATTTGTCCTGTCGCGTGTTTGGTAGTTGATGGCGATATAACGGGCGGAGTTCTGAAATAATGAAGCGAAAGTATTCCTTGAGAGATACACGCACAAGGAAGTGTTTTTAAATGAACACAAATGCGGCTTTCGAGTATGTAGGTATCGAAACGATAAATCACTTAATCTGGAATTGTGCACGCTTATGTTCAAAGAGAGCCGCCGCCGTGCGTGAGGTCGTTGAGATGTAGACACTCTGGGATTAGGGATCCCATATATATATATATATATATATATATATATATATATATATATATATATATATATATATATATATATATATATATATATATATATATATATATATATATATATATATATATATATATCAGCAATTTTGTTGCTCTAAATGTTGAAAGAAAGCGCGTAATTGTTTATAGTGAACGAGAGTATTGAAATTTGGTCAAACTTTTTAAGACATGTAGCATATTGCTAGACTCGTTTCAAACACCAAAAAATCGTATATTTTTTTTGTGTCACCAATCATGATACCAAAAACAGATGAGTTACTTTATCAGTTAGCCCATATATATATATATATATATATATATATATATATATATATATATATATATATATATATATATATATATATATATATATATATATATATATATATATATATATATATATATATATATATTGAGATAAATGAATATTTAGAGCCCAAATCAAAGGCTAAAAACTATAAAAAACATCAAACAATGAAATAATGTAAATTATATGCTAAATAAAAAGTGAAATGATGAAAATAAGATTGACATTGCGAGAAAGATGTATGAATAATGTGTGTAGATCAGATGTAAAATGTAAAACCTTTAGACCATAAATAATGACTGTAAAAGGTAAACCAAAGAAATTATAAATACTAGCTGTTCTATGATTGGCTACATTAAGTAAAAAAATATAACGAGAAGCTCGTAGTTAAGGGGAAGTTCAGTTGTTTATAATAAGTAGAATTTCCGGAGGAACGGATAAGAAGCGAGAAGTAAAAAACATAGCGTCCCAAGCGGCAGCTCCATCCGAATGGGTGAATAAAAATTGTATAATTTATAAGTTTAAGCTGAATAATTTGTGTGACAAGTACTAAACAACGGATAAGTGTTTCCGAGAAGACATAATAAAAGTTCAGTGTAATTCGGGTAGAAAGTTCTACGTTTTTCAAGTGCGGCGTTCCCAGGCAGTCTATAGTTGCAGAACAGGGGAATATATGCAACATACATTAGTCAATATTCTCCACGTGAATGCAAAGTAAGGTAATTAGCAAGATAAAATACATTACAAGAATACGGCTTGGAAAATCTCCAGGTTCAGTGTCAAGGAACCTGTATCCAGTGTAATGTAATGAGGATAATAGATGGCGGCAGGTGAGCGGAGAAAGGTAACAACTGTATAAAGTTCAAAAGGATCCCGAGAGAGGGCAGTAGGTAGCAGCCGATTCCAGACAAAACAAATAATTAAGTGTCAAGTGAATATAAATAAAATTGTGAGTGCTTCGCATGAACAGGATTACAAAACTTTTAAAGGTAATAACATTCCAAACATTTTAGTTATAAGTATATCATTGTTATAGAGGCTTTTATTGCCCATGTAGTAAGTTTAAGTTGTGTAGGTTTGGCGTAGGCTAGTAATAAGTTTATAACTTTCAAATTTTCATAAACTTCTCTTTTTGTTTCTACGTTTTGCTTGTCCTTTGGACACAATAATTTCTGATTTAGAGCCGATATAATTAAACCTAAATATATGTAGCTTCTGTGTTATTATTTTACTTTTCAAGGTATACTTTTCACAGTTAGTGATTGAATAGAATATACAATTTCTATCTTCCGCATATATATACATCTATCGTTGCTTCAATTCTTGTGCAATCATACAGTTTGACGTGTCTAAGATCCTAAATAAAAATAAAAATTATCAATCTAATAGAACCTCCCCTACTGGATGAGAGAGTCATGCTCTATAGTGAACCCACCTCATAAAAATAATTGTTCTGATAACTGGCGCCCTAAGGAGGGAAACATTAGCAGGAAGAGAGCGTAAGTATTCTGTTCTGTTATCAGGTTTCTCTCTGCTATGCGATCACTATTATCGTCTCAATTATCAATGCCATAAGTGATACTTTATTTTACCATTTGCCATACCATAAGTAGGCCAGTAAATATATAAAACATTGTAAAATAAATATATAACAATAACACAATATATATATATATATATATATATATATATATATATATATATATATATATATATATATATATATATATATATATATATATATATATATATATATATATATATATATATATATATATAATTGATTTTTATGATGAATAAGTTGATTCGAGAATGGCTTTCAGTTTCCTTATTTGATCCGATAGAAAATATTTATTTAATTAATTTAAATTCCCATAAATTACGGTTGTGACCGGCGCACTCGCCATTTGTTCTGGTATATCTGGTTAGTTCCCCGGTATATCTTCGGAATCCAAGGTCCAATGCCAATAAAACTAAAATGAAATCAACTTGAAAATTCCCCCTTTCCAACAAAAAGAGAATTTTTAAAACTTATCTATAAATGACGGTGTTCTGAGGTAACAAACATAAAAAAAATACAACCGTATTATTGAGACTTTTTTTGAAGTTTAAACGACTTAAAAAAATTATTACAAGAAGGGAGACAAAGAATTATTACAAGAAGCATCCTGGAGACGTGACGATAGGGCTGACGGCGACGACGATAACGACAACTGAGTTCCATGAATGAAAAAACACTTCAGTCGACACAATACTTCGCTCGACATGTGTTGCCGATTGCCGGGCATAGGACAGGAAAATTGAAGTTTGAACCGTCTCCGGATGATGCCAACTTGGTTTGTGAAACGCGCGTCAAGCGAAGTATAAATGTTTTCGTGTTTATAGAAATACAGTCGTCGTCGTCCGTACTACATGACAGATAATTTGTTCAGACATGACGCTATAGATAGGAACAAACCTCGGAGTACCCCACGGTACATATAATATATTGAATTTTTCACTATTTCGAATCGAATACGGCGGATATAAGAATTATTTGGTTTACGCTCTATCACTGAAACTAAGAGCCGAATGGTAATGAATATATTATGTTTTAAACAGAGAAGTATTAAAACACACGGAGTAGTTTCCACAAACACCAAAACACTTTCACTTCGCTCGACGCGCGTTTCGCCAACCAAGTTGGCATCATCCGGAGACGATTAAAACTAGTTTTAACTCAGTTTTAATCAGATTAACTCAGTTTAAATTTAAATCGGATTAACTCAGATTAACTCAGTTTTAATCGTCTCCGGATGAAGCCAACTTGGTTGGTAAAACGCGGGTCGAGCGAAGTGAAAGTGTTTTGGTGTTTGTGGAAATTACTCCGAGTGTTATAGTTACATCAAAGGTTCCAGCCCTATCCAGTAGAGAAGTATTATTTTTCTTAATAATTTTCTTTCTCGATATTTCTATTTTCGTTGAAATGAACTCGGTGTAAAGTTACATGACCATTTAATATTTTTAAGGCTTATCACATAACTATATACCTAAACAAATAAAATAATTAAAGAAATGAATGGGACCATAAATGACGAAAACGTCCGCCTTCTTGGAGCCGTCATCTTGAATATTTACTTTGACAAAAGATCGGTGATCTGCTACCAGAAAAACCTCCAGATACGGATTTTGGGTCAATAGGAACCTGAAATGGAAAAACTCATCAGCCATCTTAGAGCTTGAATATTTGTCACCATGAATATCTGCTCCAACAGAAAAATAGTGCTACCCCAATGTTCGAGAGCCATCGTGAGCCGCCATCTTGAATATTTATTTTGACAAAAAATTTGTCTACGTGGCGCGGCGGCTAGAATGTTCCCGATATGCAGATTTAAAGTTGATTTCAACTATAGATGGCAACAATGTCCGCCATTCTAGAACTTAAATATTTAGTTTGAAAAAAAAATCCTAATCTGCGACTCCAATAAAATACAATGATTAATATTCTTTTGTAGATATAGACAAAACACCACGGGAAGGAAATAAACTTGAGAACTCTGCGAGCACGGAATGCCAAATGTACTGCAGATTTTATTATGGTACATATTGAGGCTTTATTGCCCGTAAAGACTTGAGTAGATGGATTGCGCTGCAATAGCATCATTAGAGATTAATTTTATCACTAATTTAACTCAAGCCTCTGAATAATTCGATGCAAACTTAGATGTGTAAACAGAAATAAAAATAAGTTTTATTTTAAATGCTTCATGGTCGGTATATTTTTATACGCGTATAATTGACAGACATACGAACAAAGCTATTTTCTGGAAAGGCGCAACGCAATATGCATTTTTAAAATATAAAACATTAACGTCGCTCTAGTTTGTACACCGCTATATATATATCAGCAACTTTAATGTGTTATTCATTAGCCCGTATTTTGGTGCGCATATATATCAAATTATAAAACTCATATACTATACATCATTGTTCCTCCTTATATAACAGATAATACGTCATTTAAACTACATATGAATACGGCACTGGGTTTTAATTTTATAATTTTAACATATAACTCTTAATTACGGTAAAGACCAAATAAATGTAAATGATTTATGTTGCCATGAAATAATGTATTGTATTTTGGTATTATATATTGCATTTGATCATGAAATAATGTCCTATCCAGTATCATGAAATAATGTATTTTGGTTTTTCAGATTAACGATGTCTGGTCAAGTTACTGAAGCGGTATGTGGTGTTCCGCAAGAGTCTATATTGGGACCACTCATAATTATAATTATATGTGAATGTTATTTGTTGTTGACGTTATTTTGCCTTGGATTCAAGAGTGGATAAGTTACTAATTACGCCGTAAGCGGTAAGAACGCAACAGCTGCTCAACGTTAATCAACGTTTTTTCAACAGTAACCCGGAATATCCAGGATACTGGGTTGTCCAGTATCCTTAGCGAAAATTATATAAAAAATATCCAGACTAGCATACTTTTATTTTATCAATGACGCAACATAAATCAATCATATGGCTTATCAATCTTCAATAGGTAAAATCGTATTGCTTCGATGAGAGGAATAGGACACGAACTGGATGTAAGTAGTGAAGACGCGAAAAAAATTTTTAAGAAGTATAGATTTCATTCAATATCAGTTGATTCAACATTTATATGCGATGATGCTTGTCGAAGGCTACATTGCTGCAATTGGTCGCTATACAGTTATACCGAAGACAATAATTCCAGGAATTCGATTCACGAATAAAAAACATGGGTGTGTGCTTATGATCACACTATAGAAGTGAAAACTTCTAATTTTAGAATCTTAAAATATATACCGTCACCGTCCAGCCGTATTACCACAACCCACAATAGAACGCACCCATTAATACACGTTGACCGTACACGCCCGTAACACAGATGCTTCAGGCAGCCGGCGCTAGATGTGGCCTCACTGTATGTCGCTCCAAAATACCTACTCATAGTTGTTAGCAAGTACTGCGACGGACCATCCCTTCGGCATCCAATTCAATTCAATTCGGTACAGAGAGGAAAACAACTTGACGGTAACCCGACCAGACGGAACCCCCTGATATATTGTTTTCTCCCTTAACAGGTAGTATTATTTTAAATAAAAGTGCTGAGGTACCTAAAGAATTTTTCACTCCAAAAATATGCCTGTAAATATAACATAAACGTAATTATATAGATAATACCTATATAATTACATTTATGTTATATAATGGATTAGTTCGGTGAATCAACTAAAGATAATATCGATATTGTTATATAAAATTATTTATTCTCATCTCTGTACCCATGAAGTAATATTAGTTACAAAATAAACAATAATTTAATTTATTGTGAATTATTTTGTGGAATTTTCCTCTGATTGGACTTCTTCACTGCTATTATATTCTAAGAATGAAACAAAAGGCATATGGAAGCTAAAATATGCTGTAAATTTAAATAACTTTAGAATCAAGTTTATCTCTCTCGCTTAGTTAACGAGTGGACTTTACTCGACTGAGCGTTACATAGACGAACGTGACGCGTGACGGAACAGTCTCATTCAATACCCACAAAATCTCTCTACTGCCTCGCTCTGCCGACTGATCCTCCCTCACTTAGTCGACTCGAGCCGTAGCCGAGCGTGACGCGTGACGGCTCAGTCTCATTTAACACACACAAAATTGAAAGTGCTGAGCGCGCCTAATGAAGTTTTCACTTCAATAAAATAAATAAATAAACAATCTTCATTAATTCCTGTCAGGATTACATTAATATAAAGTAAACATTAATTTAAATCATTAATTTAATTGTAGTTAGAGAAACGAAGTTAGTTTCATTGGGTAATTAAGAATACTAATTTAACATTTCTTTGTACACGCTCTATCTGACTTGAGTTTCATGGTAGAGACACCAAATCAAGACACCATATTCTAATTTGCTAAGTACGTAACTAGCAAACAAAAGATTAATTACTTAGGTATTATAGAATTATCTATCACTATATTGTTACGACAGTGAAATCGTCAAATAAGTGAGTACTGTCCAGAATCCAAATACACTTTATTAACTTCAAACACAAATAAGTTACAAGTGTATACAATGATAAATCACTACTGAACACTTTCAATTACTTGTCGCAATCGGCTGACCCTTATATGCTATTGTCAATGTTATGGAAAGTTCTAGGAGCTTCTCAATTATTCCATCCCATTCTAGATTGTTCTCACTTGTTCAATCTCATTCTAGATTATTCTCATTTATTTCATCCCATTCTAATTTGTAAACAAGGCATCTCGCAGGGTTCAGAGGGTAGTCCACATGTTCATATACCGCAGCTAAATGGGACCAGGGGTGTATCTCGATTATTTGAAGTCCTAGAGAGTTGAAACTTCGCCCATGGTGGTTATATCTGGCATCCCCAGATGCGATATTGACAGATTGTGCAGATATTCCCTTTTTTATGACATAAAAATGGTTCAGTTGGTCAGTAACATATGTTCAGTGAAATTTTCAGTGCACAATCGCTTCTGACGATTGCGTAACAATATAATAACGCCTAACTTTTTTTTGGATGCAGTGATAGTATCATCAATGTTAGTAACAAAAGACATTTCCTGATCAAATATAATACCCAGAACACGTTGATCAATTGATCTTGACGATGAAACGCTACCGGTCCAATATTATATGGAAATATTAGGTTATAATTTCTCGGAAATGTTACAAAATAACATTTACCGATATTCGAAACAAGATAATTTGACAGACATCATGCAGATATAGTATCGATATCACGCTGCAAAAGTTGAGAGTCATCAATATTGTAAATGTTTTGACAACTTTTTAAATTGCAAATACTTTAGATCTTCGGTTAGGTCATTTATGAACAGCAAAAATAATAGAGACCCCATATTTGACCCCTGTGGAACACCAGATGTAGGTGTTACAAGAAAAGATCGATAACTTTCATATTTTACATATTGACGTCCGTCAAAAAGATATGACTTCAATAAAGATATCAGTTGGTCAGAAAACCCGATTATGTCAAGTTTTTTTTTAGTATCTGAAATATACAGGTGTTTATTGTTCAGTTAACCTAATAGTTATATTTAACTATGTATAATGGCTCAGATTCAATAGTTCATGTAGAAAAGTTGATATATATATATATATATATATATATATATATATATATATATATATATATATATATATATATATATATATATATATATATATATATATATATATATATATATATATATATATATATATATATATATATATATATATATATATATATATATATATATATATATATATATATATATATATATATATATATATATATATATATATATACATATATATATATATATATATATATATATATATATATATATATATATATATATATGTATATATATATATATATATATATATATATATATATATATATATATATATGGTAAATTAGTATATGTGGTTATATATTGTGTAAGAGGCATCTTGACATATTTTACTAGATATCGAAAATACATTAATAATTATATAATGCCGATAAATCATCCACCATGCGACAGCGACCTACCCACAGCATCGCCAAGTTTCTCAAGCCCGATTTCTATGGACAGAATTTGTGATTCGCATTGAATTCGGAATTGTTATAGTTGCAAACCGACAATTAGTGACTGAACTTCTAACTAGTTTTTGCGGAATTTCCATTCGTTTTTGTCGTCGACTGCTAGCTACGGATAATCTTCGAATGTCGCGTCTCGACGTTATAGGGAGAGGGGCGCGTTTCCAAGTATGTCGTCATTTACGCAAACATTTCATTAAATTAAATGAATCCCGGCCCACAGAAAATATCGCGCTGAATATACTCTCGACTTTCTAAAAACATACTCAAGATAATGATGGAGAAAAAATTAAATACATCCACGTGATATCGCCAAAGGATAGGTACGCATTATTTAACAAAATCGTATATTTAGACAAGAAGTTTATTTTCAATCGAGATGCATATTTGGATATTTGGACAATTAATAAATAAAAAGCGAGAAAATCAATTAATGGCACTAATAAGCATACAATAATTTATTATAACAGATTATCTATTGAGAAATACTAAACCAAACCTATTTAAAATTATATATGTTGAGGTAATTGGACATCTTTTATGCTAGAAAATAGATTAAAATGCTCAGAGCCTGCGTGAACAGTAAATAATAGCTCTAGAATAAATATTTATAAAATGTTTCAAGCAATGTGATGATAGTTCGACATAATATAGTGAAATATAGAAAAGCATTATAAGAAATAGAATTTGTTTGGTTGTCATATGGTCATATTAACAGAAAATACATCCAATGTAGGAAATGCATTTGTTTTCTCAGCAAAATTTTTAAGTATCCTTCCCTAGTTACGGAAATCAAAGCATTAAACCGTAAAATGTAGCCCAACGCGATCACCACGCATTTTGCGTGCTCCGTGTGTAAATATCCCCAAAGACAAATAATTAGTAATATACTTGTAGTGTATAAGTAGAAATTAAGTTATAACCTTCTATGTTATAGTTCTCTGTACTTTAAGATTTCCGAGTATCACAATTTGTTTTCAGTATGCAGTCGGCTAACATCAAAAGCTTTTTATAGTTGTTTGTTTATCCTTTACTCTTTGCCTCCAGCCGCCCGAATTGTGACACTCGTTAAACTAAAACTCCAGTCCACTATACCAGTGTATATAATGGAAAACCAATACAGACATTTTAAGAAATATGGACATTTTAAATAATGCAAAACACTTTAGCAGATGGCTTCAAACAGGTCGCCACGCGAATCTCTTCTCTTAAGAAAATCCAATAAAAATTTTAATTAAAATAAAAAGTAATCAACAAACTTGCACCAAACCATACTGGATGTTTTAAAATAATTTCTGTGTTTTACTGTCTGAACATATGGTTTAACATGATAGTAAATATATACATATATATATATATATATATATATATATATATATATATATATATATATATATATATATATATATATATATATATATATATATATATATATACATACATATATATGGCTTGTTCACCGAGGGAATTTTATTTAAAATAACATAATTTATTAATGTTCACTAGAAAACTGACTGTTTCCAAATTGCTATAAAAACATACTACTGAAGACAGTAGGTATCCAGAATTACTATGTACCGATATGTCTTATTGTTGGAATCATCCATTTCACTATTCTTCTCAACCTGTAACAGATAATATATAATCTATCTTATTGTGTATTATAATATGCGTATTTTATTCTACCCGTTGCCTCTAATAGTGGTATCATTCCCGCTATAAATAAAAGATATTCGGAAATAATATTCGATTTCAGGCAAAGCCTACTGGGATACTAATCGCTTCCCTTCTGAATTCTCAATTATTCCAGATACGAATCTATAGATATTTAGGGACAGTTATTACGAAACAAATGGGACACTAAAATATTAATGTGGCCTTTAGCATTATATCATGAAAATAGATTAATATGCCGTAGCGATCTTAGAAAATTGTATTGTATCAACCTTCTTAATCAGAATTAGACTCAAATAGGTTGAAGTTGCTCTTGTGTGGAGAAAAATAAAAGGGGAACAGCATACTACTTTACTTTTCGCTGACGCTGTTCGTGTTCTCGATTAGTAATCGACGTGGAGAGATGGGTCGGCGCTCATCCTATTTGTTAAAGTGTTTTGAGTAATTTCAGTTGTATGCATTTTTTCGTCCTCCGCAAATGAATACAGTTATAATAACAAAAAAGTAGTTGCAGGAAAAATACGATGGACCAATCTTCGACGCTGTGTATCTCTGAAACTCTGTAGCGTAAGATATGAAACAAAGTGCATTTATCTCGAAATATAGTCAACTTTAATAATTTTAAGTGTACTAATATCTGATGCATGAAGCACCTCTGGTACAAGGGGCGTGAAAAAGTACTGCTTCTAAAAAGGGGCCATATCTGAACTTCTGTTTATCGTAGAGATATGAGTTATATTTCATTTTGTTACTAATTAAATAGAAAATAAATATATATAGATAACGATCTTTAACTTCCAAGTAAAACACATAATATAATCTATCATAATGCATTAAATAAATTGCATAAATAGTAAACTAGTAACATATATGTGTACATTATAAGGCATCATCTGCTAAAAAATCCAAGCGAGGCAAATTTTTGGTTATACCCTTATTTTAACTTTGGAAACATAGAAACATAAAAAGTCCCCACCAATATGTCGCTTGCGTTTTTAGTTGTTGAAAAGAACCCTACAGTTCAAAATAAAAATGATCAGTAGATGTCACCACCAATACATCTATACTAAATACAGTTAAAGTTTCAAAATAAAACCTGTACCTAAAAACCAAAAACTGCCAAAGAAAAACATGTACCTACTTCGACTCTGCATAATTTCAAAAATAATGGTAGAAAAACAAAAAAAGAGCCAAAGAAATCACATAAGCACAACATAAACTAGAATTATAACTCGCCAGTTAAATGCATATGATTTCCTTGGATACAATTGTTAAAGTGCTCGCTTGTACTACTGGAATGTGGCACAATTCTGATATTGCGATGTGTGAATAACGTTGGAAATTCAAAAATTGCGCTAAATTTTGGGCACCTTTCAAATTGCGTACATTTTTAAAAATCTATCTAATGTGTGAGCAGTTAAAAATACTCGAGTTGCGCATTGTAAATATTGACTAACTGGTTGGTTAAATAATGTGGCGCAATATTCACTTTACTGCAACTCGATTCCCTGTGCCAGCCGGTAAACAAAATCAAAAAGTTATCAAGATCTTTGATAAACGTTAAAAAAAATTATAGAATGCCTCATTTCCGTCGCTTAATTCTTGCAACAAAGTATTTACTACTCCGAATAGGTCACTTGTATTTTTTTCTGTCGTCAGGACACATTATGTCAGTATACTAATCACACTGATGATGGTCAACACAATTAATAGTTTTGACTGAATATTTTAATATTCTCGTGACATATTGCGTGCCAAGCCCATGAAATATTTTTTGGGGGTGAAGGGACCACTTTCGCAATTGGAACTTTTTTTTTCTTAAACGTATCACCCAATCGCGTATAATACCCAAGTGGCAAAAGATTATGATTTTTTTCTCCTATTTATACTGGAATGAATGGGCTATGTGTCAACAATCGTTTTCATGTATATTACCTACCATGTAATACCGTCGAAACTTCTATTAAAATTTACATAAACTGGTTTTGCAATAATGATTTCGCATATCGAAATGCATTGATAATGAAGAGGTTCCAGCAAATATAGTAATTTAGGCAGCTTATGAAAAACGAATAAATATTTCAATTCAAGCTAAAATGATTCATTTATTTTAAAAATAATCGTGTTTCCAAATGTAGAGAGGATGATGGCAAATATTTTCATGTACCTATTTCATGTCGAATATTATGGAATTAAATAAAAATGCTTGGGTGAGGGTACGCAAGCCCGAAAATACATATATGAATTTTATCTATCAACGAATTATTGTCCTTGCGCACTCGCCATATTATAGAATAAACACATAAAATAAGTGCATTACTCTGAAAATTACAGGCATCATAGTTCGGCATACATACTTTTAAAATAAAAAAAGAGAGCATAATATGTCATGGGACCAGGCGCCCGCGGCAGATGTTCAGTGTTCCCACGTCTCAGTCGGCCACAACCCATCCCCAAGCCTGACTAGGTCACCCATCCAAGGGCCACCAACGCTTGCCTTGCTTAACTTCGAAGATCGAAATCTTACCGGTCAAGTCTCGCGGCTCCCTCCCAGATGGGTCTCTCCCCATCTTGTGGATTTTCTTAGAACTAACTAGAAAGCAACTAATAATAGGGCTAATATACAGGAACCAATCCTTGTATATAATGTTATTTAAAATGTCACAAAATGGAATTGGAAATGCACATTTCGTGTAGAACTTAAAGCATGTTAAAAGAAACACTGATCTAAAAAAGTAGAGCAGATAGAGAAAAACTGATTTCATCACAGGTAAAATCCCAGGCACCAAATATTTTTATGTAGGCTTGTCTTATTCGTTAAAAATGTGTTTTTCTCAGCCTCTCACTAAAGTGAATAAAATGTGTTGAAAATAAATTTGAATAAGTGGACACTGAACTTTTTATTTTAAGAAAAACAAATAATTTAAATACATCATTTTTCTTTAATTATTAATTTAAATAAAAGTTTTGTCACTTGTCAAGGTCGTATCTATCAGAAGAATATCTAAACGAAACCGTCTTGTTGAAGGGTTGATGTTTTATAGACATTCCCTGTATTCGATGAAGCTTCAGTAATTAATAATTATGAAACCGAATCCTTGTTTATGTTCCTAAAAGTTATTCATCAACTTACTTTCAATACTGTCTGAAAGTCTGTTATTTCTCTATGTTTACTTAATTTCGGTAAAACGAATCCTAATGAAATTATATTATAAATTTCAGTTAACTTGTTGCGCCAGATTGTACGTTTAATTAAAATTTTCGCTACGTCATGGGCAAGTTTTTACAACAACAAAGCCTAATTGGAACCAGGGATACCTTCAGAAGTTTAAATGAGCCGTGGATAATTCGTAGACTTAGCGTTAGCGACTCTGCTAGTGTTTTTTGCCGATGGGCCAGGAACGAGCATTAGCGGTGACCGAGATGCCTCCCTAGAGTTTTCCCGACTCCATTACTGTTTCATTTCCAGTCTATTTGCGAGCAGTGTGCTTTGATCAACCCTTAAATCGAACCGATCTACCCCTGGATTTATTCAGGGAGAGATCGTGACGGGATTTATGGACAATTAACACACATTGTCCGTCGACGGTATGGGTCGTTTGTGCTTACTGCTATCGGCTCTTATCGTTTACTCCATGGATCCGGTAAATCAGAGGTGTAGAAAGGTAAGGAACTGAACGCTAAGGAAATCCCGCTTAATGGTTAAATATTTTGGGGAAAATCGTAGAGCAGGAACAGACATATATACAATTATAAGCTCCGTTTATAATTTTATATTATAAAATGTATTTATTTATTTATTTATAAAAGAGTTATATTTATAATATTCTCTTAGACCGATAGACTGACTTAATTTTTCTTTTCAGTTTGTATGTATACCTACAAAATTTGCTTCTGGACACCATAAAATTGGTCATGATTTATAACGCTGCAAAACTTTTAAAATGCAAGGAATTTTACTTGCTTTTTGAGAGGGAGAATTAGAAAAAATTAGGGTATAATTCGTGTATGACTAAAGGTAGTGATATAAACTTAAAAAATTTCTCTACTTACCACCCCTTATACAAATCGTGTAAAATATAACTGTTTACTATTGAAGAGTTTATATTTATAAGAAAGTATGTGCCATAGGCACAAAATATCATTCTGTTGGCCCCACATTGGGCGCCAAGTTTTTTACATTACACATTGAGTTTCTTACTTACCCTTTATACAAAACATATACTATTTGCCATTGTATTATTTTTTTAGTTAGAGTAATTTACAGCGTAGAATTAGAATTTAAATGGGCGATTTCAGAATGAGATGTATTAATTAGGGCAGTATGTATTCGAATATTGTGCATAAACCAAACAGAGAAACATCGAAACAACATTGGAACGGGTGTTTGGGGACCTGCATGCCGCATCTTGACGGCGCGTACAAGATAGACGACTGACGCCGTGATGTATATTTAAATAACAAGTAGGTACTTTTTACAGGTCGAAGAAATTTAGTTTAGAGACAGAGTAGACGCAATACATAAAAGCAATATAGGTTTTAAAAAAAAAAATTAAATCAGCATTTTAATTACTAGTGTCTTATTATTACTATTTTTCTTACATTGACATTAAATTTGAAGTTGAAATTACCAGACAATATTTTTTTTTGCGAGTGTGTTGGTTTTAGCGTAGTATATTAGCCAGATTTCATTAACGTATTTGAATATTATTTATAACACAACATCCCCATCCAACTCTATTTACAACAAAAAAAAAACAATTGAATTAGTAACAGTAAATAATATTATGTAACCTATATACATTTTATTATTTATTTTATATTTATACACACGTTTATATATATTTTTCTATTTTCTATAAGTTTCCTTTTTTCCTAATTTATTTCTTTTGTTTTCCGAATTAAGGGACTGGTAGGTATATAATATGTGTATACATTAAAATCATTACTATTTAACAGATATCCTAAATTAAATCGCAGACTAACATTTTTTTATATGTATTTTGAAACAGAATATATCTGCAGTTATTATATAGTACATAATTCAACATCATATGCCCCTCATCACATATCGTTTCCTCCTCATCACATATGTCGCATAGTTTGTAATCTTCGACCGAGGGAAATGAAAAGGTAGATGAATTGGCAAAAATAGCTTGGGATGTGGGTTAAGAAACAGTATACCTACTACCTTTCGAGGACTTTTTTGGACTTTTTAAAAAGAGAATAAACGAAAAATATAAATTAGGTCAATTTTACAAATGCTAGCAGCCAAATATCCCCCACAGAGAATGTTTCACAAATAACAATATATTAAGAGAAATTTTATAAGAACGATATAACGAATTAAATCAGGCAATAATGTTTACAGATTACTTGTAGTTTAGTAAAAATAGTACCTAGTTAATCTAGTTAGAAAGCCATAACGTATTATAAAGCAAGAGGAAAATCATTTTGTATTTCAAAAGCTAAATTTGTCGTACCAAGACCAAGTTCAATTTTCAATATTTTATGACCTACCTTATTTTTAAATCATATTACTATCTCATCTATGATCAAAAATATCTGACTTCTTGTTCATACATGCTATTACTAACGTACCTACAAAATATTAAATATACAATTAAGGTACTTTTAAAAATATGCAATTACTTCTGTCCTGAGTAAATTAGCAATGCCTTGGTACAGTCTGTACTTGGAAATATGTGCTATCTACCTAGAAAATGTTGGGTCACGTATAAATGTAGAAATCAAGATGAAACTAGCTAGCATGCTGTGAGCGTACTTTTACTTTATTTTCACTATAACCTGGTGCAGTTTTATGTACGGATTTGTAAAAGCTACAAAGACTCTAATGGTGCATTTAAAACTGGGCACGGATTTAGTAATAATCCAGACAGGTTAAATAAACGATGTAGCACATGACTGTTGATAAGCGTTTTAATGGCTATTCTATGTTGTCGTAACACTTAATTTTGTTGCAGAATTATAGTAGTATTATTCGGTCAAGAATAATGTACATTTATAAGAAAGTATGTGTTACAGACATAGTATACGATTAGTTTTGTCAGCCCCACGTTGGGCGCCAAGTTTATATTACCAAATGTGATTGGTATTTTTTACTGTTTTCTTAATTTTTGTATATATTTTCTTATTTTTTACCAATATGTGCTATATTACCACTTCGAATAAAGCATAATTAAATTTGAATTTTCAGCTTTCCGAAAATGAAGTCCATGAAAATCCTAATTTCACTTTAATTGATAGAGCTGCTTTTTACTTAATGAAAGTCCATGTCAATTCATAATAAAAAACGCTTCGGTTTCAAGTATATACAAAATAGATAACGCTGTTTTCCAGACTGTAGCTTTTTGTTTAGCTGGAAACCTAATCGACCGCCTGCTCCCCATTAGTACTAAATCGCTACATAGTGTCAGAACAGGATGCCAGTTTATCGGTATTTTTACAGCAATTGCCCCTATTAACACCCAATATTTTACGTCACCCCTGATGGAAACTAATAATATTCTAAAGTTGTTCGCGCTGATAAATAATAAATTATTATTTTAAAGCAAATCTCGCGGAAGTTGTAAAGTCTGAAAGGTAACACGTACCCAATTTTCCGATTTTGATGGATTCATAAAAAGTAGCTCAAAGCCTAAACCGAGAACTTAATGCATCCCCGTTCAGTTGAAAGAATCCAGGCTGACGAAAATTAGCGTTTTAAATATTAATGAGGAATATTCTTCGGAATATTCACAAAGAACTTGCATAAGCCGACTTGAATGGGCGATTAAACCGCTCGCAGGGAGCGGTTGCAATTTGTACGCCGGCAATCATAAGTATAAATTTTATGGAACAAGGAACGTCGTTAGTTACTACCTATTTATTTCTGCGCGGTATTTGGATTTTACTCGGCCCCCACCCCTCACGACCTACCGTGAAGCTAATGAAATTTTGATTTTTATTTACTTTTGCAAATTTCAAACCCATATTTTACAACCAATCAGATGCTACAATTTTGCATCGTTACCATGGCAACCATTTTTACCTGGTATGGTGCCATAGATAAAATGATAAAATATAGAGAGATGAAAACGCATCGAAAATATTTCGTGTGAAGGTTAGAGCCCTTTGGAAGAATTCAAATCGTATGCATATAGTTATTAAGCACTTAAATTTCTTGTAACTTCCTTTTGATCAAATGGCAAACGTTATAACATCAGGAAAAACAATATTTTTCATATGACAATTGTCCAATTTTTCATATGACCAGAAAGAGTCTGGTGGGCAATATTCGCTTTACTTTGTTGCCACAGTTTGTTGATACACTTTCACTCCTCCAAAAGGCATATTATATGAAATCTGAGACCATGCTAGATTGTTTATTTCTTTTAAAAAACTCGTTTAGTATTCTGACTTAAATTTCCTAGCAGTAAAATTTTTTTTTCATAAATACAAATATTTGTACTTAGTGAACATATCAATACTTTTGCAGCGAAGTACTAAGTTAACAAATCGATATAGACTTTTTTTAACAGTTACAATATTGTATAGAAACGCTGATGTATACGGCAATATAATACCAAATAAAATTCAGAAGACAATAACCGCAATATATACAAGCATATAAAAGTACAACTTGGGTATTTTGCATCACTGCCTCTAAAGAAAATAATGTAAATTTTTAGACAGCTTTAAACCGATATCTCCTGTCAGCCGTATCTCACTTACAGATTTGAATTTTCGACACCCTTTGTATTTGGTAGGCCATGCCACTGTGAATAAAACAAAATTGTCATACATGATGGGATATAAACGTGAGTGACATGGGGTAGCAATAAATTGTATAATATAGTGAATACATTAATATCTATTTTATTTAATATATATTTTAATTATATAGTGAAGACAATTCGATTCGACAATTGTAAAAAATTTGGAACAATGGCAAAAGTGGGTAAATTAAGAAATGAGCATACCTTTTTTAATTGAATTAAATAACAATATAAATGCATGACTTTTTCGAAAGTCTGTCTTTAAAAATATTTTTTTGTTAATTTACTCTCATCGATCAATCCAGAACTACAACTTTAAAATACATTGCAATATCATAAAAACAACACTTTTCTCGTTACATTTTCATTTTCTTTTCTCAGACTGTCTGTTTTGGAGTTGTACTTATGTTTCACTCACCGATTCAATTGATATTGGGTAATATAACGTGTTGTTCTGCCATAAATATTTCAGTTATAAAATGAATGATACTGATTATTGTTTGCGGATCATGAACCTATAAATAATAGTCAACATAGTAACACGACTGAATATTTTAAAGAGAACTTTTAAATTGCCAATTAAAATTACTGTTTGAATAGAAAATGCATTATATATCGAGCTGTTAAAGCAAAACTAACACCCAATTACGTGTTAAAATTACATAGCGGATTAAAAATATTCAACGTTGCTATATTATTTAAAAAATATCGCGGACACGTTTGATTTGCTATGACAGTTCCATTGTACTCCTAAATAATTATAAATATCCGCGGTGCATGAAGCGAGATACGTTTAGTTGTTTTTAATTAAATGGCTCATTAGTTGTTACATGAGTTCACTGATAACATTCATGATTTAGCACGTAGTGCTACGAAACATTCACGTTCGTGTCATTATACGAATGATATAAATGATAAAACTGTATCATTGAAATGCTGTTAATAATAATTGTAGTCATTACTATTATTCTGGAGCGATATCGAGGAAAAATTATCCATTTTTTTACCTATTGAACCAGACGACATGTGTTTTATGATTATGTTATTTCGGAGTTAATAATAATAGTTATATGATGTACAGAAGAATTCTGAAGAGTAAAAAGAGAATATGGTAAACAAAATCCCTCTTAGGCATGCCTCTCTTTGCTCCAACCAATGATGCCATATGATTGTATAGGTCTCGACGTGGAATAGCCCCTCCACCATATATTGTCATAAACTTATTGGGTATAAATAAAGATTATTAATATTATTATAGCACACATTTTGGTGCCTCAGATTTTTAAAGTGTAATTAAACAATTTTGGGGTGCCTATCCATAAATGACTCTTTCTATCCTATTTAGGAACAATTCGCTAAAATTATATATAATGGTTTATTATGTATGTAACATTTAAAATATTACTATTTGATAACTGGGTAAGAAATGGGTAGGAGGTATTTATTTCAGAAAATAAAATATATACAACTTTCAATCATCACTTAAAAAATTCCTTTTATAAGATTTCCTCGCGTGAAATTTACTGGAAGAGTCTCGCTAAAGATTCCAGCAGTAATCGGCCATCATATGGGTATTCATCTTCCTTGGCACCTTTCTTTCATAATGGGAATGTCTTGGTGAAATCTTTCCTCACTAACATGACCTGGAAAACCTTTCTGGAAAACGATCTAAGTGAATGTGAAAATAATGAACCTTGATGCTCAAGTTACATCCGAGTGTGTGACAGTTAGAAAGCATCTGTTCTACTAATGCGGCGTAATTTACTGCTCTATGCTTCTTTCCAAGATTATAGCATTATAGCATTAGACTCAAGCTCGCTCATTGATAGCGTGAACTGCGGGTCATTTATAAGTTGCCTTATCTGAGGACCAAAAATTCCAGCCTTCAATATTTCTACGCTAAGCTTTCGAAATGTTTGTTTTAAATACCCAAAACAAATCCATCTCGAGATAAAGCCTCAACAAATTGCTTCAGAAGACCCAGCTTTATATGCAGTGGTGGAAAGATGATTTTGTCTGTTCGTTAAGCACGTTGTGTTCTCCTAAAGGCCAGTTTGTGGTAATACAGTGCTGGGCCTCAGCTCTGCTGTCCCAAAGGCATAAAAAACAAGGATATTTTGTATAACCACTTTGTTGCCCAAGGAAAAAGTTTACCATTTTTAGATCGACACAAATCACCGACTGATGCTCTTCATACTTGATATTTTTCAGGACCAATGACATTGCCTTGTACTCCTCTTTCATAGTGGCGATAGGTATAGAACCATGTTTATTACCATGTGTAAAAGTACACATTTTAACCTTCGAGAGGAACTATCTATAAAAAGACGACATCACTTGGCGTGTATTAAATTGACCCCATTTTTTCCACGAGACCTCTTATTACAAAACACTAAGTTGTTTTCTTTAGATAAATGCGACAGCAGATCTTTCTCTATCATACCTCTCTGGTACGACTGGTCCTTTTAATTTAATATCGAAGCAAGCAATTCGGGTTGCCTTTGAGAGCTTCAGATTTCTAACAAGATCATTAGGCTTTTGTTGACTGAAAGGATGGGGCCTCGCTGAGTCCTTCAAAATCACGATCATTTTGATATTACTGGAACTGCACCTCGTCAGACGATGTATCTGAGCCATCCTCTAAAAGCATAGGTAAGTTACTGAACGTTGAAATAGATATTTCGTCAGAATCAGGAGGTCTCCTTGCTGACTCTATGTTAGGGTATGCCCATTTATGCCGGTTATTGCAATTAATGCCTTTGATGTTGATAGAACAAAAATAGCAGTCATTATCATGGTTTTTTGGCTTCCTCCATACGATAGGTACTCCAAATTATCAGCTGTTTCTCTTTCCGTTTGTCCACTGTCGCAAATGTTCCCATCTTTTGCATACCAAATGTGGTTCTCAGGATTTATCCTGGTCTTCTAATTGGATGCCAAGATACGCCTAATATGCCCTTTTTATAAAGTCAGATATGGGTTTCCTACTTTCATTAACAGTGTACTCACCACAAATGTAACAAGAAGATATGGGTGGTTGACACAATTCCGTCTGCCTGTAGAAGCCATTGTTGTCATTCGAATTTTTAATATTCACGCAACAATTTAAAGCGAATAAACTTGTACACCCTGACACAGTTATCACACGAAATCACACTACTAAGTTGCACTGTAGGATGCAGACAGAGCTACGGGAAACCCTGTTACAGTTAAATCAAATAGTGGGGATTAGGGTTGTTGCCGGTTAGACAGGTAAATTTTTCCAGTAATGAGGAATACCAAGAATTATAAAAAGACATTCAGTTAATTTCAGGTAAATACAGACAATTCAGGTCTCTGCAATATTTAGTTTAGTATTTTACAGGCATCACGCAAAAAAAAATATTTCGTTGGGCGGTGTAATTATTAATAAGTAATAATAAGTATGAATATTAATAATAAGTACCAATAAGTATTAATGTATAATTTTGGGGCGAAATAAAGGTAGTTGCTGACAATCTGGTTTTGGTTTAAAATTACTCCTCATATCTACTCAATGTATCATTGTTAAAAAACTATTCTTATGTCTGATGTTAATGTCACATTTCATTTATAGTTTAAATAACAAAAGAAAATTGATGTTGAATTGAATTGAAGTTGATGTTAATATTCAAGATGACGCGATGGCGACTTGAAGGTGGCAGACATTTTTGTCATTTATAGTCCGGACTGACTGATTAAGAAAGTGTTTATGAAAATGGACCCAGTAACACAAAAAAAATTAAAATCTTATACATGGAGACAATGCTGGTGTAACCTTTCATTTATAATTTAAATAACAACAGAAAATTGGTGTTCGACAAGTTCGATGTTTCGAAAATTAATATTAATATTCAAAATAGCGCGATGGTGGTTTGAAGGTGGCAGATATTTTTGTCATTTATAGTCCGGATTGCCGGATCAACCAAAATATTGGTGAAAAAAAAATCAAAATCTTATATATGGAGACAATTTTTTGAGATATTGTATAATCAGCAATTTTTTACCCACATATTTAAGACAGCGGCTAAAAATGAGAATATTTATTTATCTTCGTAAATACAACCATTCCATTTTTTACTAATACTCTGCAATACATTTGTAAATCCTGACCTCATTCTCAACTAACAATTTGGTGTTGTATAAAAGTTGAAAGAACGTTTTCGGAAAATTTTTATACAACTACATTAGTTGAGTAACATTTCTAAAACGTTTATACAACCCTTATAGGCTCAAGATGGGCAAAATTTATACAAGAAATTGGTTGTATTAATAGTTCTAAGATTGCATCCACAGCATTTAATGGATAAACGTTTGTAAACGTTATGTAAACGTTTACATGATATTTAAGGTATCATTTATATCACCATTATGCAATAGTTAAATAATATACATCTATAGAGCAAAACATAAGACACATACTAAAATAACTTTAAAGAAATTAGTATAAGGAATTTAATAGGTATTGTAGTATTAAATTCAATCGGAATGACTATTTTATTGCACAAAGTAATACTAATAAAAGTTTTCCATTCTGTACATATTTCAATTGAAAATATTTTACAATTAATAAGAATATTTTCTAAAAGTTGAATACATTAATTTGATACCTAAGGTTAGATTATTGTACTAGTAAAATAATAGACTCGTTCTACGGGTGTTGCATAATTATATAATATGCGTATTATTATTATACGGTTGAAGAAAAAAATCTATATTTCGATTTTCGAGTTTATTCCAACCTTCACACGCTCAACGTATATTACTCTTTGTTCTAGTTTTCAATGATACTTTAGTCACCATAACATGAACTTCATTTCCATTACTCTACATATTTCGTCGGTATCCAATATAATCCTATCATGTGTGCTGACATATATGTCATTACACAAATTGTATGAATTAACTCTGAAATACTATTTTAATTATTTAACTAATGGACTAATACCGTTACAACATTGCACATGTAAGGGTGCGGTTTGGGCTGTGTGTCGTATTTATTACTAGAATCGGTTTGCAATTAATTAGTCGGCCAATAGCAGTAGGTTTCATCAAAGAGACCAATAGACCACTATCATTATTAAATGTACGCAGTCGTCTACTATGCATATGGAAATGTATCAATCATTAAATATAACCACCTGTGATTCGCAGATTTCTCTGATGATTTAATCGTGTACATATTTAGTGTAAGTTCTTAAATACTGAACTGCATATGGGGCTTTCCACGCCAAATCGTAGACCATTCTGCTTTTTCATCTCCGATTTTCTTTTTCTTGATTTTTTTTATGTTACAGTACCCATTGAGAAAGGCCTCCATGACTTTTTAAAATTTTTTTGTGCAGCCGTTTTCGAAATATCGATTTAAATAAATAAAATAAATCGTTCTTTTTTTGAAAATGCCGGTACATTGCGAAAAATGGGCCGATTTAGACGTTTTTTTGAATTTTTTTTTAATACAATAGTTTTGGAATATAAAATTAAAAAAATCAAACCCGTATTTCTATAGAATCTTCAAATTTTGATTATAAAATGTTGATTCCCAAAAAATAAGTAGCGATCGCTTTTCTTGACAAATGTTTCTAAAAAACTGTCACTTATCCCGGAACTTTTAAGCCTAGTCGCTTAATGGGCAAATGATGGGATACATTTTTTTTGAAATTTTTCGAGGGAGTAAGTAACCGCTGGGAAAACTAAGCTGCTGGGAACTCTAAGGAATTCTGAAGGAACTCTGATAACTCCGAGGAACTCTGGGGGAACTCCGAGGAACTCTCTCCACAATTATGATACTAGCGTCATCTTATGCATGCGTGTTTAAACGCTGAAACTATTTCGAGCAACAAGATCGCTCACCTCAACACTTTGCACAGTGGTGAATTTTACAATAAAAGGTTTACTAAATAGAATCGAACGGATACAAATTCACAATAATATATCGCATGACTGCAGGAGAAATTTTAAGTTTGCCAGAGAAGATCGGCCGAAAAAAAAAATTAAAATATTTCACAGGGCTTTCAAATTTCAGATTTAGACATACAAAAAACAGTGTTAACGGCATTGGAGGAGGATTGGTATTCCCTGAAACCAAACCTTAAGCAGAAAAAAACATAAACTGAATATGGAAAACCCATTTAAATCCCAGAATAAGCATGATGTTGAAGCTGTAAACGACTTATAAGTCCTGAATTTGGAGGATGAAGAACATATTGATGAAAATGACAATGATAATGATTACGAAAAGATCAGAGATAATGAAAATATCCCATCCGATGATGCCCTATCAAATTCGGCACTACATAATCTGTGTTCCATTTTAATCGAAAAATCATTCCATACTGATGGTTTAAAATTGAAAAATTACTCTAAACAAAAGGAGGATAGATTGGTTGAAAAAGGCAGTTTTGTTAAAGTCACTGCGAATGATGGAACGCCTGCTGTCATCAGAAAATCAGCACTTTGTTGGTTTCTATATCAGCCAAAAGAAAGGGAAAGTTCCGATAGACTACAGAGATTCATTACAAAATCAAGTCGAAATAAGTCTCGAAATCAAACACCAAAGAGCGCACGATGCAAAGAGAATAACGATCCTAACCTTTAAACCAACACAGGCGTAGACAAGAATGCTCTGGAAACAATGGAAGACTACATGCAATCCAAATCTAAGCGTAGAAAATAGATTCACAGACATTTCCTCCTCAGATGAAGAAGATGAGGAGACACTTATCTATGATGATAGCACTGACGCAGAAGTATTCTCAAATACATCAGAGGCTTGATCAGAGGATATCATAAACTCAAGTGACAATTCTGGGGGTAATTCATTTCAAGAGGTTGAAATGGATACAACTGAAAATGAAGAACATTTGTCGCAGTCAGAGAAACCTACTCAAAAAAATGTTGATGCAATTAATTTAGATGACTTGATGAATTTAGATGTTTTTAGAGTTTTGGTCAGCGGTCATCCCCTCGGAATCTTTTAAATTTCATGTTTCAGCTACCTGTACTAAAAGCGTTTCTCTGGGTCCACCAGCAATAGTTTTTGCCACCTATGATGGATTATGACCGTATATTTTTAGTTAAATATATAACAACATAAGGTAAGGGACGTTACCTGAGAGCTAAAATAATGCTGGTACACAAAAATATCATTGTCATACCTCACGGAGAAGACCCTTTGAAATTTAAAGAATTTAAAATTTTTTTTCAGATTCGCGAACTTATAAGTTATTGAAACGTCTAAGAAAATGTTAATTAATAAATAAATGTTATCTAATATAATGCGTACTTTATTCGACCCATTTTTTTTTGCGTTTAATCAATATTTAAACTAACTAATAATTATTATTACGTATCATATAATCCTCGAAAGTAGCTTTCAAAAAACTACCGAATTGCACTTTAAGAGTAGGTTTTAGGGATGAAGCGCCCATCTGTTGCTTGAGAACTGTTTTTATTTTGAGAGTACATCCCTTGACAAGTTTAATTCCCAAGTGGAAAAATTAGGAATTAAACTTAAAACTTAAAAAAACTTAATTTTTTTCCTATTGGGCTATTTTTAAGCTAATATGAGTGGAGTATATTTAATATTTAGGTTCCAGGTTCAGAAGAAGATAATCTACACAATTTTCAATAAACTTCTTCAATTTCTCACAATATATCTGTAGTAGTTAACTACGTGTTCTTGACACGTGTTTGAGGTATTGTTCGAGTGAGACGTATTAGTTAGTGTTCGAGACTTGAGACGTGTTCGAGTAGGAAAATACCATAGCACCAGTTAATATTATAATTTACTATCACTTGGTAAAATAACAATGTAAGATCATACTAATGATCTACTGGTTATGACTTAATTACCTTGACTACTAAGCAGTTAGTCTAGTTATCTACGGGTGTGCTCCTGGGAGTAATAACTTGTGTATATACAAACTTAGGCTAGGGCAGGTCTTGAACCTTAATGAGTATCTGCACCAGACCTATAGATCTTCATAATTGCTGACTTAGGGTGGGTTCTCCCACGACAAGTGTGTCAATTATTAATGCAACTAAGCTTTGTTTTATTTATGTGAACTACTAAATATTAAAATATATTGAAATTGCATCACATACCTACCATCAGTAGTTCCTCCTGCAATAAATTTATAAATAATAAAGGAAACTACTGCATATTTATAGATTAAACTATCATAGAAGCCACATCTCCTACGCCGCTGGGTACAACTGGGCCGCCGGGTCACACATTAGAATAAAGAAAACTTAAATTGTGTATGAATCAATTGGTGTAGTTGCTCCTGTTTCGCCTTTTTACCAGCTCTCAAATAAGAAAACTGATAATATAAACGCCATTATGTTTCTGTTTTGTAGTGAAGTAGCCTGTTTAAGTTTCACCCTTCGGTATAACGGTCCCTTAATGGAGAATCTCAAGGTATCATTATAGGCCAACTGTCTGAATGTTTAATTTACCTTAAACGATTTATTTAATCGGTATCGATATCAGTACACTGGAAGCGAAACTGTCGCAGAAAATTTACATCTCTGATAACATCTCCAGTTTTTAGCAGTTCCAGGAGCATGAAAAAAGTAATTAAAAGAAACGATAATAAAGAGTGCCGTGTCACTGCAAAGTTCCCGAAAACAATTTACCAATTCAAATGAAGTTCCTGGAAGTTTTCAGAACGAAAAAAATCCACGTAGTCCCTTGCGTAGTTATTTATGTAAATAGATTTAAAAGTATGCGGAAAAAAGGTTAATTAGGTGTATTTTTATTTTCATCTGGACCAACCTGCACGAACAAATTTAGCCGGTCGTTAGTTACCGTAAACGAGAATATGAACATTGCTCCGAGGATAATTATTTCTAGTGTTTGTTTTTCACGCTATATGCTTCTTTTTAAATGCTCGTAAAGTTTTTAGCATAAGCGACTCTCGTTTTATGGAAATCAGCAAGGAAAACCGTCGTCATCATCTACAGCATATGTGATGGGAATTTATACGCCGTAAATGTTTCGGATTCTAGACCGGGGAGGCATGGATGCATATTGTATATATAATATTAAATTTTTTTAATAGAAATTCTTTAAAGAAATTCGAATTTCCGAAGCGCATTAAGAGCAGTGCCCACGATAACGTTGCTATAGATAGAGCATCAAACAGATTATACCTACGAAATCTAATTTTATTGAAATATAAAATTAAATAAGGAATAACGAATTCAAAGAATACAACAGGTATTAAAATTATTAAATTGTGAATACATGTAAAGAACATTTATATTTATAATAGAGTAAGGAGTGCCGTCATAACAATAGTGTCGTGGTTAAATAATAACAATAATAGTGAAATAAACATTCCAAAGTGCCAAACTACCTGGTACCTACATAAGAAAAACTTTATATTATATTTAGTACACAGGTAGCAAACAAAGACTCATGTTGAAAAATTTTTATTGGTTAGCAACGAAAAAAATAGAAAGAAGAGAGCATAGTGAAAATTTGTTGCAAACATTTTATTAAAAATTAATAGTTTAATAGGGTTAATTTAAATTTAATTACTCACAAGAAATTACGAAGAGCTTATGGAAATTCCAGAAGCAAATTTTGATCGAGTAGTTGCAGATTTTGTTCCTGAAAGATCCTGTATTTATTCGGTAGTGTATACCCAAGTCCAGCACACATGAAACGTGTGCTGGACACATGAAATCATCTTCAAAGAATGGGAAAATACTACCAAATAACAAAACTACGTAAATTATTACGAATTCGTAAAATTTAAAAGTATTTTATATGGATTATAAGTACTTACCATATAAAAATTCATGCAATTATGAGCTCTATATATAACCAAATACATTATATTCATATTTATCCGCCACAGAACCTTTTTTTTTATCCGCCATTTGTAAATCTAATAGCAATTGCTTTTGATAAGTTGTATAGAAAACCAGTAAAATAGCCATGTGTAATGAGGGTAACCTATATCATTAATCGTTGCACATATATATCAGGGTGTAAAATATTTCTTGTTTATTAATCTTTATAATATATTTCTCATTCGAATCCTAACCAGACACTGCCGGGTAAGGAAGTACCTCTATAATATGAGACAAAGTGACCCATCCATCTGCAGAGGAACAAGAAGATGAAATGGTCGAGCATGTCCTTTGTGAGTGTCCCGCCGTGTCATCGACCAGAGAATCGATATTGGAGGAACGTTGGCCTGCTCCTGCCCCTAGGCAATATCATCACCTTTTTTACAACATTAGGCTGGTCGATGGCCTAGGGAGACATTTCCCTTACGGAGGAAGCACAAGGGTCCCAATGGGGCCTAAGAGCAGCGGATCTTTGATTCGCACTCCGAACAAATTACAGATTCAGATCCGTAAATAGACAGTTGCTCCACTGATTTAAATTCCAGTTCAAATGATCTCTACAAAAATATAGACGATTCCTCTTGCGTTCAATTGATAACGTGAAATGTCTAGCAGATCGTCTTGCCCTCAAATTTGCTTCATGTAATTTCACTTCTCGAACATGTACTATTAATTCTGAGGCCACAACTAACCGTTCTCCCTCTTCTGGTAACGAAACGCATGAATCTATCAGTTCTACCAGTAGTTTTTCGAACACGACCTCCACCATGGCGAATATGAACGGAATTTAATTGATGTCTTGCCCATGTACGACTTATAACACTATGACTGTCACATTTCTTTAAGTACTCATAAACTGCTGCCAAATTTCTTTGAGTGCTTCCACTAACGTACCAACTGCCTGATTTAATTGATCTATTGATAAACGTGCCATTATTCCACTATTTAATGTGACAATTAGAAAACTAGTGTATTTTCTTAAATTTGACAGTTTTCAATAGAGCAGTTTTTCCAAAACCCCCTTCAACAAAATTTTAAGAGGCAGATTTTTTTTACATTAAAAACAGTGGGTTACAAAAACCTCCATATTTCTTAAAATACTGAGTTTAGAAAAACAAATAAAAAACGGACATGACGCTCATGAATTAGGCTACAAAAAGAAACCTGAAACCAAAAAGCATGCATTTGATGTTTGCACATGGAAAAACACGAAAAAACATGGTTCTACTGGATCCGCTGTATCTCTTAAAATAAAAAAACTGGGGACCTACACAACATATATTGTTTGGCTAGAACGATATACCTAAACAATAAAAAAAATCATAGTGTATATAAAACTGCAAATGAAATATTAAATTTAATTAAATATATAATCTTGATGAAATTGATTTATAATGCTTCTCATCCAAACATAGGTTTGCAATTACTGTGATAGGAATTCTAAATTTAACAATGCATTTCAATTAAGGAAGATTGTACGATTAGTGTGACCCTTAATAGGACTTCCCATTGCATTTCCGTTTAGAAACAAAGTTAGATTAGTTTCACATTTCCTGTATCTTGGATGGGGCGGAATGACATCGGAGCTGCAGCGAGGAAACTGATGTTTTGGAAACTTTTAAATAATCCCCATACACCTCTCGCCAACTCATACAAAATCACCCATCTTAAAAGATCATCTGAATTCTCGGCGACCTAATTGACCAATAGACTGTGTTTATGCCAAAACTTATACGATTGAGGTTTTGCCAGAACATAATAACTTAAATGACGTGAACTCCGATGAGCTTTCCTTTAAAGTTGAAATAAAGAAAAACCGGCAAAGTTTGTTTTAAACTTCGGCAGAAAATATCCATTGCAGGTCTTGAGAACGGGAAGTAAGTTAGCAAGTAGCGTTGTTCTTTTAACTGTAGATGTTGTGCACCTCTTTACAGCCATTGTATGAAGCAATGTTACTAACATAAAATTGATTTCACGTTTACATTAAATTCCAATCAAATGTATCTTTAAATATATCTCTTTCATTTTGGTTGATTTATAATATAGGCCTGTCATATTTTAGGTATACTAAAAACTCGATGTAAAGCTCGATGTTAGTTTAACACGTTAGGAGAGCGTGAAACTATGTTTTGCTAGGAAAAGAATTTGTGCTAGCTGCGTAATACGAGAAAACTTTTCGGACTTTTATCAGTTTCTGCAGATTAGCTTACAAACTGTGCATTTTATGGCATTAGCTGACATTATCATTTTTTAATAATATTAAATTTGTGATAATTTATGCCTACCCGCAGCTCTGTACGTCTAATAATTTTTGAGATATCGCACATATAAAAATGGTATATTTTCTTTAGTTTTCAGCCAAATATCGATAAACCTCTACGAGAAAAATTACAACAAACCAACTTTTAGCACATGTAATTACCTGTCATTTAAGCGCAAAACGGGGTCAATAGACCGTATTCTCTTGTGACCGTTCTCTTGCAATCGCTAAACAACAATATTCTCCAAAATATAATTTTTAAGTCATGGGCCAAACCTAAACACTCATAACAAGAAATTGGGGGCATTAGGCGAAAGAAAAACATAATAAATTTGCACAACTTTTTACCTGGCTTTTTCTTTCGCCTAATGACCTTTATCGCATGTTGTGTTTAGTTAGGCCCATATTTTCAAAGTTCTATTCTCGTAATTAATATAGTTTAAAAATAATAATGACAACTAATATCAAAAAATGCATATTAATTAGTTTGTGAGTTAAGCTACAAAAATGAAGAAATTTTTTCATGTATTATATAGAAAATTTTGCAGTTTTTCAAATATTACACCGCTAGCACAACATTTTTTTGCTTGTAAAACGTAGCTTCGCACTTCTACAGGATCAAAATAACATACCAAAAAATCAGCTTTACATCGCGTTTTGCGTTTTGAATGTTTTTATTTGTGATCTGACTGGCCTAATAATCCTGCATAAGAAAGATAGTAAATACATCGCTTTGAAACTGATATCATTCTGTCTACTAACAATGGTTTTTGATAAATCATTTTAAAACAATCAAAATTTATTTACTAATCTGTAATGCTTTAAAGTTTTAAAGTATCTACTGCGTTATAGGATTGGACTGTATATAGGAGTGGACGCTCTCCCTTTGGTGTAGAGTTTTCATTTGAGCGCCATGTCTGTTTATAGTGCAGACGGACCACTTTTCCTTACAGGCAGTTTTGTAAGGGCCCCGGGTAGCTACGAGTGGAGACAGTCAGTAATTCCAGGGGTCGCGTAATTTATATATAGACCTCATCTAAAGGAATGCACAGGTATAGGGTTACAAGAAATTTATTATGAGTTATTCTGCAGAACATCTATTTCTAATTCTACCTCTGTCTAACAAACAATCTACACGCGTATATAAGCGTATATGGGACAAGAAGGCCTTACGACCGATGTCCACTTGGAACGTTGACATGAACGCCTTTCGACCGATGCCAACCTAGGACGTTGACAAGAAGTCCTTTCGACCGATGTCAACAGCTACCAAGAATAAGGTCTCGCCCCGATGTTGGCAGCAACCGCGGCCCGAAGGAACTCGCGTGCTCTCTCCAATCTGGTATGGATTCTGGATATCGTACTTCCTGAGTCCTGTACTGCGCGTATAGGGCTTACTTGTGGTCTCGGATCACTGGTGGGAACTGCTAATTTGTCGAGCTGGTCAGGTATGCGGAGCTGCTGCTGCTGAGGCTTCTGTCTGCTGGGAGTCTTGGACACAGACTGACTATTTCAGTGTAGGAGCTCTGGTTTTAATAAATTTTCGGCGCGGTGGGGAACGACTCACCACGAATTTCCGAAGCGTTATCGTGTGTGTTCGATATTGCTCCGGCGCGGCGTTCGATGATATCTAGCCTGCCCGGGGCTGGTTTTCTTGGTATTGGAAATAGCATTTTGAACGCGAGATATCCCAGAAAATATTTATTTGTATGCACGATGTAAACAGAACTGAATTGGAAATAAAATAACAGTGTTGATCGAAAAATAAACCGGCTCATACGGCCAATATTAACGTATAATTGCGAAGATATATTTGGTATCTAGCTTAATAAATAAAGTAGTATAATTATTGTAATAATAAAATCTACGGAGCGAGTGGAAAAATATTTCCACTTCATTACATGTTGGTATCGCTTCGTTCGGGGCTACCGAGTTCCCATCGAATTCAGCGTTATATAAAAATTTCCGAGTCATATTCAGTGGTATAAATCATCCCACCCGAATCCGAAAGCCTTCACCTACACTCCTGGCCGCGAATGTCTTACATTTTCTCCTAAATAATAAGTTAAATTCAAGGTGATTTAACCCAATCTCATGCTAAAGGACTGCTAACAAGAAAACTCTTGGTTTATTTAAAGTAAAATAAAGTGCGCACATTTTGTCAAAGTCGACGTAATTTAACGTAATCAGTCTTCCGGAGACAGGTGTTTGTTTTACGTAGATTCCAGGGCACTACAGAATGAGGTCATGCGTGTATCAAACAGAATTCTGTAGTATAAGGTATATAAAGATATTAATTTGCCACATATACACTACCTTTGATTAAGAGAAGTATACTGCTCTAAATTTGAGGTCGGGCAATCTAAAAATGATATTAATTCAAAATTCTGCAAAATACTCGAAACTACAGATTTCAGAGAAACAATTATTTATGCATTGAATATTTGTCTCGTGTGTTTGCTTTGAGTCAAAGTAAAATATTTTTTTTTTAATGCCAAGGAGTCTGTCATCGTCGGCCTTTGATATGATTTTTTTCTACAACCCCTTCCCCTCCAAGTTCCCTCGAAACGTGAGGTAAAAAAATTGCTTTGATTTATTTTCTTCACTATGTAAAAATTTGGACTTACATAGAGAACTTTTTTATTATAGATAACTTGCACTACTAAAATGACAGTTTGTGGCTGTTTTCGTAACCCTGAGATATTATTACAATGGGGTAAAAAAACCAACCCCTATAATATTTGTTATCAGAACTTTGTAACGTGTCGACATCTATTTATTTAGAACACTTAAAATCACTTTTATCAATTTAGAAACACTACATAATCACTATAAATCATTATTTTTAATTCAATTTAACTTTATTTAATAAAGGTTTACTTGACTTTTAGCCGTAGTTTAAATTTATAATATGCTTCTATACCTTTTATACCTTTTTATACCCTGGCTATGCTCATGCGATCATCCTCTATGTAGATCTAAAATTTTAGTAGAGGCATCTTGTAGAATTTCATTATATTACAAATATGTTTCTCAGTAGTGAGTAGTGTGAAAACATACATCACACCACACAAAGAAAGCATAATAGATCCCGTAACAATTTATTGATTGACATAGATAAATAACGCAAAGGAAAACGAATAAACAAGCCTTAAATGATTGTAATAATCTTTGTAAAGTATTAAAAATGACTACCAAGTGAAACACACTCACGCATAAATTATCGAAGTTCTCATATGTATACCACAAAAAAACAGTTCTATTTGCACGTGAATTTAGTAACTGTAAGACTGCTTATTATGTATTTCTATGCTATGGAACTATTTTCTATAGTATAATGGTGTTATAGCTAACTTAACTTATATTAAATTGACATTAATGATAAAAATGGAGACTTGGGAACTGGAAATATGGGAACATTTAAGTGTTTTTTTAATGAAAATATTATCTCTATGAGCTCATTTAAAACGTGCAATTATGCAGGTAAGTAAGTTGCTTATAATTTCATGAAACTTTGTAAAGCTTTTATGTACTTTATGATTTAGTCATGACTTATTTATTTAAATATAAGGTACCCTAATATTTTTATCGAAGCTTCTGGGGGGCTTACTTTAAAACTCGCTGCTTCTACTGTTGGAAAGGTCACAGGATTGCTTCTTTTTGCTGGACTTGTTTGGAACTGGAAAGTGCTGGATATTACTTCATCATATCAGTGTGGGTTTTATATATTATGTACACTTAGGTAAAACTTTGATTAATAATTTAAGTTTTTCCAACTTAAAACAGAAAATTCTTAACAAAGTCCATAATAAAAACAATTTTTTCATTCACTTGTTTCCAGTCTCTAGATTTGCGCTATTTCTCAATTAATTTCTTGAGTTTATTATCGTAACACCCCACTAATTTCACTACGCTTTCTTATATGCCAAGTTTACAATATATTTACTTATTAAATAAATTTTATCATTGTCTTTTATATATAATTTAATAAATTTGTATTTCTCAGGAATGGTAAATATTATTAGTGAAGTCATATAAAGTCACCTATGCACAGGACAGTTGTTGGCAATTGAAAAATTTTACATAATTTGGATACATTCTTATTATTTAAATGGTGCATACAGAATGAAACAGAATTTGACATAATAGTGAATGGTGCAAAGTACGAGTATTACAAGTATTATAGTATTATAGTACAAGTATTATATAGTACGAATAGAAGAACAAAAAATGTATTCAGGAAAACAGGATTTTTTATATAACAATTTTATATTATTATTTATACGAAAGCGATTGATGATTGTTTTATAATCTCATATATTTCACCTTAGCATCCATCACTGGGCTACTGGTGCTAACATCAACATTAGGCCGGTTAATACTCAATTTAAATACAAACTCAGTCCTATTCAGAAATTCTATAGGTTTGACACATTTCCCTGCTGTAGAGATCGACTCTCCCTTTAAATTAACAACTTATTGCTATCATTAGCGTATTCAATATTCAATTACGATCCATTGTAGAACAGCCATTATCCATTACCGTTGTTTAGTATTTCTCATTAAAAGACCGAACAATCTCTCCTCGGCTCGCTCTGACAAGACGCTGAATACCGCCGAGTTCGCTTTCCGTTTGGACGACTGCTTTATTTGCTGTTGTTTTGTCAGCGCTTTTTTTCCTTGATATACCGACACAATATAGAATAAAAGCTAGCTTTTTCTGCTGACAATATCACGTTTCCTTTATGGGGTTCTTTGGCAGTAACAAAAAACTACAGGCGGCCAAATATACATTTTTCACAAGTTTTTTTAGAAACTATAGCCACATTGGGAATAACAAATAATAATATAGCAAAAATTATAAAATATGAAATATTTTAAAGGATACAGTATGGCAGTAATTTGTGACAACTTAATTTTTGGACAACACAGTATTTTTTTTACATTTCTTACATCACATTTACTTTTTTTAATAATTTTACATAATAATTGTCTTATTTTTAATGCCTATTAGAAACACTAAATAATGTCCATCGAGTCCTTAAAATATCCACGTGATCTGCTTATCTAAATCATTTGTGCCTTTATATTTTATTGAAACGCGCCTTCTACTACTTCTAGGTCAATCTCGCCCATAATTAGCAATTCTCTAGATAGCAATTCCATATTCGAGATACATCAGTCTGAGAAACACCGATTCTTTCTGCCACAACTCTTTGCAAGTTCTTCAACTAAAGCCACTATTTTAGCGCGTCAATTTCCGGTACCAATCTTCGATTCCTGTTTACGCATTATACTGCAAAATTCCACCGACATATATAATAAGACAATATGACAATCTAATATGTATCAATATATAAGACAATATGACACTGAAAATGTGGTCTTAAAATCTTACACACCAGACCTATTCAGCAAAGTAACATTTAATACTATTTTCCAACAAAAGCGCAGTCTGACGTTACAGAAATTCATTTGTCCGCCTTTGCGCTAATTTTTCTTAGTCGGAATATCGGCACAATGTTAAGATGACAGCATTTTCTTCGTCGATTAATTGCCATGGCAATGTAAATGATCCTCATGAATTTCCCGAAACATCTGTTACGTGCCATGAAGAATGGCGCAGCGCCCTACTTTAAGTATGCAGAAATGGAACAGTATGATTCATTTTGCAAGGCAACATAACTACTGGCATAAAATAAGGACATAGTATAACGCTACTGGGTAGTAGCTGTCACCCAAACACTTAAGTCTTATATTATTATTTCAATATTGATTTCCTACTCAATAAAATGGTTTAATTTTGTATTAAATATAACATAGGCCAACTATATAGGCAAATCTGAGTTTTCTTAACGAACTATATTATAGGTAGTTAAAATAAGAACAAACAAATAAATCTATAATCATATTGTACTTTATAATAGTGTTACAGGCAACACTTAATACACAGTGCTGTTTTGTGGGTCTTCTGACTCATTCTTTACTTTTACGTTTTGTGGGACTTCTGACTCATTCTATAAAATCGATGTGATGCTCAATTCTGCAAGAAACTATATCTGGTAAGTACTTATTACTTATTTAAAGTTTGTTATACTTTATTATTACGAATTCGTTAACTTTTTTATGCGGTAGCGTTATTAGAATAAAAAGGTATATAGGTATATAGATATATAGGTATAATGGCACCTTCTTTTTATGTAGTTTTGTAATTTTGTAGCATTTTTAATTTATCTGGAATATTCATCATTTCATCTGCTTATTTCCTCCAAACATTTCGAGAGCAAATGCCTTAACGCAACTTAATAGACAAGCTAGTAGCAAGTTTTCAACTACAACTACTGATTTGTGTAATATATAATTCGGCGATAGTTCCTGAAGTTCATGATATATTCTGATAGATAAAACTATTGAATGACTGATAAAACAAAACAAAATGTTGATACATGATGCCACAGTTCCTCAAATATCACAATAATTTCTCCATGTAATATTTTTACTAAATTATTGGAAACAGTTGAGACGTGTTGAGATTTTGAACAAATTTCCCTACGAAGTTATATTGTACCGTCGGCGTAACAAAAGTCGGGGCTAGGGGTAGAACATTTTATTTTTAACTTACAAGATTGTCTGTAAGACAGGACCTTCCCGAAGTCCAGACTTAAACCAGACTGAAAATGTATGCGGTTTAATGGCTAGGAAGATTGGTAGACGCAAATTTCACCCCAGAAATTACAACCAAGTGCTTGAATGCATTAAAGAGTAATGGGATAATTTGAACAAAGATTATATTTCTAATTTAATACATTCTATGGCAACACGTTTATAGCTAGTGATTGCTGCAAATGGTGGAACGACAAAATATTATTTTATTGTCTTTTCGTTAATCAATTAATTAATTTGTTAATTACATATTTGTTTTAAAAGTTAATGGCATTTTGGTTTTGATATATTTGTTTGATATTATTTCAATAATTAATGTGAATAAAAACAACTTATTGTAGAAAACTTTGTTTGTAACGAAAGAACTTTATAAATAATAAAAATAAAAATAAAATTCCATCCCCCTTGACCCGATTTTTATGATGCTACGGCTTCTTGACCTGGGGAAATTTTTCTGGGTACCTTATATTTTAAATTGTACTTACTGTATCAGCAGCGGGGTCTCTCTATCTATCAACTCTACACTATATACGGCCCATATCCATATATAATTCAACAATGTCTAAGATTAAATTAGCAACAGCTTTCGAGGGGATATTCAATTGCAAAGTGGTCATTATTAAACTAATTAATTTAATGGTACATGTCGGTATTAAATCACTCAAGATAATTCCATACTACTAGTATCCGTGAGTAGTACTTATATACATACCTGTGCCTGGGCCGTAAACATTAAGGAATTATTTAATTAATTGTATTACGTAATATAGTAAGGTGCTCCATTTTAATTGCATAGTTCGGCGACAAAGGTAGCAGCTAATTATATAATAATTAATTGTCTATAAAGTCACTTTCAGTACCTATATATAGAGTGAGACGAAATTTGTAAGAATATATAAATATCAATACCCGAGAAATTAAGGACGGTGTATTTCATTAATTATATTATTATTATTATAATTGTTCTGGTATTTTAATTCTGATATTTTTATTACTCTAATACTCTGACAACAGACAAAAAGACAGAGAAAAAAGGTGATATAAAAGTAAGTGCACCAACGTCGACCAAATTAAAGTTGAATCATAAGAACGATGTCCACAAAAATACAAAATTAAAATTAAAAAATGTCCACAAAAATAAACACAGCAAAGATTAGTTCTACCTGATTCAGATACTAAATGAGAAGGATCACGTGAAAACTGAAAAAAAAATATGTTTTAATAAATTCTGTGTTAATATTTGCGAAAAATAGGCACAAGAAAACTAAAATGGTTTTCCTGAAGTCCCTTGACCCGTAGAAATATATTTTTTCTGAAAAATTCTATTTAATTTTCCTAACCATCGACGACCTTACCTTAAAGTGCAAATAATTGGACTGTTTACCAAATAATTGGACTGTGTCATATGAGCTATGTAAGCATCAAATCTAAAATCTCCGTTGTGTTATGAGTGATGTAGGTTTTAGTTACTTGTGATTGCTTGTGATTACTTTTAGTTACTCATGGTTACTTGAATTGTACATTTGCAAATCTGCACATCTATTTTTTTTTATTTCAAATGACTTGTTGACAAACCTCCTAGTATTATATTCTTTCAAGGAATCACCATAATAATTCATAATCCGCTTTATTGAATAGATTAAAGAAGGGAGACTGATAATGGAGCAATAAATTTCGATGGGAGAAGAGTATATCAGAAAGCAAATAATGCTAGCTTGTTGCAAAAGATCGCAATATAATATCATAAAATGAAATTTATGAAGGATAAAAATGTAATCGTTACTGTTATTACATTTTGTTGAGGATCTATTGACACACGTGAGTAGTATAGGGTTTTACCAGTCATAAAATGTGCTGTTTCCTCACAAGTATTCTTTTAACATTGAACAATTTACAGTGAAACGTTTCATGACTCATTTTTTTTATTCATATTTTTATATTTTTTTCATAATTGGATTAAAAAAAACTTCGTACTGGCTTTTAGATAATAATATGTACAATACTCTCGCGAGCAGTTTTAAGTAAAGAACTCTTATAAATATTTTTTGTTATTTTAGCATCATATAATTATGGGTTTTGATGGTAGGCTAATGAATTCTTGTCAATATGACAACGTTTTGATGCCTACATTATATTTCGTATTAGAAAAAAATACTCGTATAAAGCCATAACAGGATGTCACTCTTATTTTTAAAATATAATTTTTAAAACATATACATATATAAAAAAATAAAATAAATAAATCAATTAACACTTTCCTTTAAAATCAGTATTTAATAGGTGCTCCATTGCTAGCAATTACTGCTTCCAACCGTCTTGGCATAGAATGAGCCAACGTTCGACAGTAATATGCATTTTCCCAAGCGTCCCCAATGGCCAAAAAAAGTTGTGCTTCCCTGTTGTGCGGGCGAACATTTCTGATATGAATTTCAGTGACCAATCGTCCCCAAATGTTAAGTGTCAATTAGATTAAGATCGGTACTTCTGGATAGCCAAGGCAAAACTTGGCAGCATTAAAATATTATACGATGCGTATCTCTTCCATGTTTGTAAGCTTCACCATGATTGAAAATTATGAAATGGAAAGGAATTTAACAGGAAGCCACTTTTGACATATCAAATTAATGAGATTCACAGGACTCTATCTGCACATTACTGGAAGCTGAAATTAAATGAAGTAACAAAAATCGTTTACATTAAACTGCTCCTTCCACTATCCGTCATTCAACTGTTACGTGATGGAGTATGTTGCTCCCTGTTTTTCAAGGCACTGGGCGCTGTAATAACGCTATATTGTGTTTTGTAAACTGGCCTTATGCTGGCTGAAAGTTTCTATCATTCGTACATTCAAATTCGGCCTCGGCATTATTAAGAAAAACGTTCAACAATTAAACACAGGTGGCGGCCTTCCAAAAAGGAACTTTGGCCATCTAAATGGCCATTAAACGTTGTTTGCCGTTCATAAATCATTCGAGCCTACGGGGATGATGCCGAGGGTTCCCAAAAGACACATCGCGTCGGTAATATCAGATGTGTTTTAGCAGCTTTTCCACAAACATTTGCTTTAATAGTAAATACTTCCACTAAAATGTTCTAAACGACAACCCATTTATTTATTATTTATTTACTATACAGTATCCAGCGGGACAGGTCCAATTATAGAATACGACAGAAGAAACAACGCAGAATCAGAAAACATATGATGAAATAATTACTATAAGAAAATTTCCCGAAAATTAATCACAACTAATAATAAATTAAACAACTATGACATAGAGTCAAATAACAAACATTACATGTTAATATAATTGATGTTAATTTAGTTAATTTAATAGAACAGAAAAATATATCAAGCAGTTCTTCGTACATTTGATAGCTTTGGACCTTAATTTCATGAATTTTGGCAATAAAATGGGTAATGATTTAATAATTTAAAGAATAATTATGTGAAATGCCATGAACGGACTGCAACGTTGCTGAGCACGGAAAGCAAAGGCGAAGTTCGCGCGCGCGGTGCTAAATAAGTTTTTTTGGTTAATTAGCCTAACTTTTAACTTCTGCAAATTTATTAAGACTCTAATTGTATCATAAACTTGCATAAATAAATTTGCAGAACTATTTAAACTTATAGTTTATTGCTTTATCGCTTCTCCACGTACACTTCTCGGAAAAGTTTCTTTCGATCTGTATTTTACCAATGTAACACTATACAAATTATCAGAACTGTATTCGATCATTTTTTTATCTGAGACAGTTGCTTTATGCTTGGCTCCTGTGGGTACTTTTGCCGGTTTTTATTTTGTTATTACGATGTCGTGCTCGTGGCTGGCCGTTTTTATGGGTGCGTTTTCGCTTCGCGACGTTTGACGTGCGGTGTTAGGTAGAGGATTTGCGATTAGTTGCCTGTTAGTTATTTAGTTAATTATTTTGTTGTTAGTTTACAAGTAAGCATTAAGCGGCTGTAAAAGCATTGCTACATTTACCTTATTCTAGGTTAGTGTTAGTAGTCTACATTTGGTTATTGTTATTTATTTGTCTCTTTTGTGTTTTATTGTTTTATTTGCCTCTTGGTTTTGTTTTGTCTTTTCATGGCCTTTCTCTATTTTCTGTAATTTTGTCTGTTTTTGATTCTGGGTTGTTTGTTTTTGGTTTTTACTGTTTTTACTGTGTTAGGGGTTCTAGGGGGTGTATGCATAGTTATGTGATGGATATTTTGGTGGATTGATTAATCTGTCTGATTCTCATGGCCTGTCTGATTCTCCTCAATCAGTTCGCTTTTATGTACCTTTGCCTCCTACAGAAGCAGGAGCTAGACAAATTTCGTTCCAAACGTCGGGTCACGTAGGGCAATGAATTGGTAGCGGAAAACCTGCAGGTCAATGGGGATGGAAGAAGTACAAAAATGATCCTTTCCCGTTGACTAAACTTCCCACAGGTTCTCCTTAAACCATTTTCTTGATGTGACACAATCCCCCACAGGTTCTCCTTAAACAATTTTCTAGATGTGACAACATGCCTCAAGCATTAGAAGATAGTGATGAAGATGAAGACACTGATACGATCTTAAAAGCATCATGTAATGAAATAGATACAGAAAGTAGAGAAGAAGCTACTGCGCTAGAATTGATCACATACGACTCTGAAACTTCGTTTCCTTCAACTAGCAAAAACATCGATGAAGTTGGGGTGGGTGAGGTTGGGGTGACCTTGGGGGTGTCAAAGCGAAAAAAGTGTCAAAAGAAAAAAGTTTCCTTTATCCATTAATACGTGTACTAGACCTACTGGTAATACAAAACCTAAGCTCTCATAAGCTTATGCAGTGGTTATCCGAATGTGCTTTCCGATTTTTTTTTACCAAAAATGACAAATGTACTTCTGTTAATGTACTTCCTCAAATGTTGTAGATGGCATAGGTACTCAAATACACAAGTGGATTTGGTCCGTGAATGCGTGCATGATGTTGGTGATATATTTAAAAATATGTTACTGTTTAAAAACGCAGCTTATCGAGATTACCCTGTGAAGTCACACTGATGTTGACTTAAGTACAGTTTAAGATCATAAGCATATAGTATGCAGTCGACACCAATTGGCTGGGTTATATCATGTACGGAAATGCTAAAAAATAGAAAACTGAATCCTGTGGAAACCCTGATACCTCTTGCCAGAATATTGCAGATCTGGACGAAATCGAAAAGCGTTTAACCAAGATTCAGTAAATGTATTCAAACTGTACTCCATGACAGCGAAGACTTGACAAATAATTTTGTATTTTAGTAAATATATTGTTTTGGTAGTAGCGTGCCAAATGTGCATTGTAACCAGTAGACGTAATAGAGTACCTGTGTAGAGGATCTGAAGGTTTTATATAGTTCTGTTATTGGTATTTATTGCCGAATATATTATAACGTGTCAACGTTTTGTATGTGTGAAAATATTGGTGTCCATATCGCATGCTGTATATAAATGTTCGCTGGTTTCAAATAGAGTTGTAATAATTTTCATGACTTATTTATGTTATAAATATAGTAATAAGAAACATTCTTTCGAAGGATATCCATATTGCACACAGGTATATTAGCTAGGAAATATTGAGTGAGATATTATGCACATCTTATATGTAGTTACAGCTTTGTAGTCAATATAATGTATACGTGCGGTAAAAAACAAATGCAAAATAATATAAACATAATAACGTATTCGTATATAGTTTCAAATATATAAAACCCTGCCGCTAACAACTTCTGTCCTCGAACTAGGCTCCTCACGACAGGGGATTTTCTTTAGGGATAAAACTGCGAGTAGTCCGGGACCGACCGATTTGGCAGATAATTTACACTCCCAGTCCTATAAGCTGATCAGGCGAGATCAGCTAACCAATTAAGAATGGATCCCATAAGAGTACATAAAATTATTCATAGTCAGCTTCAATTTCACGCCAGGAAAATTTAAATGGCCTAGAAACCACTCTACAACGTACGCCTATTAAACTTCGCGACGAACGACCTAGATATAACAGGAAAAAACGCAGTTGGGACCGCGCTTTTGATTTGCGATAACGCAATCAATTCGTTGGTAAGGCAGTCGGGTTGCAGATGGGGCAGGGAAGTTTGAGACTAGTTGAATTATCGCTCATATTTGTCAGAAATACAAGACGAAAGGAAGGGAGGTGTGTATTTTTTGCTGCCCCTTGTTTACCACAACAAATATTTGCATATATTTATGGCTGCCGCACAGAAAGGATGGATGCTAAAATTATGTTTGATGTGGCATTTCTTGTGCAACAATATTTTACACCACGTTTTAGGCAAGTCATGAGAAAATTACCTATTATTTGTTTATGCAAAATATATGGACTGATATTAAATTCTCGTTAAGGATTATTGACTAAAAAATATTTTCATTCCAGCAAATTCCGTAAGGGATTGAACTAAACTAAGTTTCTGGAATATACATCTGAAAGAAATAAACAAAAACATTTCCTGAATCCATTTTACAATAGCTGACTCAGGAACTTGTGCTATTGCTCTACCTTTCTTTGTCTCTCTCGGGTCGCTTTTTGCCTTCCTTCCCTTTTCACTGGGAAATATATTACGAAGTTTGCCTTTAGTCACACTTTTATTTAAATGATATATATATATATATATATATATATATATATATATATATATATATATATATATATATATATATATATATATATATATATATATATATATATATATATATATATATATATATATATATATATATATATATATATATATATATATATATATATATATATATATATATATATATATATATATATGTATATATATATATATATTCACAAGAGGCATATTTAAAATAGCGACAGTTCTATCATATGCATTATTACGATCCTAATTTGTTAGTAATTACACCCTTTATTAATATTTTATATATTTATATTTTATATTATTTTTTCCAAGAATTACTAATACTAACCCAGTGGTAATTTGCAAAATACATTATATTACAATGTGGGTATAGTGTACCTATATAGTAATAATGGCTATTAAAAGTTGTTTCCTGGGATAAACAAATGAGCTAGCTCTTCCCGGTAGCCAGCGAATTGTTCCCCAAGAAAATATGAAGAAGAGTGTTCTGCATCTATCAACAACAGGGAGACTTGTCTTCTCTTGAGACTTGATTCAATAAAGAATCTACAAGAATATAAGCATTACAAAGTAAGAGTCTTCAAGTCAGATTATTATCAATATCTTCATCCATACTATACTCTATCCACATAACAACTATCTCCCTTATAAAATGTCACAATTTGGAAAATCCAAAGTAGGGCTCTATACATAATAATAAATACCATATATGTATATATATATATATATATATATATATATATATATATATATATATATATATATATATATATACACATTACACATATATGGTATTTATTACACATATTACATATTTATTATATATATATATATATATATATATATATATATATATATATATATATATATATATATATATATATATATATATATATATATATATATATATATATATATATATATATATATATATACATATATGGTATTTATTATTATGTATAGAGCCCTAGGCTATACATATATAGAGCTTTGTAGGGCTCTATATATGTATATATATATATATATATATATATATATATATATATATATATATATATATATATATATATATATATATATATATATATATATATATATATATATATATATATATATATATATATATATATATATATATATATACACATTACACATATATGGTATTTATTATTATGTATAGAGCCCTACTTTGGGTTTTGTGGTAATTTGCAAAATACATTATATTACAATGTGGGTATAGTGTACCTATATAGTAATAATGGCTATTAAAAGTTGTTTCCTGGGATAAACAAGTGAGCTCTTCCCGGTAGCCAGCGAATTGTTCCCCAAGGAAATATGAAGAAGAGTGTTCTGCATCTATCAACAACAGGGAGACTTGTCATGTTTGAGGGCGATATCAACGTCTTCCCACCGACAGTGATATATATGCCTGTTTACGGGACGCAATCCTCCACCTCAAGTTTTAAGAGTGGTGGCACAATCCGCATTAATATAGCGCTGATTATAATTCACTGCAATGAATTATCGCTCCTGAGAACATACATAGCATACGGGGATACTGAATAAATAATAAGGTAACAATAATATAAGTGACATTAAATGTAATAAAAACAGTAAATTATCGAATGGAACATAACACTATAACCCATTTTTTTAACATTTATTATTTCTGTAAAATTCCATCTGTAAAAAGTTTTTTACTATAATTATGCTCTTTTAAATTATATTTATTATATCTGAAACTTGAATTTCCTATCATTTTTCTCACATTTTTAAATGACACAATTTCTTGGTAACTATACCTCGAACGATATATGGTGACAATTGTTTTAAATACAATTTATTATTCTTTACAAAAAAATGGACACAGTTTTCTATAAAAATATATGTTTTCTTTCAGAATTAAAATATTGATAGGATTAAGAAAAAATAATTGTCAGAAAATATGGGACTCCTACAAACTTATATAAAGACGTTAAATATTTTTTAACGCGTATATTGTGTCGTTAAATGATTCTAGAGGGATTATTCACAAATTCGGGCCTAAGCAACTTTTGGTTCTACCATGTACAACACCAAATCCATTAGAATTATTTGCACTCAATATAAAAATTTTTTAAAGGTATTAAATTGTATTTAACAAGAGTAATACATTTTCTCATTTTGTAGATGTAGATGTCAATCTTCTGCAGTAATCTTGGAAACGTCATTCAAAATATTTGATCTAACAAACATTGGACACCATATTAGGTGTCCATATCGAACATTAATTTTGAAAAAAATCCCTGATCTGTTACCACTAAAACCTTGAAATACAGATTTTGAATCGAACCTTAAATCGCAAAATTCAGCAGTCATCTTGGAGCCTCAATCTTTAATTATTATTCTGATAGAATATTCGCGATTTGCAAACCCAATATTCCCGATTGTCAAGGCGAATCGGACCATAAATGTCAAAAATATCGGCCAAGATCTAACCGCCATCTTGAATATTTATTTTGAACACTATTTGAACATTATTGAACAATTCGTGATTCAAAATTTCCGAGACACCAATCTTGAGTCGATTCGGACAATAAACGGCAAAAATGTCTGCCATCTTACCATCTGCAATATATGCTGTATGGCTATTTTAATGCAGGATAAAAGTTTCAGATCTATACGATTTGTTATTATTGAGATTATATTTGTTTATATTTTTGGTGGCGCCACAGTAGAGACCTTTATTACTGGATTAAGCTCAAAACAATAGAGTTCTCACTCTATCAAAAAATTATTTTCTCTTCCAAAGCTTACGTTGTTTGAATATATCGTTCTTGAGAACATGTACACACAATAAAACGGGGCATCCGGACGGACGGACATTTTGAAAGGTGTTTAAAATTTGATGAGGAACCCAATGGTATATAAATGTTGGTCTCCTACGAAAATCGATGATTGTTTTTTTCTCGATCAAATACAACATATATTTCGCCTTTTGCAGCCAAGAATATAATCAAAATTAAACAAAATATCAAAAAAAATCAGAATGGATGCAGAACTTGCAGTTAATCAAAATTCCATTTGAACAAAACTTGTGTATCTTTTTGCCCAGAAGTGTAAGAAATAACTGAGTGCAGCGGAGATTATATAGGGACCTACATACATGCGGGTGCCGAAACGCCTGATTCAGTACAATCCATTTTCGATGATTGATGACCTGACTCATCTTAAAGCACTGCTCAACTTGTTACATCCACTATCAAGTGCACAGCCAGAGGTTAATTAAAATCAAGGGTCCCCGGTGCTGCTCTAAGCCCAAGCTAATTCGAAATATCCCCTAATAATTTTATATCCTGAACCAGAATTTCATCCCACCTTATATTCCTCAGTTCACACGCCAAAATATTAAACAGCTCGAGTGGATAAGGGGCCTTTCAGTATGTAAATTTCTCTCTGGGGTTGTTTGCTGACATGAATAACAAATAATTTGAATATTTCGACAGGTTTCTAATCGAACAAAATATATTTCGCCATATTGGGACCTCTGTGATAATTTGGCACTGGTCTAATCTGAAATGAAATCTACTGGATGGGAATTTTGTCTACAGTGCCAAATAAGTTCTTAATGTTCGCAAAACATATCAAATGAGGGCAGGCTTCCGCTTTGGAAACTTTCTCAAGAACAAGAGGAAATAATTTTAGATTATCTATGAATAGTTTCGTAAGTGCCGAGGTAGTTCTTTTAGAACGCAAGGAAAAAACGTACTTCAATTATTACCGAATACTAATCAGTGGAGATTTATGGCAGTGTAAGATTTATTTTTTTAAATATTATTATATATATATATATTATATATATATATATATATATATATATATATATATATATATATATATATATATATATATATATATATATATATATATTGTGAAAAGTAATCTTGGGTTTGTAGCATTTCATTACATAGAAATAAGCAACTAGACGAATAAGAAAGAAAACACACTTACCAGTACTATATCTGGACACACATACGGAAATGAATCACTATGCATATGAAAACGAACCACTTAGAAGTTGTACAAGTTCTTTCACCTTTCTTGAGGATCTTCAGAGCAGTATACGATTTATTTCATTGATCATTCATACTTGAATTTAAATTACCAATACACCAACACTTGCAGTGACGTTTTATGACATTAGTTTTTGACGGAACTCATTCTTAGATTACACAAACCTAGTCTACTATTTATATTTGTTCTATTTGAACATATTATATATAAAAGCATTAGGCATACAGTTATCCAGAAGATGTTAAACTTTAAAATGCATAAAATCTTGTTGAACCTATTGAAAAACAACTACTTTTTCCAACTATATGCGGGAAAATATTGAATTATATATACAATAGAGTTCTGAAGCATTCAAAGAGGGAGTGATACAGAAATTGCTTGCTTATTCTGTATCACTCCCTCTTTGAATGCTTCAGAACTCTATTGTATATATAATTCAATATTTTCCCGCATATAGTTGGAAAAAGTAGTTGTTTTTCAATAGGTTCAACAAGATTTTATGCATTTTAAAGTTTAACATCTTCTGGATAACTGTATGCCTAATGCTTTTATATATAATATGTTCAAATAGAACAAATATAAATAGTAGACTAGGTTTGTGTAATCTAAGAATGAGTTCCGTCAAAAACTAATGTCATAAAACGTCACTGCAAGTGTTGGTGTATTGGTAATTTAAATTCAAGTATGAATGATCAATGAAATAAATCGTATACTGCTCTGAAGATCCTCAAGAAAGGTGAAAGAACTTGTACAACTTCTAAGTGGTTCGTTTTCATATGCATAGTGATTCATTTCCGTATGTGTGTCCAGATATAGTACTGGTAAGTGTGTTTTCTTTCTTATTCGTCTAGTTGCTTATTTCTATGTAATGAAATGCTACAAACCCAAGATTACTTTTCACAAAATAAATATGAATAGCAAAGAATTTTTTTTTTTTTTTTTTTTTGGAGAGGGGTTTGGCTTCCGAAAACTCGTTCGATTAGCCACAGAAATTTTTTAACCATTTGGTTGTTTAGTCACAAATAATCGAGTCAATCTCAAAGTTGTAATTATACCATGAAATAAGAAAAAAAGAAAAGAAAGGAGTAATCATACAATGGAATAGTGTAACCGTGTTACTGATTTTCATTTTGCCTTTGTTAAGTAACTACTGGTATAAATATCTACTAAATTAGATAAATAATAAATTATTTAATGAGTATACACATACCCACATATAGATATATATACATATATACATATATACCCATATATACCCACGCATACACACACATATATACATATCTACATATCTTTTTTTTTTTTTTTTTTTATTTTATTTATTTTTTTTTATTATTTTGTTTTATTTTTTTTTTTTTTTTTTTTTTTTTTTCATTTGTTTATATTGGGTTTTCAAACAGGGACAAGTTGCGTCTAGGGGTCTATCAAGACGACTTCGCACAATCACAGGAGAGACCACGGGTGTAATAGGTTAACATAACACAAGGATAAACAATGGGAGTTCTAACTAATATTAATCTACATACTATTACTAATAAATATTATTAAAATAAATTAAAGGGTAAAATGGAAAAGAACAAGTTCCATTGTGTTTGAAAAGTTAGCTTAAATTAAGATTTTTGCAGTTTTTATGTAATTATATAATATCTCATTAATTTTGTCCTTTTGAAGGGTCAGAAGAATTTCTGCATTAGTGGGGAGTTGTACATTTTGGCTTATGAGGGATGCAATAAAATGTTGTCTTTCTACATTATACTCTGAGCAATTAAATATTAAGTGGTTTAGATCAGCGGTAGAGTTATTGTTGCATTTACATATATCCGATCTAATAATTCCTATTTTTTTTAAATGCGAGGGGCTTCTTGTGTGGTTAATTTTTAGCCTAGATATTGTCAGGGATAGTGTTCTTGGGTAATTTCCTTCAATATGCGGTATATTTTGTGGTAAGGTAGGGTGTATGTTGCAGTACTGATTCCTTGATATTGATGCAAATTCCAACCAGTCCATTTCCCAATGTTCTCGCATTTCTTTTTTAAAAATTGCTCTCCTATCTCCTGGCTCTATCCAATTTAGTGGCTTTAAGTCAGTGAAGCTTTTTGCTAATGCGTCTACAATTTCGTTTCCTTCAATTCCTGAGTGGCCTTTTGCCCACAAAAGGATCACTTCCTGTCCGTTTTTCTTTATTTGGTAAATTAGACTCATGATATTGAAAATTGTTGTGTTTTTTTCTTTTTTTGAAAGTTGTTTGATGTTATTGAGGACTGCTTGCGAATCACTGATTATAAGTGTTTTCTTACTTTTATGTTCCTTTACATACTTCAAAGCATTCTCAATAGCAATCGCCTCAGCCGTATATATGGATGTTTTATTGTGCAATCTATACACCTCTGATGTGTTTTGTTGGGGAATGTAAAGAGCGCATCCAGTTCCTTGTTTGTTTTTGGATCCATCTGTATAAATTAAATTAAAATCTTTGTGTTTTTCTAATATTGAGAGCATCAGTTTTTCATTGATTAATATATTTTCCGTGTATTGTGGGATGATTATTTGGGGTTTTTGTTGTAGCATATCGTATTCAAATTTGAAGATATGGTTATTATCCGTCTCTCTTACACTTTCTTCATATTCTCTTGAAGATAAGAATGCTTCTACTAAAGGAGGATTGTTCTTCCGAGACCAGTATTTATTGGTTAGGCATTCGACCGTCAAGCAACACATTGCATTTGTTCTATGGCTGCTATGTATTCTTAATTTTGACAGGAATTGTTTAGCTAAATATTCTACTCTAATGCTGAATGGAGGCTCTTGAGCTTCGGCGAGAATAGTGTTACATGGGGATGATTTCATGATACCCAAACAGATTCTAAGACTTTTATATTGAATTCTATCTATTATCTTTCTATTTGTATTAGAAGTTGAATAGTAAATTATACACCCATAATCCAATATAGGTCTAATATAGCTTCTGTAAAACATAATTGCTGTTTTTACTTCTGCTCCCCAGTTGGTATTGCATGTTATTTTTATTATATCCATAGCCTTCTCACATCTTGCTTTCACATATTGGATATGTTTTGTCCATAGCAGTTTTTTATCTATGATTATTCCTAAATATTTAGTGTGGTCTACGATTCTGAAGGTCATATTATTGACTAAAATATGTTGTGGTGTTTGTAGTCTATGTCTTGTAAAGAACATGATTACCGTCTTATCTAAGTTTATTTCAAAACAGTGATTGCTTAACCACATGTTTAAATTATACACAATGTGTTTTAATTTAGTTATGCATTTCTGATATGATGTTTGTGAAGTATATACGCATATGTCATCTGCATACTGGATGCATTTTATGTCTTCTTCCCAAAGTTCATGAATAGTGGCTGTGTATAGATTGAATAATAGTGGACTAAGTGTAGATCCCTGTGGCAGGCCTTGTCGAACTGTTCGAGGACCTATTAAATTGTTGTTGTGATTCCTAATGTATATTTTTCTATTATTATATACATCTATTATACTACAAATTGTATTGTGTGGAATGCCTTGACACATAAGTTCTTCTTTTAAAATTTTGTAGTTGACTGCCTGATAAGCCCCTTTTAGGTCTAGGAAAAGACACATAAGGTATTCGTTTCTTGAAAATGTACACTGTATATCCGTTACTAGATGTGTAAGGGCTTCCTGAGTACCTCTACCACTTCGAAAGCCATACTGATTTGATGGTAACAGGTTTTTATTTTCGCAGAACCATTCCAGCCTATTTTTAATCATTCGTTCGTAAATTTTAATAAGGCATGTGATTAATGAGATAGGTCTGTACGAACTGAATAACTCTGTATCCTTTCCAGGTTTTAATATTAAACATATGATTATCTCAATATAATAATCTCCTGGTTTTCCGTTTAACCACCAGTTATTTAGTGTGTTAAGTAATAAGTGTTTAGCCTTTATGGTTAAATGATTTAAGATTAAATATGTTATTTTATCAATTCCTGGCGATGTACTTTTTTTTTGGTATAAGGTAGTTTCCAGTTCTTGAAATGAAAATGGTCGGTTAATTATATTGCATTCATTAGTAACAAGTTGTAGTCCTAGGTCCTCTTCTGGTTGTGATAGAGCAAGCATATCCAAGGTTTTTTCTATAACGTCATTAGTGATAGGTATATTCGGTTTGACATTTTTATTCTGCATTCTTCTAACGAATTTCCATATATCAGTTAAAGCAGTATTTCTGTTAAGTTTGGAGACAAAGTTTCTCCAACTGGTGCGAGATTTTTGTTTGAATAGACGCTTGGTCTGTGCTTCTATGTTTTTATAGTTAAGGATGTTCTCAGTGTTTGATAATCTTTGATATTTCTTTAAAGCTTCACTTCTTTTTTTGACCATGTTTGTGCATTCTTGGTCCCACCATATTGGATGTTCGGTGTTACTTTTTCCTGAGTTTCCTTTTTCTTTTATAGAATAACCTGCAGCTTTGTCGAGGATTTTTACAAACTGTGGTAGAGTATTATCCAGTGCATTTGTTTCCGTGAGATTTGTTATTTCTTTATTGAGGTGCATTTGGAAGAAATCCCAATCAGCCGTGGCTTCTTTCCATTTGAGATATGGGTTACGTGTTTCCCTAGTATATTGAATATCATACTTTATGTTAATTAAGTAATGGTCCGAGCCAAGGCTGTCCGGTATCACCTCCCATAGAATCATACTTGCTATGTCCGTAGTGACCATTGTCACGTCGATTTTTGAAGGAGTTTGTAATGGTTGCGTTATTTTTGTAGCTGAGCCATCATTCATCACTATAAAGTTTGTATCATCGATGGCCTCTGCTAATCTATTTCCTGCTGTATTATTGTTATATGAACCCCAGAGGCTATGGTGGCCATTACAATCTCCTCCAATTACAATATTTTTTGTACCAAATTGGGTTATAAAATCTGACCATTCCCTTATAGATAAGTCCTCATTAGGTGGTCTGTAAAAGGTAACTATTTTAAGATCAGGACTTTTTAAATGAACGCCGCAGCATTCTAGTTTATTGTTGCTATTAGAGTTAATTTTAATTTCTGTCCAATTCAGTTTATTAGAGAGAAGGATAGCCACTCCGCCACCTCTTCTATTTTCCCTATCCTTCCTAATTAAATTATAACCCATTATTTTAAAATATTTATGTTTCTTTTTTAGCCATGTCTCATTTAACAAAACAATATCTGCTGCATTTATTTTTAAATAATTGATTAAATTAACTTTATTTTCAACAATGGAACGACAGTTCCACTGTATGATATTAAGTCCCTCTTTAATATGTTGAGTCATTATCACTAAGATTTAAATCAGTATTAGACAAAAAATTTCATATTGACTGCTTTATTTGAAAATCTCCAAAATTTAAATTATTAGATTTACCGCTGGTTACATGTCCCAGCAATTGTTCAACAAATAATGTAATTTGTGTGGCTAATTTTTCTTTATATTCTAAAAATTCTTCTCTATATGGATTAGGTAATATTGATCTATGTTCCTCTATATTTTCTGTAGTGATACGCGATTTTGATGTGTGTGGTATGGGTGAAGCTTTACGCTTCTTATTTTGCGTATTTTGCGTTAATGTCTGAGGTCTAGACTGTCTTTGGTATATGTTTTGTTGTGGGTTGTTATTTTGTACTGCTCTATTTATCTGTGGCGGTGGTCTGGGTTGTGCTAATGGGGGAAAATTCTCAATTGTGTTAAGAATATCATATCTATTATTTAGGTTAATTTTACCGTTACTAACTATTTTAGAGAAACTTGGGTTGTTTTCGATTTTTTCTGCTTCTTTAAAAGATACATTGTTGGTTGCCATAATTTCTTTGATTTTTTTTTGTTTTAAGTAGACTGGGCATGATCTTGCTACAGAACCGTGATCATTACTTTTACAGTACACACAATATTGAAAATCATTAGGACAATTTTCCTTTTCGTGCTCTTCTCCGCAATTGCCACAGTGGCTAATAGTACTTTTACACAATCTTTTTGTGTGTCCGTACCTCAAACATTTGAAGCACTGAACAACTGGATGAATATATGGTTCGACAGGGAAAATTACAGAATTAATTTTTACCTCGTTAGGTATAGTGTTTCCTAGAAATGATATTATAACTATTTGTCTTTTAATCAACTGAGTCTTACCTTCTTTATCTATATTTCTTCGCTCCATGCGTTTAATCTCCACAACTTGTTTATCAGACATAATTGACTCTAATAAATATTTTTCATCAAAGTATGTATCAACATTTCTAATAATACCCTTTTTTTGGGTGAATATTTTAGGTATATATGCTATTAAGTTGTTTTTTTTAATTACCTCGCTAATAATTAATGAATTTGCACTATCATAGTTATTTAAGATGACTTTAACTCTGTTTATCCCTACTGATTTAATGTCTATTATTTTATTTTTATATGCTTCACATAAATAGTAACCTACCCGAATCGGGAAAAGTTTACCTATATTTTTATCCTTGTGTTCTATAAAGACGAAATATGGGCCTTTATCGCTTGGTCTATATTTATTATTGAAATCAATATATCTATACGGTTCTAATCCGTTTTTATCTGCATTCATATCAGTGTTATTAATTTTTTCACTTACCATCTCAACTGCTTGGTCTCCGGGCGACTCGAGGTCGCCCGTGTGTTGATTCATATTTTCTTAATATATTGTGTTACCTGATTTCCCACACTTAATGATGGGTTTGATATTTATTCTTTTTATATACTCACAAACTAGAATTATATGCAATTGTATTATCACAATTATTCACCTATTATTTACCGTAACTAATATACGTATTAATTCACTGTTTAAATTCTCTCGATGTTCACTCGATCGAAGTTAATTCGGAACTGAGCAAAGAATTTCAAAGCTAATATATATATATATATATATATATATATATATATATATATATATATATATATATATATATATATATATATATATATATATATATATATATATATATATATATATAAATATATATATATATATATATATATATATATATATATATATATATAACTTATATAACCGATTGCTGTAATCCCCTTTTTAAAAAATCAATTATAATTAATAAAACTAATTTTTATTTCTCTAAACGAACATTACTAGTTGAAGACCTAATTCAGACTAACTAAAATGCACTAACAAGTTTGTTACATTAATATGATGATTGTACATTCTGCGCTCGCTGGCTTATCTGCGTTCGCAGAATGTTGGGTGATCAACCTATGGATGTGAATCTTCTCACGGGAACTGCTCGTATAACTCCTCCACCCTCAGAACGAAGCATCCCCTGGGAGGCTGATTTTCGTTTCCTTCAGTTCTATGTCTTCCGATTGATTGGTTTCACTTGTAATTTTCTTTGGACTCGGTTTCTTGTTCTTTCTCCATTTTAGATAAAGATATGGGATGGTAATTGCCAGTAGAATATATAGGGTGATGGTCCAAATGCTTGGAGTATGGTAGTTATAGCTGATCGGATCTTCGATTGGTATTATTGGGTCGGTCGGTAGTTCCTTAAGGTTTAATTTCTTGAGTTCTACTTTGAATTTCGGGGTTTTATTGATTTTTGATTGGAGACTGGCAACGTCAATGACCAGTGGTTTCCCATAGCTTTTTTCTTGAAAAACTAATTCTTGTCCTCTGAAGAATAGCTTACAAGGCTCTTCCTTGATTAGAAATATACCCATAACAGATGTGGTTTCAGATGAACTTTCGCATTGGGCTTTGATTTTTTCTTCTTTTGGGAAGACGGCCAGATATTGATTGATTTCAGGAATAGTCTCGATGTAATTTTCATTGATGTCTAGCTGAGTAAAACGACAGTTACTTGAGTTTTGGTTTAACAGAATGTTTTCTTCACAGGGTGCTCGATAATTCACTTGCAGTTTATTTGGACAGTGATACCATTTGCCTTGTGTACACATGTCAGATAGAGGTTTTATAGACTCTTCGTCTTTAGATTTAAGTAAAAATTTTGTGTTTGGAATTATCGTCAAATATTCTGATTCATGTCTTGTTGGTACAGGCAACATATAAAATAGATCGAATTCTTTTTTGAAATAAATAGGGATTGATAAGAAATAGGTAATTCGATCGGAGTCGATTTTGCAATGAATTTTTAAAAGTGATTCGAAATTTAGAATATTTTCGTATTTGACCTCAAAAGGCAGCGAAATTTCGTAATGATATGAAATTCTCTGGATTTCTAGAAATAAGTCGTGAGACTTAATTATACTTGGGTGTAATGTATTTAGTCTACAAAACGTTATAGAGTTTTCAACTTCTTGTAGAGTATTAAGTATAGTATTGTAAAGAATATTGAGTTGGTTAAATAAATCTTTCGCAAAAAGAATATCTTGATGTGTTGCATCGTTTTTGATAAATGATCTTAGCTGCATTATTTTTGATTTTAGCACTAATTCATTGTGTTGAATGTCCTGTATAGTTTTATTAAAATTGTTTATAATTTGATGATTGATGGAATATTGGGCTTTTAATTGGCTTTGTAAATTTCTCTCGTTACTTTGGATTTTATTGAGTATGTTATATATTTTCTCACCGTCAGAGGCGTCCAAATTTCCAGTTAGGCTTTTGATTATAGAACCAACTCCATCAATTAAACCTCTCTTAGACAATTTTTTATTATGGATTTTGATATTACCTATTTTGCTTAATATTAATGTTCGGCTATATTTTACTATTTTATTATAATTATCTAGTTCTTTATTAAATATACTGTTGTTAAGATAAGTTAGCTTAAGATTGTCATACTGGCTATTCAAGCTTTCATATTCGTCATATAAGGGCTGTAGGTCATAGTAGTGAACGAATGTGTGTTCAGTCCTTTGTAGTCTGGCAGGGCCCAGGTTGATAGGGAGAATGCCTACGCTTTTCGTGATATTTCTTATTTGTGTTCCTTGTCCGAGGGCGAGGACCCTGAAATAGTTTTGGAACAATGAGCTTTCGGTCTTTTTATATCAGAGATATGAATTTTTGCACAAGTGTTACCGTGTTTAGTCCGAATTTCTGCTGTTTTTCGATCAGGATTAACATTAGATATAGTTTGTGATTTAAATTTATTCCGCGTTTTACCTTGTTTTTGTTTGTCTTTGACGTAAACTTTCTCTGGAATTTCGGGAAGTTTTTCTCGATTCTTGTTAGCTTTGTTAATTGCCGTTTCCTTTTTCTTCTGAATATCTTCGTTTATTTTTTGATACAAAATTTTAATTTTTTCTTTATGTTTTTCTACATAATTATTGACTAATTGGTTTCCTATGTCGATATCGAAAGGGGAATTTGTACATAAATGGCCAGTGACTATTTCATACGGTTTCATGTTTGTTACGGAATGAATTGTGTTGTTATATGCTAATAGGGCGTAATCTACTTTTATTTCTATCGGGTCATTTTTATATTCATTTTGATTATTTAGCAACCTGACATTTTCTATCAGGGTCGAGTGGAAACGTTCAATTAAACCGTTAGAATCTGGATGTTGTGAACTGATAAAATGAATTTTAATTTTGTGAGTTTTAAGTAGTTCTTGTACCACAGAATTTTTTATTTCTGACCCATTATCGAAAATAATTTGTTCCGGGATGCAATGGTGTGTAAAATATTTTAATAATTTATTCGTTACCTCAATACCTTGTGCCGCGTTAAGTTTATAAGCTTGGGCGTATTTGGAAAAGGAATCAATGATTGTTAAAAATTTACAATTTTCTAAGGTGATACTATCTATGTGTAATATTTGAAATGGCTTAATTGCTGTGGGTGTAATGTTATATTCTAGTCTCAGCGGTCGGCGGTCATACTTCGTCAGTTGACAAGGTTCGCAATTATTTATATAATTTTGGATGGATTTTTGTAGATTGGGCCAATAGTATACAGTTTTTATTCTCTTTTCGGTTTCATCGATTCCTCGATGATTGGTCTTACCTTCATGGCTATTTTTAATAATTTCATTACTTTCATCGTTGTCAACGACGTCAATTAATTTCCGTGAGCATTTAATCATATTAATTAGTGAATTTTTGAAGAATTTTTGAATTACTGCGCAAAATTCTTCGTATATCGGATCCTCAAAATATAAGTAATATTTTATTTTAGGGACCACTCTTTCTTTGACGAACTTAACAATGTCTTGTTCTAAATTATTTTTAGAAAATTGAACTATTGTGCGTTGTTTCGTTTTAAATAAATTAATAACTGATGGATCAGCTGGTGAGAAATTTACTTGAGAAATTATAATTTGGTTTTTGCCGTAGTTTACGGGGCAATCAACGATCGGTATAGCAATTATGGGATTTTCGTGGTTTGAGTGAATCGTCGCGTCGTCTTCTTCGACGTTTTCGTGGTTATCCAGATCGCCTGCTTCAGCTACGACGGATTCATTGCTTTCACGATTGGGATTATTTAGGGACTGATTGAATTCCTCGATGTAATCGAAAATGGGTAATTTAGATGGTTCGGTTTCGTTTACGTTAAGTTCTATTCGAGACAGGGCATCGGCGTTTTTGTTAAGAGAGCCCTTTTTATATACAATTTCGTACTCAAACTCTTCGAGTTTTAGACGCCACCTAACTAGTTTCGAGTTCGGCTCTTTTAGGGAAAATAACCACTGCAAGGGTTTATGGTCCGTAACTATTTTGAACCTTCGGCCAAAAAGGTACGGGCGAAAGTATTTCGTGGCCCATACAATAGCCAATAGCTCTTTCTCGATTGTAGAATAGTTTATCTCGGATTCACTTAGTGTCCTACTAGCATAAGCTATAGGTAGATCCGATCCGATTTTTCCTTGCGATAGCACAGCTCCTAAAGCGTAATTGCTGGCATCTGTTGTCAGAACAAATGGTTCTGAAAAATTAGGATACTGCAATATTGGTTCGTTGGTCAAGAGATTTTTGCATAATTCGAAACAGCTGATATAGTCGTGGTCTTTGGTGTTTATAACGGCATCCTTTTTAAGGCACTTTGTTAAAGGTTTGGTTACTCTCGCAAAGTCTTTAATAAACTTCCGGTAGTAACCTAGTAAGCCAAGGAATCCCTTCAGTTGTTTCGGATTCCCGGGTATGGGGTATCTTTGAATAGCCCTAATTTTATCGGGATTCGGTTTTATCCCGGTGGGAGTTACGATGTGTCCTAAATAGGCCACTTCCTTGCGGAGAAACTCTGACTTGTCGAGCTGTATTTTAAAATTCGCCGTTCTTAAGCGATCGAACACTTCGCGAAGTCTGACAATGTGTTCTTGCAAACTTGTTGAAAATATTATTATATCATCGAGGTATACGAGACACCTCTCATTTTGAATGCCTCTGAGAATGTTATCCATAACCCTCTGGAAGGTTGCTGGGGCATTCTTCAGGCCAAACGGCATACGAAGGTATTCGTAGTGGCCTTGCTCAGTGTTAAATGCGGTTTTGGCAATGTCTTCTTCAGACATCTCGATCTGATGGAAGCCAGAGGCTAGATCGAGAGTTGAAAAATATTGACATCGACCCAGTTTGTCTAATAGATCAGTGATATTAGGCAGCGGGTACCTGTCACCTATCGTTTTTTCATTCAACTTCCTATAGTCCACTACAATTCGCCATTTCCTCTGTCCTGACGCATCTACCTTTTTTGGGACTACCCAAATAGGCGAGGACCAGGGTGAACAAGAAGGTCGAATTATTTTTTGGTCTAACATTTGTTGGACTTGCTTGCGTACTTCGTTTTTGTGTACTTCAGGGTACCGATACGTTTTCGTATAAACAGGTATTTCATCAGATGTTTTTATATTGTGCTTAATTTTGCTAGTAAAAGTCAGCTGATTTCCTTCGATATGAAAAATATCGGAGTATTCCTTTACTAATGATAAAATCGCATCGCGTTCTTCTGAATTCATATGTTCAGTTCTTATTTTGGAAATATCAAATTTATATTTTTCTGTATAATAGTGGTTTAAATTAGGATTTAAAGACGTATCATATTCATCGAAATTGATCGCCTCGATTGGTTTGATAATTTTGATAGATTTTGGTAAATCAGATGGATTTAAAATGGTGCAAATAGCTTCAGAATTTTTTACGCACGTGAGACATTCCGGTATTTCTAAGTCCGCAAGTTTCATATAAGGAATTACAACATCGCCTTCTTTTATATTTTTAATTTTTAACTTAATTATTTGTTCGCATCTGGGTTGTACGGTGATGCAATTTATGCTGACGTTAGGCGTTTCATGAAATTTAATTTTTATTTGGCTTTTGGGTGTCACTAAAAGATTTTTATCTAAAATAATGTTAGCATTTAATAGTTTTAGGTTATCGATGCCTAATAGGCAATCGAAGTGATTATGAAAGTTAAACAGATAAAATTTTAATCGAGCATTTTTATTAAAAATTTTTGGACATGGGATAGAAGTACTATAATTTTCTATCGAAGTACCATGTGCGGTGTAGATTTTAAATGGGTCCTTTTTTATAGAATTTTTAAAGTATTTATGAGCAATTTCCGGTCTAACAAAAGACTTCGTGCTTCCTGTGTCAATTAAAACTTTTAGATTATTTTCGGGGAATACAATAAATGGAAGCTTACTTTCATTATAATTTACGTTCATTAGTTCAAATTTTGGGGTTCGTGATTGTTCGGTTCCATGTATTCGGTTTCCGAGGCTATTTCCTGAAAAAACTCATTTTGAGGATTTTCGGTAGTTTCGTCATAATGGTCATCGTCGGGTAGTTCGACTGATGGTTGATCGTCAATATTAAATAATTCTTCGGCGATGAAATTCGGACGCGCATTAGGGTCACTCCTAAAATAATTTTGGTTATTAGGGCGAAAGATACGATTTTGGCCTTGTGGATTTTGTCCTGGCCTATAAGTGTTCGTTGTCGATACACTCATCGGCACTGGTTTAGGCAGAATTTTTAATTGATTAGGTCTGAAAACATTTCGGTTTGTTGACGGTCCGGCACCTTGATCCGGGCGTATTAATTTTTGCGTAAATTGGGGATTATGTTGGGAATTTCGCAATTGTAATTGAGGCTGGAAATTAGGCCTAAATAACCTATTTTGAAATATTGGTTTATTTTGAACTGGACTAATTATAGGTTTATTATTAAAGGATTTTGTTTTGGCAATTCTATTTTGTGCCGTTTCTATCTGAAAGTCATTTGTTAACATATTTAACGCGCTGTTAAGATCAGGAGGATTTTTTGTCCTCATCAAAGAGCCTACTGGGTCTTTGAGACCTCTAAGCAAGATTCTTAGGGCCAAATTTCTATGATAATTTATTAACACCACGGCTTCGTTACCTTCACTATGGGTTGCGATATAAGAGGTTTGCAAATTTAATATTTGTTGTATACGAGAGTAAAATTCAAATGGAGTTTCATTTTCTTGCTTACATTCAGTCATTTCTATGTTAAGTGTGTAAATATCTCTTTTGTCTGCATAAGCATTGAGTAATGACAATTTTAAATCATTCCAATTGTTAATTATGCAGGACGAAATATTAATAGCAGCTTCACCTTTTATTTTTGCTAAAATGCTAGACATCAGATATTCATTCTGAAAGTCTGTCGGATCGACAGTGTTATAAAATTTATTTACGAGCTTTTCACTTATTTCTATAAATCTAGGTAAAAGTTCAGATCGACCATCAAAGTCTGGTATCATGTGCAAGTATTCCTGTTTTAAAACAGGTGTTGAAATAGGTACTGCATTTGCTGCGGTATTTACATTGGGTTGTGCCATGTTAAATTTAATGTGTGCAGAATTTTTTTGAAAAAAGTTTGATACCCTTGAGTGATTCAAGGAGTGCGAGAATGAATCAGAATCTTCGGAACTTTCAGAATTATATTGATCAGAGGGGCCTCTATAAGACATAGATGTACTTACAGCAATAGTACCAAGAATTCCATGTGATTGGGTCCAAATAGAGCTGATATTCCTTCAGTACTCGATTCTCACTAGGCTACTGCTCCCTTTCACCTAGCTGGACTTGTTTCACCGTTTCGGACAGTTTGTGTTCACTCGCGACCGGGCCACAAAATTGTCCAATTTTTTCGATAGTCAATAAATCGTTAAAACGAATCGATATTATGTCACTTAATACCGATTGACTATCCTACCGACTGCGCCACTTATATAACCGATTGCTGTAATCCCCTTTTTAAAAAATCAATTATAATTAATAAAACTAATTTTTATTTCTCTAAACGAACATTACTAGTTGAAGACCTAATTCAGACTAACTAAAATGCACTAACAAGTTTGTTACATTAATATGATGATTGTACATTCTGCGCTCGCTGGCTTATCTGCGTTCGCAGAATGTTGGGTGATCAACCTATGGATGTGAATCTTCTCACGGGAACTGCTCGTATAACTTATATATATATATATATATATATATATATATATATATATATATATATATATATATGGATAGTTTTTTTAATAACTAGGTACGTACACTGACGAGTAGTTGAAGGTAAACAACTTTTACCAATATTTTTTAGTATTTTAGCATCATCGTGGCTTTTGACAGTACAGAGACATGAATTCCTTGTTAATAGGACAACGTTTTGATGTCTAGATTATAACTTGGTATTAGAAAAAAATAATCGAATAACGCCCATAACAGGATGTAATTGTTATTGTTAGTTTTATTTTTTTATATATTAATATCAATTTTATAATTTTTAATTTTTAATTTTTATAATATGGCTAACACAAACGAATTAAATTACACTTTATTTTAAAATTAATATTTAATAGGTGCTCCATTGCTAGCAATTGCCTACTGCTTCTAACCGTCTTGGCATAGATAAACTTTCCTTGCTTCCTAGATAAGAATTTCCTCGACTAATCGTCCCCGAACGTTTTCAATTAGATTAAGATCGGGACTTGGCAACTGGGTGGGCAAGTCAAAACTTGAATATTCCGAGAATCAGTACCACACTAATCTGAAGTTGTAAATTGGGCAAGTATCCTGTTGAAAGGTAAAATTGTCTGGATACAAATGTCTATAATGTTCGCCATTTAGCTTTCCTTCCATATGCCAGCAGATTCATGGACAGGCCGACCTTATCCAAGCCCAGATATCAACAGACAAACGACCGCTACTATTGACTGGCTTGGTAGGTATATCGTTCTTCGTAAAAATTTCATAATTCGTAAAATCGTAAACTTTCGTGAAATTTGATAACTACTATTTTTTCGATAAAAGTTACCGTTGACGAGATTTTCGCGAAAAACTGCTTTTCGTGATTTTTGACCACGAGTATCATTTTCAGCGGCATATCGATTGGGACTTTTGAGATATTGTTATGAACCACAAAAAGAAGTTTCATACAAAAAAAACAGCTTTCCCCTAATTTTTCCGAAGTTGGACCTTTATTTTATCTTTATTCCCTGAATGAATTGTATTTTCCCCTGGTTTTCCTTGATTGATCATGATTTTGTACAGAAAGAATAACTGGATTCATAGACGCAACAGCGCTCTTCCGTTGATTCATCTTTAATACTTAAATTTGTAGAATATATTATGACAAGGTTGGAATATATTTTGCGACATGCAATTTGCACTCCCTTATGCAGCCGTTGTACCATCTAAATATTTAACGATGCAACAAGGGGCTATATTTTTATAAAACCGAGCCACTCTTAAATGCAAATGCAAGCAGCTTTTCTATGTATAAATTCATATAAAATTCTCTCAATTTCCCGTAAATGAGTCTCCTTCGCAGTGCATTAAATGTAAATGCAGTGTGTGTCGTAGCGTGTCCCAGCGGATCGATATTATGAACTATGAAACTCGTTTTATCAAATTTCATTGGATTAGCAGCAGTCTGTGGAAGCGTCTATGTAAGTTTTCATCGTGAAGGGCTTAAGATGACTCTTGAGATTACTCAACTCTTCGCTATTTGACAAACAACATTAAGCCCATCTAGCCCTGTTAGCCTTTGACATCGGTTAATGACCAATGAGTGGTTCCACACTAATGCCTAGAATCTCTATAATTCTAGACGTCAAGAAGTTGCGGTTGTCGAATTCTTGTATAACTCGGATAGCCCCGAAAGCAATTACAGGCATTCATTGACCACAAATGATGCCTTTGCTTTGGAAAATAGTGCTTTTAGAATTGAAAATTTAAGGTAGTATCCCTAGTAATTCGACAGGTTCAGTATCGTCATTATTGTTTTGAGTACAAAAATTGAAAGTCTTAGTCTTATAATTATTTATAATAAGATAATTACTTTGCGACCAACTTTTTTAAATATATTTTCCGATTCTATAATATTGGAACATAGTCGAATTTGTATCGACTATTCCTAATTAAAAACGTAGCATCATCGGCATATAAAATAGGGAAATACTTCTGAAGTTAAATTATGTGACATATCATTTATGTAGATTATAAATAGCGTCGGGCCAAATACAGACCCCGGCAGTACACCATAGTTAACTTAGATACATAGCCAACTAGAAAGTTATGACAAATTACCGTTAAACTTGACACTGTGTTGGCGGTCAGTAAGGTACGATGTAAATCGGTTGGTTCAAAGCTTTACCTCTGATTCCATAATAAAAAAAATAGTAGATTATGTTAGTGTTTTCTATAAAGATCCGTCAAAACTAATGTCACATACAAGTGTCACTGTGAGAATAGTGAAGTATAAGTTACCAAATACAAGTATAAATAATAATCAATTAACCAAATCGTATATAATTCTAAATATCCTCAATAAAGGCGGAAGAACGTACAACTTCTAAATGATTTTTTTATTAGGAGGTAAAAAAATATCTAAAACTTTAAATTATATAAACAGATAATCTATTTGACATAATACGGTTATATCATTAAAAATTCTCACATATCCTAATTCGCAATAATACAGCAAACCGTAATATGCCTAGGGAGGTTTTTAAGAATTAGCCATAGTTTCTTATGTTTACAATATTTTGCTACATATACCACAATATCTAACCAAGCTATTTTTTTAATGAAAACAAATCCAGGTATTTTCAGTTTATCTGGCAACTATCGACTTTTAAGTTAATTATATAATTAAGTAGTGTCATGAAATGTTGCTTATTATTCTGAAAATAATTTTTTGTTATATTAATGCTTTCGAGGTTATAATCTAGGGATCATTTCCATTGTTCAGAAAACAAATAATTACTGGGTTCTTTAGATAACTATTAAAATCGCTAATTTATCTAAATATGTACCTACACTTGTAAGGAGTCAGTAGTTATTATTTGTAGCAACGAAACTATGTTCAACATATATTCAATATATTTATAACAGATGATAAAATTGATAATATATTTTATTTGAGATAAATTTAAATAATTACTCACCACTTCCTAGGAATCATGTGGTTATTTGAACAAACTCACCTGAAAGAAGAAAAATATATTATAACAAAATATTTAGTTACATATAAATAATGAGAACAAGTATATATAATATAAATAATTTAAAATTAACAATTTGTTGATGGGTGTGGTATAGCTCTTAGTTCAACAAGATGGGAAACCTTTTTATATTGGCCTTTAGAAAAATGATTAAACTGATTCAGTTAAAAACGTTATTTTACATTTTTTATATAATTAATACTTTTTTCGATAATTATAAATTATAAAGTTGGTGTAAAATATTTAAACAAAGCTTGTTGTCGATGTGTCTAAATTTTTCGCTGTAGAAAACTGACAAAAAAAGTCCAAAATATCTTTTAAAAAAATGTATCTTCTTATACAGAAGAATCAGTTGCTTTGGATGTTCATTCTTTGCTATTAGTACAATAAAAAGATAAATATAAAAATGCGAATTGGCTATTAACGATTGGTGTAAAGAAAGACGAGTAAAAGTGACCGTAGAACCTCATCTACTTATAGCATATTTTGACTAAAAACCTAGTCTACAAGAGTTACACAACGTGGATTTACAAGTTTAGTGTAAATTTGTAAGTAAAGTACGTACATATTAAATTTGTAAGTAAAGTATTGAATTTGTAAGTTAAGTATTAAACAAAACTCTGTAGGACATTTATCTATGAAAACCTGTGTTCCGCAGATGAAACAACTTATTTAATGATGAAGATAAACTTTTATTCTACTAAATCTTCACTACATTCAAATGTTGCAATAATAATTGTTGCAATAATGTTGCATCAAATGTTGCAACAAATGGTGCAAAAAGTTGTAAGATCATCAATTATTACTAAATGGAAGTACCCAAGCGCACGGCTATTGCCCTCTTGATTCAACACTGTCGCTTTAATACGTTATGCAGATACTTCTTTATGTTCTGTTTATAGTTTTTTAATGAATGACTCCTTTTTGTAATATGAGATATTAGGTCATTCCTATCGATTAGCGAGTAGTATTGGTCTTACATTAGTATGAGCAAGTGTACATTTTTTAGGTTGTCCTATAGTTAAATAAGACTGTTTAAGTGCACCTTTGTATTTTCGTAAAAAATGTTGCAATAATAATTCAGATAATAATATTAAAGGCATGACTTCAATCATTTTAATAAAGATTCTTCCTAACAAACATGCGAAGAGGCTTCACAATTTCAATTTAAAACATCGAAGGTCTGAATCTTGGAAGGTTCTAAAAATATTATTCTCTTCATGCGTCACTAATAATTAAACATTCTAGATTCTTCGAAGCGGAAAGTATACGAGACGACAATGTGTAAGTATAAATATCATAGAAAAATTGCAGATTTCTTTAAATTCTGCAAATATTCAAATCGATTCTTTGAAATGCGGAAAGTATACGAGACGACAATGTGTAAGTATAAATATCATAGAAAAATTGCAGATTTCTTTAAATTCTGCAAATATTTAAATCGATCCTTTGAAATGCCGAAAAAGTTCGTATTCCTAACTCAAAGTAGTACTAGTAGTACAAGTAGAAATATAGAACAATAGACGTGAGTGAAAAAAATATACTGTAACCAAGTGCGATATTAACACACACTGTCTAGTAAAACATAATAGAGTGAAAATATTTTATTAACAGCCATTATTTTTACTGGCGCATCCGCCATATTATCGAAAACATAATTTGACCCTGTTATAAAACATAAGTAACAAGAGCGAAATTAATTAAGGTATCAAGACATCGAGAAATAATAATTGAACCAATGTAAAAACAACAGCTATTATTTTTTTCCGACGCGTCCGCCATATCATCTAAATTACATTATGATGAAAATATCGACATAATTATATAATATGACGGTCTCTCGTGTACAGAGTAATTGTTGTCTATATCTAGAATACTGAATTTAATTTAAAGGTGGGAATATTGTGGATGAAGTAAGGAACAAAACAAAAGTCCTGAAGAATTCCAAATTAAATCCAATGAGATAAATTTCACTGAAATTGTCAGCGTGTGGTCAGCCTTTAATTACAGTTCAAGTGTCTCGTCTGCATTGGTTCACATACCTCGAACGATTCTTAATAAGATCTATTTGATACTCTTTTTCTGTCGAATGGGCAATTATTAATAGCTATTATTAGTCATTGTCATGGTCAAATATTATTTAAACAACTGTCTGGAAAGTGTTGATATGAAAACATCCTGATACGAAATATTCAGATATCAGGATAATATCCAGATGAGGATGATAAAAAGCAACTTTGCGTTTGAAAAATAAGGCGCCAAATTACACTTTCCATAGATGTACAAAATAGTTATCTGTGGACCAAGTCACTAAAGTTGAACTTTTCATCACTAATGTGTTATGGTAGTTATGTGGCTGAGGCCCATAGAGCAGTGGAAAACAAACCACATGAGGGATGCAAAGAAATAATTAAATTAAAAAATTATTATGTTTTAATTACTATATTTTTGAAATCTTTAATATAATTTATTTAGAATTGTAACAATTATTGATTTTAAAGTTACAAAGTTATGCCACAAATAATGCACAGCGTTTGTTGTGTGTTACTTTAACGTTTGTCTGTCACTTCGCCTACTTGACAAAATCGTAAAACAATGGATTACTTTACTGATTATTTCTCGTTCTTTAGTACCTACCGATTCCGCAAAAGTACTTCATGTCATTTACACAAAAGTTGTTGCAAAAAATGTTTGTTAAATTTCTTGCCTTCGGCGCCAAGCACCAAGGCGAATTTTCGCCATGTAAATGAATTCCAAAGAATTTTTAAGAATCATTTACTATTATTATTCATAATTTATTATATTATTTTTTGTATATTTTTAGATACACAATGTTTTAACTAAGTGTATCGAAAAATATACATTGGGGTTTATTAAGAACATGACTGGACATTTTGTCGACATACATTTCTTCGTCTGCTATAACATGAACTTGATATAACATGAACCATTTGAACTATATCTAATTTACAGTGATGGTAAAGTTATTTTTCTTAATAAATACGGTGAAAAAAATATCCAGGGATATCAATATACATGTTTATATTTATTTATATATTCAAATGAACCACAAATATTCGTTAGAGAAAATAACGACATGTATTTAATTTAGTGTATGGCGATATATTATATATATACGCTGCGTGATTTGTTATCAGGTGTACCATCACGCTATTGGATTCTCGAAAAATGATATACCGAAGATGAATTTTCTAACAACCATTATAGATGACCCCTTTATCCACAAAAAGAAATTCTTTGATTAAGCCTTAATCCACAACGGTAACATTTCCACTTAATCTGTTCTCCCTGCTGCTATACCGAAAACACGAAAGAAGTATGAGGATTATTTTAATAACATTTCAATATACATCCCCCGCATCCAATTACTATACTTGCTCGCAGCCTTCTTATATTTAGCTATATCAATTGACGTAATAACACCCAGACAATTTTTTCCTGTCATTGCACGTATTGTAGCTATCAGGTAAAGCAAATATCCGACCAATTTGCTTATAGGCTTAGGCAAATCCGCGATATTTTTATTTCCAAATTTAAATACACCTGTCGACATTGACACGGATATGTTATTTAATATGTAGGCGATCGGCTAATATTAGTAATATGAAAATATAAAAAGCACCTTGTGTATGATACTGTGACGGAAAGTCGAGCTTTCCGGATATATTTATCCCGACAAAGAATTAATTTTCAAAACAACAAAAAATAAATCGAACATAATAAAATCAACTTCCTCCCCAATACAGCGACATTTTCCATTGTAAAAGTTTATGCCTTTCATTGATTGAGGTTTTCTCGGAACATACCGGATTTAATAAATCTGTCAGAAAATACCCTCGTCATCGAGCACTGTCAATCAAGGAGAAATGGAAGACGCAGGTGATAAAAATCAGAGATAAATCTGAACAAAGATATAGAAAACCGGGAATCTTTTGACCGCATAGAGCGATAATCACGTAAGGCTCAGCTGATGTGAAACCTTTAGGAATCGATTTAGAACATCTTCCACAAGCATTCCCACTGAAAAATGGAAGAAAACAAGTTAATTATACGCCAAGATTTGTACAGGGTGTTAAACAGATGCATGTTTTTTCAGCACAACTTTAATCTTGTGCACAGCGTTAACCAAACACCCTATAATTTAGAGTCTTCTAAAATTTGTCTGTCTTATGTGTGTGCCTTAAAGTCCATTTTGAAATTTGCTCATATCTTTTTTGCAGAAAGCATAAATTTTTGACAGTTTTACAGTGTTATAAATAAATCATGAACAATTTTACAATTTTAAGGTCTAGAAACAAATATTTCTCACCTCCATACAGCTACTCATAGGTATCACCATTCGCACTTATTGCCTCTAAATTTATTTTATTTTCATTTATATTATTATTTAATTTAATATTTTTGATGTGTACATCTATTACGGCGATATGTGTAAATTTCGGGAAATGTGACGGAAATGTGAAAGCGGGTGTGACACTATACCCCATCAACAGTACCTACTTATTAAATTAATTCAGCTACTACCTGATAGATGGCGTTTACAGCGCCAACCTCCATGATGTGTGTGTTGTGTTGCCTGCCTTATTAGAAAAGTCCCGATGTGAGTATCGAACCAATTTTTTGTCATTATTGTTAAAATTGTTAATATTATTCGTAAAATTAGGCCTATTGTTATATGTTATTCTGTTGTGTTTTATTTGTGCTTGATCTTCTATGTGCATTGCTGTAAATGCTTTGTCTATTATTTGTGCATTGATTGTTTTCTGTATTCCCATGGGCATTTTTAGTGGAAAGCATAACGATGTAGAATATTTGATCCATCTAAAGCTATTCAAAATTAATAAAATTCAATAAACAATACTAAAGATCGGAACGAAACATCGCGCATTTGACTGGAATATCCGCATCCATGTAACGCAGGCAGGTCAGCAAGGCAAACGTCAGATGTGTGTGGCATTTTATATGTGTGTTTAAAACGGGTACATGACCACCCTTGTCAAAACTTAGTTTCATGGAAATTATACGAACTCAAAAACCCAAATTGACTTTACTATTAATAACGTTATCAGCCTCGATAGAGATAATGTGGCCGGGATATCCAAACACTTCTAGTCGAGGCTTAGTCGAAGAGGGTTAATGCTTTTAATTTGGGTTGTGCCCTTAAAGGATTTACTCGAGGGGCAAATGTTGAAATTTTATTTTAGGAGGGAAAGTATCTGATGAAATGTAAACAGACTGAGGTGCCTCTAATTCTGGCTTGATGTTACCTGCAGTCAACAAAGATCCCAAGAAAATTTCAATTACTTAGAAGATATTTACAGCTAGAAAGCTATCACGCCCTAAAAAATATGCAGAGGCCATTTTTTATCACGGAGTTAATTCCTGCTACCAAATTTTATAGTGATATAATGCAGGCATGCTACCAAAACTTATTAAGCATTGTCTGATAATTTTTATATAGTACAAGGGTTTCACGTTCAATAAATTCAAATAGTTGTGCCAAGTGATCAAATCAAAACTTCTCATAATTCAAAGGCTCTCATCTCTAGAGGCAGTGATTGAAAACATCACTTTTTTGCCGTTTTTGTTTTGTCAATAGATATCTTGAAAATCATAGGTCGGAGCTATAATGTGATTATAAACAAAATTAGAGCTAAACCTTTTTGACAATAATTTTACCATACTAATACAGTCAATTTATGCTCAAATGTTTTGGGGTATTTTTGATTTCTTCATTCTACATGTTTTTTTGGGTGCTGAATCCGAATTTGAGGTTTTCTACGGAAAAAAGTAGTTTTTGAAAAATAGTTTTTGGCGGTTTTTGAAGTGAGTACTTCTTTAGCCGCATGAGAGTGATTTTTCAAGGTCGCGTCATGACATATTTTATAACATTTTCGTCTCGCAAGTGAGATACAGTATATGACATATATGAGGGAGAGGAAGAAACAGATATAGAGAATGCAGCGATATTTATATGGGATGCACATCTGAGAAGTCTTTGTGCGTCAGAAACTCCATAAAATGTCACTTATTGACACTGCAGGACTGCTATATGAAACTGTGTTTGTTGAAGGTGTGTTTTTTATATCTTCCTACTCCCTCTCGCCCTCCCCCCCCCGCTCTCTCTCTCACTCTCTCAACGAATCGGTAAAGAATAAGTATTCACTTCTATCACGTGTACTGTGCTGCATGCGGATTTTTTTTGCTTATAACTCGGAATCTATCAATTTTTCATACATAATATATCTATTCAAAATGATAGTACATAGAATATCCTACAAATTTCATTATTAAGGTTTTTTTTCTGACTAACTGTTCGGGCTCTGAGTAACAAGTTCTAGCGGAAGAATGAGCACTTGCAATCAGGTATCGATTGTTTCAAAGACCTTCATGAACACCAAAACTAGATTGCCGAGGCAGTAAACGTGTTTCTCACGGCTTTATATGGGAAAAGACATGAAGGATTTGAGATACAGATAATACGTATCTTCATTGTACATAAGAACATAAGTAAAACTAATATTGCCGCACTATCCCCCACCGAAGCTGCTGCACGACAACATTCACGGAGAGTTTACCTTTAGGTGCAGCAGTGGTAACCGGTCAAATCACACTCAATGAGCAACAAAGAAAAAAGTGGAATAAAACAAGGAGGGTTCTCGTGCCAATGCCAACCACATTGAACCCTACACCGAACTCGATACTCCCGCATTTCTCTTGTAAATGTAAGAAAGACTGCCAACGCAATTATAGATACAGGAAGGCAGACCTCCCATTGCTCCCCGAACTACACAAGCCTCCAGAAGATAGCATTGACAGAGACGAAGAGGAGACAGAAGATAGCGACCGAGAACGGACTGAAGAAAGACGCTTAAGAATACGAAAGCTATTTTTACATTACTATTTTTTTATTCTCACAACCTATTTCGTAATCATTCATCTCTTCTTGAGATATGATCACAATTTGTTGTTTTTCTATATTTTTCGTTGGAATTTCAATTTTCTTATAACTGAATTTGTAAAATTTCGGACTTCGTAATTTTTGGACGGTAATTATTGAAAAATGGCGAGACCTACCTTTACATATACGATCTGAATAAGGTATGTGTAGAGTATTAAGAGGAATTCACTTATTGACAGTTTTTTAATAAATTAGAGTTTTGAAGAGGAAAAATTGGGGTTTTAAGTGTAATTCCGAAAAGTTTTTAGTTTCCGAGTTATAAACCAGATATATTTTTTTTCTTTTTTGCAATTTTTCAATGTTTGGTCAGGAATTTTATTTTAGCAAACTTCAGCACCCAAAAAAACACATAGAATGGAATAAATCAACACAATTTGAATGTAGTTATACCTAAAAAATTAAAAAAATATAATTCAAATCTGTTCCCATCGTTCCATTCCTTTACATTTTGCCACGAGGCTCTCTTTCTGTTTCGAACCTACTTCTACTTGACGATAGAACAAAATATTAGATAAAATTTCAAAAAAAATACAAAAATAATACTATGAAATAAGTATCATTGAATAATTAGTGTTTCATAAATTTGTTTAATTAAATTATATAGATATTTAAAATACCAGTTGTAGAACATATTATAAAAGGCAATTTATATAACTGTCCCATAGGATGTAGAATGTAGAGGTTCAAGTAATGGGTCATGCTAAACTATGTTAAATCCACCAGTCGTTGTCCTCACTTGGCGCTATTTAATCCGACCCGAATAAAGAATTTCATTTCATGCGAACGGCCGCTTATGACAAATACATAAAACACGAGAAGACGTCATCGGGTATGCATCGGCATGATCAAAATTGTCATTACATTTGACAGCAGTTACATCCCGAAAACGGAATCAAGCTGACTTGATAGTGAAAATTTAAGATTTACTTTAATACATTTCCTGAACCTCCTGTCACCGAGCCGAAGTATATTGGAGCTCTGTTGTGCTCGCGTATAATATAGGAAATCCTGATGGTTACCAGCGCCGTTTCAGAATATCAAATACCTCTAAAGTACAAGTTGGAATTCACCGAACTAGAGCAGCAATATCGCTGACGAACAAATAGTGCAGTATATTACTATTTATATGCATCCTTTCAACGTAGCATATTCAATAACATATGAAGCACTACACTGAGAGCGTTGGTTCAGAGATGGATATTTCAAAATTAGTTAACGTACTATAGAAAATACTATTAAAATATTTATGATTTATTATTATAATTTATAATGAATTCGTGCAATTTCAACAGAAGGTGAATTGTCAGATTGTTTAGGGAATTAATTGTCTTTGGGGGATGTTTTGTTTGCGATTCTTATTAATATAAAAAAGTCAACCGAACTACTACGAATAAGACTTGACTTCATACTGATATAGTATATTATATGATATAGTACCCGTCAGAAATAATTCATATTCGTATAAAAAATCGTATAAGAAAAACGTTGTAAACATTCGTATAAAAAGCATCGGATTACTGCCCTGTCCTAAGTAAAAACCGAGGCAGGGTCTGGCTTGGTTTTTCTGAGGAGAGTAAGTATAGTAGCAACCATACGCGATATTAACTATTTCGTGTTCGTATTGTACTGTTCGTACTGTTTCAAGGCCATTGGAGAAGAATTATTGTGAAAATGTGGATCCTGAGACTGAGAACGAACATGCTATGAATTTGTTCAAACTAGAAGAAGGAACTCCAAAAAAAAAAGAAACATTTATTTTTGTACTACCAAGCAAAAAATTTTACTAAATGTATCAACTTACAACAAAATCCTGTGCACATAGATGAGCAAATCTACAGTGCTAAGAAAAGTGTTAAAGGTAACAGTGGTTCCGTATAGTCCTTTATGTTGGCTTGTAAAGAAAGGAAACAAAACCAGAAAAAAGAGATGTGTTGCAGGAATATCCAAAAATTTTGACTTTGCCCCTAGCAAACTCTTAAGAAATTTAATTTACGAAAAATATAAAAACAATGAAGTTCCCACCATAGAAATAATTTCAAAGAAACTTACAGAGCTTCAAACACCTTGTTCCTAAAGCACTTTAGGACAGAGACTCAAAAAATTGTGTTTCAAATTTAAAATTGTTAATAACCGTGCTGCCGTAATGGAAAGTCAAACAATCGGAAATTAGCGAATGGAATATTGAGATAAAATGAAAGAATTTAGAGATAAAGGAAAATATATTTATTATTTGGACGAAACCTGGTGTGACACGGAAGACACTGCGAAAAAAGGTTGGACTCATGAGTCTAGCAGATGTCAGATGAAAGATGTACCTCCAATCAGAGGATCCCGTATGGTCATTTTGCATTGTGGAACTACGGATGGTTGGGTTCAAAATGGCCATTAATTGTGTGGTAAAAAGCTGGAAGAATGTAATGTGGATTATCACAAAAATATTGACTCAAATATTTTTGGAGAGTGGTTTAAAAAAGTTTAATTCCAATTGAGTTCGTAGAAAAAATTTGCTTCGAAATTCGATAAAAAAAAGGGTGGGTCTTATTAAAGTAGAGTTTTTAAATATTTCAAAAGAAGACTGGTGGAAGGCAATTGTAAAAGTAAGAAAACATGAAGAAGAATCTAGAAAACTCGGACAAATTCTCATCAATGGTGGTAAAAGATTTATTGTCAATCTGTCAGAGGAATCGGATGACGTTCTTACATTATTTACATTATGTGTATTAAAGTAGATAAATATATCCTAATATATTACACCTCTTTCCTAAAAGTCTCTTAAATTCTTATCTAACTTATTAGTCCAATTAATGGGTTGCTCGTAAATGCAATACGGAAACAAAAAATATGGTGGTATAGATTTTTTTTTAAAAGATAGCGATTGCCCTTGGCGGTTTAATGGCGAACTTAAAAATCGACAAAAGTTAACCGTCAAAAATCGACTATTTTGTTTATGCAGCGTCTTTTTCACATTGACGTTTGAAAACTTCGTACTTGCTGTAAGTGTAGTCCATGGCAAGTCAAAAAAGGGAAAAGTAAGTAAGCAAAAAGCAAGCGGGTAGTTCGATTAAACATTTTAAAATGGGGGTTGCTGGGGGTGAAGGGTAAGAACATATTAAAACCCTTTCATTGACTATTAAAAATGTCCCTCTTAAAATAAAAATCGACTTGTCCGGGCGAATTCTCAATAATTTTGCGGTTTTCAATTACAGGGGGTGGTAAGTTTTATAGTGCAATTTGAATAATTTTTGCCCTGCCCTAATGCCCTGCTCTATTCGCAATGAAAAGGGCCATCAACTGATATATAACACATGGGGTAGTTCTATTTAAGATTTTAAAATAAGGGTCGCTAGGGATTAGGGGGATGAACATATCAAGACCTTGACTGTCAAAAATGTTCTCGCCTAAAATTAAAATTGACGACTACCGGCGATTTCGCAAATATTATGCGGTTTTTTAATTACAGGGGCTGGTAAATTTTAAAATGACCACAGTGTGTAATATATATGATATATATGCAAAATAAAGTCTTCATAACATAAGTTTCATATCGATCAGATAATAAATAAAGAAATGGCAGCCGGAAACTGATCTCGTTGACACTCGGTATAATAAGAAATATATACGCGACTGGTTAATACTTAGGTATGCGAGAAAATGGAGAATGAGTAGATGGTGAAATATGTTGTATACACCGCTAGATAATGTGTCATAAAAAGTTCCAACATTATTAAAAAGTATCAGTTCAGCGGCATCCAAGTTCTGAAACAATTTCGGTACCCTTGTCAAAACCGCATCCCCCTTGATGAGGGAATGACGGTCCTGTACCTGTCGCTCTAATAAAAAATCGAGACGGCCCCGAAACCACCATGAATTATACATGCGTCTTCGAGGCCTAATTTATTCAAAAAATTAGAGTTGAGATATCCGCCACTTATATTCCATTCAAAATTCTAAACCCCCCCGAGAGAAAAAAATAATTACCTACTACTGTAGGCGTGTTTATTTCGCCACGGAAACTTAATTTATGTTCAGAATCCTGATGCCTACCCAAATGAGTAAATTACATCCTAACTTCCTCGGGTCTAGTATATTCCTTCGCTTTACTTAAGAATTAAATATTAATGGTGTTAAGGTAAAACAGTCATGTAGATCGTTATAGCCCGGTAAATAAACCTTTCAATAAGAAAATATCATTTTTTAATAGCTTTGGAATACGATCCGATTATTCGAAAAAATTAGTTTTGTCGTCTTAAGCGCGTGCTTCAATTGTATTTAAACAAATATTAAAAAACAACTAGTTGTTTTCTTATGCTTTTTCTAATAACTTTTTTCGTAGTAGTCGGATTGCAAAAACATTATTCGTTATTAAAATATCTATCAATCTACGCAAATAAATTTTTCGTGGTTATACTGCAAAAAAACGTAAAACATGTTTTTTTTGCGATATCAATGTTAAAGGCACCTGTAATTTTTCAAAATACGTTGAGGGATAGCAGCTTGAGGTTCAGTATCATCAAACATTTTTTTGTATAATTGAAAATGACGTCAAAAACCAACAATTAATTTAAAAATTCATACGGCTAAAGATACCGATAATCATGTTATCACGAGTAAGAGAGGCTTCACTACTGTGCATTTAAAATAAAAATTTAACCCCTTTTTATACAAAAATCGATCTTTCAAATCAAATTCAAATAATCAAGTTAATTTTTCATATTAGGAAGTGTAACCGATTTCACGTTAAAATGCATAATTTTAGACAAATTAAAAAAAAGATTGCGATACGATGTTTCTAAGTGATAAATGATAGAAACAAATTAGTGTGTTTAGCAATTGTTCAATTTACACTCTTAATTTCAACTTGAAAAAAAGTTTTTATGGTTCCTTGAAGTGTCTGTTAGTACATTTACAGATATTTCATAAATTTTTAAACGCATAAAGATTTATTTAAATGAATAATTGGTTCACAGTTTTACTTGTAACACCGGTAGCAAAGTATTGAGATAGTTCATTCTGGCGTCGCGTCGACGCGCTGGTTGGACCGTTTTCCTTTTTACTTGGGAGCATTCGACCTGACAGTACATCATTTTATTAAACTGTTGGAAACATCGTATCGCAATATATTTTAAATCGTATAAAATTATGTACTTTAACGTGGATTTGGTTTTGTTTCTTTATATGCAAACTTTACGTAGTTATTTGAATTTGTTTATTTTGCAAAATCGAAGAGCGTCACTATCTATTTTACGGTTAAGACAGACAAATTAATTTTTAATTTAATTATTGATTTGTCAGGTCAATTTCAACATTACAGCAAGTAAATGCCTCAAATATAATAATATAATAATATTATGCCAAAATGCGGATGCATTCCTCAAGATTTCTGTAAGTGCTACTAAACCTTAAATTTTCAAGTATTTTTATTGAAAAAGGTAATCCACAAAAATAATTATGTGAAAAAGTAATTTGTGTAGATTGGTAAGAAATTTAACAACGGATAAATTATGTTTGACTGTTTTTGCATACAAATACTACGAAAAAAATATGTGAAAGTAGGTATATAAGAAAAAATATACTTATTTTTTACTATTCGTTTAATAACAATTGAAACGCGCGCTTAGTATGAACAAAAGTATTTTTCCGAATTATAAACGGTTCTAAACGGAATAAACAGACTAAAAAAGGTTCCGCGATATTGGCATAATTTTCCTTATTCATTATTCTTGCATGGTTTATCAACCGGGCTATTACCGACTACCATGGATTAATCCTGCATCGTATATGCATAGAAAGTAGGGTGTGGAAAGGTGTCAAATGCTTGTTTTATATTCACCCTGTTATGTTAGATGCTTCGTACATGATTAATTCGTATATGTTCTCACCAAGAAATCTAATGCGATTAATGACACATCTACATCTACAATCAATGCCAAGATCAAACGACTACCAGTGTGTAAAAAAGTAGGCCGCCAGCGACTTGTATGGGCATTTTATAAAATTCTACAGCACGAAAAAGCATAATGGAACCAGTAACTTTTTCGGCAACTTTCCGGACCTCATAATGTATTCAAGTTTACAACATTTCTGATCCTTATACACTCTGAGAAGGGTGGAATGCTGCTGACAAATCAAGCATACCTTTGCTTCACGCAAATACTAGTTCGAATACATACTTGACACTTTTTTCACTCTTCTCATGTTAATCTACATCGTACATATAGGCCGAGCTGCAGAGGTTTTTTAAGGCATATAAAAATAATAGGTATCGTAATACTGTTGGCAGTATTGTTATACATACATTCGCTTTATCGGGAGGAGTTTTAAGATTTTGAATGTTAGTGTATCTAATAATGAACATACCTTGACAAAATTATACTTTTCAAGTTCAAAAACTTGAAAATCGAACTTCGAAAATTTTATGTATTTGAATAATATACGACTTCACTAGGTTAACAAATACGCAAATCGAAGATACGTATAGTATCTGCTTTTGTACGGGTATTTTTGTTGCCTCTATAAATATCTATATTTCCTTCAATATTGTACATTTCAATTTAAAAAAAATAATAGAGCTTGTATTGACGATTTTATAAAAATCTCGTGTACTCTATTCGCCATCTGGTAGTCACGTAAATCTTAATACCAAACGACACATATTTCGTACGTGGCCTCGGAACATCTAGTAAAGATAAAATCACTTAAGATTACGTGGCGTTTACGAAACGCTGTGTGTCGTAATATTTTTCCTCCGGTGCCTCGGCAATATAACAGAACTTACGAGAAATTTCGCGAGCGTAAGAATGTGTAAACGTACTGCTCTCGGAAGAGCGATAAATTCTTTTATGCGATTTGACAAGTCAAATAAAACGCAGCGGAAAACAGCGGTAAGTGTAGAAGTATAGACACAGCGACTGCAAAATCTAATATTTAACCTTGGAAGGCGGAAGGGCCACTTTGAATTCACACCGCGCGTGGTTGCCGAGCCCTTAGGTTATACGCCGTTCACATCACTGGCTTCGATTCAATTCCTCGCAATAAATATTTTTCGTTACGTTCAAATAAATATCGCCTTCCGAAAATCATATTTTACAATAAATGGGCGAGGAAGAATAATGCCACTGCGAGATATGAGTTGAGAGTATCCAATAAAAGAAAGTGGCTCTTGGCCTTCATATTAGGACGCTAAGATTCATTAGGAATTTATGCACGAAAAGATTGATAACTCTGAATAATCCAGCATACGCGAATATGATTTTAACGTATTAAGTGCAAGAGAAAGAAGTGTCGTTTCACCCTATACATATCTAGAAATGTTATGATACTTCTCACTTAAGTAATACATAGGCCTCGTGTTTATCCCCCTGTTGCAGCACCCCTCCACTTCAACGGTTTGCATGAGTGATGCCAACAAATCATTCCTGGTGTGTGTGTATATCACAGCAAAGATAACTTTATTTTATGTCAAATAGTTCAGAAACATTTGTTTTCCCTTTTCACACTTCACAGCTAATGGCTTGACGAACCGAAGTGAATCGTAAGGATTAACAATATGTATTTTGTTAACACTATTATTTGAAAATGCATAAAACAGACAAAAAACTGAACCAATACCTAAGTCTTTTTATTTTTTAAATTGTAAATTTCTCTATTGTAATAATTTATAGATAGATGATTAACAACTTATTTACTATAAATTGATATTTTGTTGGGGTAATCATATTAGGAAACGGAAAGGCAAACAGGGGAAAGTTTTGCCATTGTCGTAATTTTCTCACCCTTTCTGTTTTTGTGTCGCTGAGCATGAATCTGAACTTTGCTGACCGAAATTTTGGAACCCATTTTTCTTTGCAAAAAAAATTTAAAATCTTGGCACTTTCTATCGCTTATATCTCAAAAACTATGCGTTTTATCGAAAATACTATTCTACATAAAATTAATGTAGACAAAATTTCCTACATTTTTAATAGATTTTTTTCTATGGCCGATTGTTCCGCCACTAGAACACGCTGGAAAATGGTCAAAATCCAAAAAAGTGACAAAAATGCGATTTATGTAGCTACTACTATTGCTTCTAGTTTTTTATTTACTGCATACACATTTCTTTTTAATAATTTTATTAAGTTCTCTATTCATTACACTACTTTTTCATGTATGAATTTGAGGTTCATTTATAAGTTTATTTTATTCATTTGTACGGGTATTTTTTCATTTGTACGGGTTTATTTTCAAAACTGTGAAGGCATACATGGTCATGTATGTTTATGCTTTCACAGTTAATGAAGTACAATTACAATTTTTTGCACAACAAACTATAATTATTGAATTGTAACTGAACACATGTAAACCGTCCTACTTCTCAGCAAAGTGTTGCTGGGAACAACAGCTGGGGGAACGATTCTTTGTCTTAGTGTATGGCTACATAGGGAGGCAGGCACTTTCTTTAAGCCCTTTATATAGGGCAGACTATCAGATCAGTAAAAAAAAATCGATAGTTGGAAATACTCGAGCGCGTCAGATTAAGCTATGGTCGGTTAATTACACGCTGAAAAGTGTGCATTTCAATAATCTGACGATTTGATCGTAACGTAAGAGCGTACGAGGGTCATAAACTTGCAAAAAAAATCCTCACCCCGACATTCTCAAGCGCGGGTGATTTTTTTTATTTTGAAGGAAATAATTCAAGGATAACGGGAAAAATATAATCTGCCGATTTCAGCAAGCCGAAGTTACAAACAAATGTTCAGTAAAGTTTAGTGCGTGCAGCGGTGGCTATTCTTGATTTCGAGAGAACTCGGCACTTCCCCGAAGTTCACTTCTATTTCTCCGTTGTTAAATCACTATTCTTGAACGTAGCTGAATGGGAACGTGATAGGAACTAATCGTCACGAATGTTGCAACGTTGCCGGTGATACTTTCGGGCTCTAACCAATCAAAATCGAGAATTTATCAGCCGATTATTATTTGTCCATGCGGTTATAACCTAAAAATCTCTCTAATCTATGCTAAAAATGTGTGTATTATTCTGTACATTATTATTTTTGAAGTTAAAGCGTGACAAGCTTCACTAGTACTTTTTAAGTAAATAATATAATATCATCGACATCATAAAAGTGTAAGCTAGTAAAGTACTTACAGAAATAAATATATCTTTTACGCGCTTGGGTCATGAAGAGTGCGAAGAATGTGCCAAGTTAAAAATTCATGGTCACACAGAAGAGAGTATTTGCTGATCGTGTATATGTAACAATATGTAAAACATAAAAACAATATATAACTGCAAGAGAAATGTATCAGATCGACGTTTATTCTAAAAGAGAAGAGGATCTTTAAAAAGTTATAATGTTGCCTAGAATGGAAGAATTCAAGGCTGTTAGGAGTAAACAATCCTAGAATCGTAGTATTCAATGAAAGCTTTGTTCCGGTAGGACCGAAAACGCTTGTCAAACCAATCACACCTCTTTGGCATGAGGGTATAGCTGACTGGAAAAAAGAAGAAATAATAATATAATATACTTTCTTTTTAATTAACATGGATGCCAGAATCATAACTCTTTGGCTAGACAACTGCTCGCCCCAAAACAAAAACTGGTGTTTGCTTTTATTTCTTCTGTATATAGTATAATTCAACCATGAGAATTGTAAATACTATAGCTGTGGCTATGACGCCACAGCTAGTTTTAGCGCAACGATTGAACGCGACATGTCAAAACGTACGCCTAACCCAATTAGAAAAATATATTTGATTTTAATCCTTTATTCCCTTCTGTTCACAGTTCACATACTCGGACCATCTGAGATTTTTGATTTATAAGGAATCAGCTTTCAGGGCATCCTCAAATATAGCTGCACTACCACCGTCAGCAGGTGAAGCCACACAGCACGGCTACAGGGTTTACTTACAAGTGCAACAATACATGGGGGTGCAATTACGTGCCGAAGATTGGGGTTGGAAAAAGACCAACAACGGGCTGGAACCAATCACCACACTTTTACATGGAACCAATCACCATCATACATGGTCAACATGGTTAAAAATGTAAGAAATTTGTTATACTTTAAATGCTATTTAAATACTTTAATTTTGAATAGAATGTTCTGTTTGATAAAATGCATAGTTTTTGATATATAGGCGAGAAGCCGAAAAAGGTGCATACATTTTAATTTTTTTACAAAAAAAAGGTGTTTCGTGACCCAAGAAACATTTGCGTATTTGACAAAACATATTTTTAACATATATCTGACTGTTCAAAACTAGCCTTGTTCCTTTATAATTATTGCAAAATTGTAGCGTTCATATCTACAGTTTATACAGTAGGTCCGGTCATTTCCTTCCGAATTTACTAGGTAAATAGACGTTAGCATCAAGAGCAAGAAAACAGACAACAATTTTTTTATTCTCATCTTAAATTTCCTTAAAACTGAAAACATATATCATAAAAAATATTTTTAACAAAAAAACACTGTTTTGTTTTTCTTCAAAAAATCTATTCTAAAAAACTACACTAAAAAGTCAAAAATAATTACGTGATTAATTCTTACTTAGAATATAAGCAATTTATTAGGCCGATAATATACAATTATTACAAACGTATAACGAAGTAGCGTATTCTCTAATTGTCATCTCTAATTGTATTCGACTAAAAGTTTGAATTTAGGTTTATTTGTAATTGTGGTATCGCGTTAAGCAGTTTTATTCAATTGTAAGTGAACACGTTAGTTAACCTTGGCTGGCACCAACTCCAAAAATAACAATTGTTGTATATTATGCGGTTTTTTAGAATAGATTTCTTTGAAGTTTTGTTTTTTTCCTTCAAGTAATTCGGATTATCGAGGTATTTTTATAAATTTTTATATGTAGGTATGTACAGTATGTATTTGAATATACTATTTAATTAAATGCAGTATTTGTACTGGTACTGGTATATTGATACCAGTTTTATTGCAATTAGCATCCTGTAGAGCCCAGGCAAAGCACAGTGCACACGTTTATTCTCAAATCGAAAATATAAAGATCGGATAACGTCAATACCCATACTACAGTATTGTTTGTCCACATAATAAACAGAAATTTGTAGGAGGGGACGCAATGTTTCTAAACAAAATCCAGTAAATTTTCGGGTGTTGGGATGGAATCGACCAATAACATGTTGTGGTATAGTAAACAATCATTCTATCTCATTTCGCGGACGTTTTCTCACTTGCTAGAGTTTATCTTGTCTATCTTTCATCTGAGCTTTTATGGGAACCCGACTGTACGCGTAGTAGCAGTACGTGGGCTATTGAACACATTTGCCGATGGCTTGCCGTGTCTTGCGTCACGCCAATCATAGCATAGCTCTCGCCTACAACACATAGAGATATGACCTTGAACTCTCCTTGGTACGTGGAGGCCTACTATATGCTACCTAGGCCTTATAAGAGTAAAAGATAAAAGTTTTACTGCAAATAGCATCCGGCGGATCGGTCAAGTGTGCAGGCGAGGCACACGTTAATGCGAACCCGCGTTGTACCCGAAGCAGCATTCCGTCCGTGGCTAAAATATTTTTTAAATCAATTTAATTATCTATAAATTAGGGTTATGACGGGCGCACGTGCCATTTTATCTGGTATATCCAGTGAGTTCCCCGGTATATCTTCGGAATCCAAAGTCAAATGCCAATAAAACTAAAACGGGACCCACTTGAAAATACCCCGCACAAAAGGATAATTTTAAAAATTTATTTATAATTACGGATATTCTGAGGCAACAAAAAATTGTTAAAAATTAATAATTAATTACCCTGAAGAAAACAAGGACATTTTAACTAATTCATTTATGTGAAGATATCTTACAATTGAAAAAATTAGCAAACTCGTTATCGTTAACACCATCTATACAAATATGTATAATTGCAACTATTGAAGCAAGACTATTTCGAAACATTTGGCTGCAGATGGAGATACATGAACAATGAACAGTTTGGCGAATGTAAACATAATTAGTTATGAAAGCTGTAATATGAAGCTAGTGATCACTTAGTAAACTTTATGCAGTATGTTTGATAAATCATTTAATATCACAGACTGAAGCTGCATTTTGTGTAGTTTGCGGTCCACATGTGCACGAATTAGTTCCATACAACCATATAACTTCAAAGTTCTACACTGCTTATAGAGAAAACCATGGGTTCATTTTGTGGAAGATGTTTCAATGAGACGGCACATATAATGATAATAATAATAATAATTTTATTTCCCTTTTTCGACAATATAGAATATTGTATAGGAATAGTCAATATCTTAATTATTAAATATTTTATATAAATAAAATATTTTAGGTCCTACGAATTTAGGAGATTCACTAGGCACTTTTAATTTGACATGAGGCTCATGAAACTTTTTGTCTGGTATTAACATTATGATAATTATATTTAAAATAAAATTATTTATATTTCTCAAAACATATATAAATTTCTAAAATATATATTTTAGGGAAGCTTAATACTTCATATTCATTAAAAAATTACATGATTTGAGTCCTTAGCACCCCAGCAATACATCGCAAATAGTCAGTTGTATTCCTAGGCTGCGAAATTTCGTTTCGCGTACCGAGAGAAAAATTATTGTCGAGGCCGAGGGAAAATAATCTCGAGGTGGCTAAAAAAATTTCGCCGCCCTGGTGTACACGCTATTTTTTGTGCAACCGTATGCATGGCCGTAATGGCATGGCATGGCTTTTGTAACTGATAAAACTATAGTTAGAATTCAGGTATAAATAACACCACGGTTTATAATATACTTATGGTGGCGTCAGATCTCAGTGTTTCTATGGAAATGATAAACACTGATGATTCGCCCATTGACATCTTGAAAATGTCACTAAGAGTAACGCACTTGAAAATGTCAGTAAGGGACGCGAAATTGAATTTCGCAGCCGCTTCCGAGGACGCGAAATGCCTACTTCGCGTCCGGTTGCATAGAAACGTTATGAAAAAAGCTGGAATATCCCCAGAAACAGGCACTATACCTTAAGCGTGAATCGAATTACGCATAGTATAAATTAATGAGTTGATTTCTACTTAAAAACGATCTATTATTTCTAAATGAATATGCTAATTGAAAATTTAGATAACAATCGTTTTTTATGTTAATTCTATATCTAAATCTTTAAACTTTACTGACTTTGTTCTCTTTGAAACATTTTTATAGCCCTTGAGCTTGCTTGAAAAATTTCGTTACAAAATGGATATTTGAAAATTGATTACATGAGACATAAATTATAAGACTTTTTAATTCAAGAAAAAAAATATTAAGTTGATTAGGAGAAAGTAACTGATAATTGGAAAACACAAGTTTGATTTTTTTGCACGCGTTTCTCTGCGACTGCGCAGAAGCGACATCTCATACCAAAAATTTTAAGTACAATAACGTTGTAAAACACGTAAAAAATTATTTTATTAAGAGGAAAATATTTTTTTTTATTTTGATGATTTCATGTATATGAAAAGAAATCTTGGTTTTGTAGGAATTCATTACATAGACAAATAAGTAAATCGATGAATAATAATGAAGACACACTTACCAGGTGTATATCTGGACATTTCAAACAATTCGAAAAAAATTCCGCTTTTTTTTCGAATTTTCGAAATAACAATTATTAATACATAAGATCCAACAAAGTTTTAGTTTTGACTAAGCAAGTAATTTCTCTATCACTCCCTCTTTAAATGCTTCAGAATTTTATTGTATGTAATTCAATATTTTCTAACATATAGCTAGGAAAAGTTTTAATAGATTCTACAAGAGTTTATGCATTTTAAAGTTTAACTTCTGGAAAAATGTATGGCTAATGCTTTTATATATAATATGTTCAAATAGAATAAATATAAATAGTAGAATAGGTTTGTGCTTTCTATGAATTTCAGTTCCACCGAGACCAATGTCACAAAGTGTCATAATGTCACAAAATGATATAATATTTGATGATAATATGTGGCCCTATTATTTAATGACATAATAATATAATTAGTCATATTCTGTATAGAATTTGCTAAAATTATTTCGTTGCGACAGCAGAATGTGGGATTTATTATTATTACTTCAAATAAGACTAATACAACATACTAAACGCACCATTAAATAGGAAGCATATTGGCTCTATCTATTAGCTAAGAAGCTTCTTCTTGTAAGGCAACGCAGCGAAGTGATTTCTGAAGATATAATCTGATCTATATGTCTGATCGGCTAAAGCAGCTATTGCTTCGGTAAATAAGGGGCTAAGAAACACAGAAAGTAAACTAAAATATATATTTTATTGGAGTTGACAAACATATCCAGCTAAAAGGTCGGAAATCCAGAGGAAACGCAATTATGCCGTAGGAGGTTGAATTTATGAAGACTCATTTCTACAAAGTCTTTTCATTTTAGTAATCGTTTACAAATTAAATTTCTCTACGCTTCCTGTAAGCCTATTCATTAGGATTACGAGCGAGGAAAAATAAACGACTAGTAGACGGTTCGGTATTAGTGCCCCGATAAGAATTATTCTCGCTAAAATCAATTAAATTTCAATAAAACAGAATTGAAGAAATAAGCTAGACTACGGGCGGCGTAGCTTGTTCGATATAAAATTACGCCCTAATTATGTTAACGACAGCGGCGTACGTGACTTTGAAAACTTCTTTAAGTCACACGTACCAAGATGTAGATAGCGGTGAAGAAAATTGTAGCCCCCGTTTTATTCGCAGTGCAAATTGTTCACATATCGAAGATGCATCAGAAAAGTCAGTCAATACCGTTACTGAAAACGTTTCACATTATACAATATAATAGTATGACTAATTTAATGATTAAAAGAAATACGTTGACTATACAAAACTGTTTGTTTGCGGTTATGCTATACTTTGTTCATTTGTATAAGTCTCCTAAATTTAATTTAATTTGTTGTATTTTTTATATTTGATTGCCGATTTAGGTATATTCTCGTTTATATCAATATATATATATATATATATATATATATATATATATATATATATATATATATATATATATATATATATATATATATATATATATATATATATATATATATATATATATATATATATATATATATATATATATATATATTATATTTTATTGCACACATTCTTCCTGGAACTACTGCTTGTTTTAAAACAATAATGCTATTATGTTTAAATGGGTAAAGTTATCACAGAAGCAAAATTATACGATCGCTGAAATACCCTGCTCTCTAATTTATCATCCATTAACTCTTTCAAAGTTGAGTGCCGTTATTTTTAACTAGAAACAAAACTATCTTATTAAAAGAAACTTTGCTAGCTCTTAACAACGCTCCAAAACAAATGCTGTAAAATGAATTGCCTTGAAGCCGAGTAATAGTTTAGGGTTATTCGTATAATGTATCAGACATTCAACTTTTTATTTGTATCTTTTTCTAAAAGCTTTTCTTGGGCGGGATTGTATGAATGAAATTAATAAAAGTGGTCGCATGTATATAATAAATCACAGTAAATAGTTTGTTCTCTTAAAATATTTGGGGACTGAATTTCAAAAGACAATATTACCCACTGTTTAATTTCTTGACAAAATATTTTTTTTTAATTACAGAAACGTTAATTGATATCATACGCTAGTGCAATTTTATTTCTATGCATAAATTAAATAAATTATATCTACTAATAATAAGAAATATAAATCAAATTTATAAATCATTAATTAGTCAATTAGTTAGGAAATAATTATTTTTGTTCCGACAGTAGGTACAGATAAAAGTATTTTTGAACTAAATTCATTGGACAAAATTCTTTTTGAAATTATGGACAGGCCTAAAAAAACACAAAACATAAATGTAAGACACCCTTAATTATTGATCAATGTTTATGTTTATTTCTACACAGCATTCCCTTGAATACGAACTCAAAGCATGCATCGCTGTTAAAATCCACTTCAATCACTGTTTTTAATTTTAACCATATGGCCAGGGCAAAGATTGTATTTTGATGTTTTCTCCAATATCTACGGGCGGACAGAAGCCTCTTATGCTGTAATAGCTTTATTCATTATGAAAGGTAAAAACCTTTTAATATTGTAGGTAACTGTTGTGCTTTGTGTTTGTTTTGTGTAATTGAACTGCACTAATTACGAGGTGACTTTGTCTCACAGAATAGACAATTCTACTTATGTTGTTACGTCACTGAGTTCCTAAAATAAGTCAGTACCATCCAGAATCGAAATACGCTTTATTAACTTCTAAACAAACACAACAAGTTACAACTATTTACAATGATAAATTACTACTTGAACACTTTCAATTACTTATGACTTGGTCTTGTCTCTAAGAGAGTTTAAACTAGACTGACTAATTTCCCGATCGGCTGGCCCTTATACACTATTTTTAATGTTCTGGAAAGTTCTAGAAGCTTCTCGAATATTCCATCCTATTCTAGATTGTTCTCACTTGTTCCACAGGGGGTAGTCCACATGTTCTTGAACCGCAACTATTCTAAATAGGGCCAGGGGCGTATCGCGGTTATTTGAAGTCCTAGAGGGTTGAGACTTCGCCCTTGGGGGGTTGTATTTGGCACCCGGAGATGCGATGTTTCCACATCGTCAGGTGCGGTGTTGCCAGATTGTGCAGTTCTTGCCTAGATCTAGGGAATTTTCAATATATCGCGCACAATCGCTTTTGATGATTCCGTAACAATATTATTTCTATTCCTTTATCATATTTATACATAATATTTATTGATTCATTTAGTTACTACGATTTATTGTAGATTTTAATACAAGCACGTATAATAAGGACAAAGGCATTATACACCATTTATGTTATATTTGTTAACTGATTTGACCTTATAGTAGTACGTTACGAGTGCTGCTGCTGGTTATACAGGGTGGGTACTTCGCGAGTTTGCCCTTAGTACCTTAGTGCAGGCCTAATATGACACTGTTTGCCATGGTAGATACTCTGAACTAACTAGCTTGTCCTTCTGGAGAGGTATTTCGCGAGTTCGCCCTTAATACCGATGAACCAGAAGAGTATTATCTAAGTAGTTACCAAAGTTACCAATGTTACCATAAACATAAGTATTGGAAAGTGAAAGTGACAGTTTCACTATTTTGAACATTAGTCTTCTGATCACGTCAAATGTCTGTTATGCAATTTATTCTTTTTATATAACTCTCTTGGCGAATTGGTTATTCTGTTATTTATTTTTCAATTTTCAGATGTGTCATCTCGACCAACCGCCTGAGAATTGCCTGCTAACATATTTTTATTATGTGTAAGTGTTTAATTACTTGTTTAATTTTCTGGAGTTATTATGTTTTGTTATTAATATTAAATAACTATTGTCCAATAAAATTGTTCAATATGGACTCCAGTCTGCATTACTCCAGCCTCACATGATTTCTTAAGAACTTTATTTTATATTCTCAGGATAAATATTATTTAGAGAAGAAGGCATTCATTCCCATTACAGTCGCAACCTAAGTCCTCATATTCAGTGTCAAAAGGACAGTAGACTGGTAGAGATTTTGTGTTTCGATTCATCTTCTGGAAATGCTTTAAAAAAGTTTTTTTTCTTGGTGCCAATTTTCATCAACTTTATTATCAACATAGTTTCGATACCTTTATATTTTTTTCCTTTTCATAGTTAGCAGGCTTTTTCCTTTTTTAGTTGTACTTTAAAATTTTAGGTACATTCTATCCTTGTTGATCCGTTCCGACTAAAACATTTTTTTAAATTTTATATTATTTTTTTTTAAGAATAGTAGTTATTAATGTTACAATCTGTCAAAATCTCCACAGTTCTAACTTCTTTTTAAAGGTTTAAATATTACTTAGGATCAAGTATCATTTCTATGTTACAAAGCTTTTTTTCAAGATGGCCGAAATACCTTCGCTACCTTAAAAAACCTTAGGCGTATCCTAATGAATGTCTTAAGATAATATAATTCAAATTTTTAAGGTAGTTGGAGCCTCAGTTGAAACCTAAACAAATAAGGCATGCACTACAACACAATTCTTGTTTATCCCGGTATATCCAAAAATAAGTCCAATAGCTATTGTAATTCTATGGAACCTCGTTAAGGAGATAACAAACGACCTTAAAATAATTTGATGCACGGTAACTATAACCGATGATTTTAAACAAAAAGTATATGCAGTTAAGTTTATATTCCCGCGCGTATTATACTTTCCCGTACACGTGCGGTAAAGTACTTATCATCCTTTTTGAGAGTAAATACACTCTTCATATGTGGGATAAAAGTTTTTCTGATAAGGTTAAAAGTATAGATAGATAACTACTAAGTGATTTTTTTAATAATATTTCTTTTGTAATTTTGCTCGTCTTATAGTTTAACATTTTCAATTTTTATAGGAACTGAAACTTCTTAACCCAGTGTTTATACGTTAAAAACCCAGTAACAAAAAGTATATATTTTATATTAAAATATAAATCACATAGAAATAGACAAACTCTTAAATATTTTGCGCGGCGACCGTGGAGCGGCATTTTCTTTTGCTTTTGTCACGGTGGTAGTGTGCTTTTGACAATGATTCTGTACCAGGGATGATATAGGGCGGAATCTAAATGTGCACAATAACATAAATCAGACACGATGTATGAAACACTGCAAACGCCCGAACATTATCAGGCCGGCAGCAGAAACCTGACACTATCGTAAAATTCGGGTACGTACTCTGCTACGGGCCAGAATCGATAACACAAACAGCTGAATACACTTTATAAAGGAAAGTTCCGCATAATTTTGCATTAAGCGAATGATAGCACTTTGTAACTTACGCCTGTTTTATGAGAAAACTTTCCACTGCCTTACGCTGATTTTATACATCTTTATCACAATAGAAATCTAAGCTATCCGCACCTGACCCGAATAATAATTAAAGTGATGGGCTCGACCCCTTAATGCAGCGGGTTAGTTATATAGGCATAGGACATAAACAACCTCAGACAGCTAAATCCGATGTTTTAATTAGCATCACCAGTGGATTTAGACATATTTTACATTGTTTATGAAGATTGGCCTGACGACCGTATATCAACTTTATTCAACTTTATTCAACACCTACGACTTTTACTAAATAATCCCAAATACTAGATGGTTAATAGACTATCTAGTATTTTTCAAGATGGAGAGTTCCTTTTTGTTTTTGTGTTGTTGTCTCCTTTCATGTATCTTGAAATTTGTCTATAAACAGCGATTCGTGTTTTTGGGTTCCTGTTAATTTTTATACATTTGAGCTTTTGTCAACTGACAAATGTTTTTGTCAACTGACAATGTTGGTTTTTCCTTTTGTATTATGTTGAGATCTGTACGTGTACAACTGTTCACGGTAAACAACTCTTATAAATATTTTTTTTGTTATCTTCACATAATGTAATTGGGGCTTTTGAGAGTACACAGGCTTATGAATTTCTTGTCAATATGACAACGTTTTGATGTCTGGATTATAATTTGGTATTAGAAAAAAATATTCGAATAAAGCCATAACAGGGTGTAATTCTTATTTTTAAAACATAGCTGAAACATAAAATAAACAAACAAATTAAATGCACTAATACTTTATTTTAAAATCAATATTTAATAGGTGCTGCATTGGTAGCAATTAAAGCTTCCGATCATCTTGGCATAGAACGCTCGACAGTAATCTGTATCCACATTTTCCTAAGCGTTCTCAATGGCCAACAAAAGTTCTTCCCTGTTTTGCGGGTGAAAATTTCTGACACGATTTACCTTGACCAATCGTCCCCAAACATTTTCAATTGGATTTAAATCGGGACTCGATGGTAAAGGCAAAACAAATGTTGTTGTCCAAGAATCAGTCCCGCACTAATCTGGAGTTGTGAATAGTGCAATTGTCCTGTTGGAAGGTAAAATTATCTGGATATAATTTCTGCACCGATGGCAACAAAATATTACTTAATTTTGTAGCAAATGTCTATAATGTTCGCCATTTAGCCTTCCTCCCACATGCCAGTAAACTCCTGGACGGGCCGCGCTTATTCAAGCCCACATATTAACAGAAAAACGACCGCTGCTATTAAATGGCTTGGTATATCGTTCTTCGCATCTAGAATTTCTTGGTGTATACACACAATGTGGCATAATTTGAACATTTTTTTTATCTGAGAATATATCATAAGATCAGAAATTTTTATCTCTGTCAATATAATTGTTGGTAAAGAGCAGCTTTGCTTCTTTGTTGCGGTGAGATAACCAAGGCTTTTTAGTAGTTGCATAATTCCTTATAGCGCTCTGTTTAATTAGGCGTCTAGCTGTCCACATGGAAGCAGGAAACTGTGTACCATGACAAGCTGTTGCAGCTGTATCAAAGGGATTTTTTTCTTAACAATTTATCATTTCTTCATCTTGATTCAGATTGTTCCTCCTTGCAGTTCCTCCCCATGATACTAAATCCTCACCTTGCAACAATTTTCTTTTCAATTTAAATATGCAACTTCTGCTAAATTGGAAATGGATGGCAATAGCACTTAAAGACCACCCAGCATACAAATAATTTATCGGTGCCTTTCCGCATCTGTAAGCTTCACGATGGTGAAGCTACACATTACTTCAAAAATTTAAAGTCACATTTGCATGAAGTACATTAAATCATTTCCTTTCAACTGCTCGCCACTCTACGTATCAAAATATATTATAACAAGTATGACGAGGATATAAATACCTACTTGTAAAATATATGAGAAATAATGTTATTGTCAACAAAGTATGTTATGGTGTTATTCCTATAGATAGATAGATAGATAGATAGATAGTTTATTCATCTTTATGCCAATTTACATCGGGTAGATACGTCATCCTAATTGGTATATAACAAATAATATACCTAATATTAATTGTACATATAAGAATGTAAAATACAATAAAAAACAGTAAGTAAGTATACTATACTAAATAACAGGTAAACACTATTATATATACATACACACATACATATATATATATATATATATATATATATATATATATATATATATATATATATATATATATATATATATATATATATATATATATATATACACATATACAACACATATACATATTTATATACATATATACATATATACACATATACATATATACACACATATTCATACATACCTATACATTACTAATAATAATGTTTTCCTATAAAAAATATAAAAATGATTAAAAATATTAGGTATCTAACATGCTAATGTTTTAAAAAAAAATAAACGTAAAATAAATAAATAACTTAATTGACTTGATGTGTAGCAGTAACACATTCCTCAATCGAGTAAAATGCATTGTCTAATAGATAATGTTTTAATTTGATCTTAAAGCTAGACAGTGTGGTTATTTACTACTTATATTAAAGGGTAGCATATTAAAAAAATAACATCCAGCATCTTGCGGCGATTTCTTAAAACTTTCATAGTAAGGTCTATCTAAGCGTATTTGAGCATTTTTTCTGGTGGGGTAATCGTGTATATCATTTTTTGTAAATTTGTTTCTGTTGGTATAGACATAAATTAGTATTTTAAATAGAAAAATACCTATAAAAGTTAGAATGCTTTTATCTTTAAAAGTTTGCCTGCATGATTGCCTATATCTAAGATTGTATATGAGCCGAATAATTCTTTTCCGAGCAAGAAACACTCTGTTGCTCTCTACAGCTAGTCCATACACAACTATATTATATCTTATTGCCGTGTATATTAGTGAATAATATGCTGCAAGAAGCCCCTGTTCATTCAGGCATTTTTTCAACGTCAGAATTGCGAAGTATTGCTTATTTACTTTAGAGCATATGGAGTTGATGTATTGATTCCAACTCAAATATTCGTCTAAAATGATTCCAAGAAACTTGCAGTGGTTGCCTATTAAGATGGGGTGATTATTTAATTAAAATTTAGGTTTATCTTAGGTCTGGCGTATTTGTGAAATTCTAATGCCATAGTTTTAGAATCATTTATAATGAGTCCATTTTCTTGGCATTTTTTTGGATATTATAATATTTGTATCATCGGCAAATATAAAGGTTACTCCTTCTCTTATATGTTCTGGGAGATCATTTATAAACATTAGAAAAATTAACGGCCCCAAGACTACCCTGTGGGATACCCGAGTTGATGTCATACTCTTCGGACGTTGTGTTATGTATTCTTACTATTATTTTACGATTATTTAGAAATGAGTATATCCACTGTTGTAAGGAACCCTATATGCCAAGGTTTGATAATTTTTCTATGACAAATTTAAAATTAAGGCTATCAAAAGCACGTGATAAATCAATAAATAAACCAATTATGTATTCTTTTTTTCTAATTTTTCGTGGATATGTTGCACAAAATCTAGTGTTGCAGACTCGGTAGACCGCCCTTCCCTAAATCCGCGTTGATTGTGTGCGAGGAGTAATTCTAATATACACCGCTTTCTCCATAATTTTTGAAATAATACTTAGGAGGGCGATAGGGCGATAGTTGTTGACTGATTGGGGATCATCTCTTTTATAAATAGGGATAACGATTGAAATTTTTAGGCGATTGGGGAATTGCCCAAGCTTAATAGATTTATTTAATATATCAGCTATAACATCCAATAGTTCATTCTTGCATTTTTTTAATAGGCTAGTAGGTACCTCATCGTGGCCAGTAGACTTTTTATTTTTTAAGTTGGAAATTATGAGGCCAATATCTTCTGCTGTGAAAGGCTCCAATATAATTGGTTCATTTATGTATTTTAATGATGCGGTACAAGTATTCGAGAGATTATTACCAAAATGTTTTTTTAATTGCTCATCTGTTACTGATACAATGTAATCACCAAAAATGTTTGTAATGTCTGTGATATTAGAAATTATTTGGTTGTTATGACTGATTTTGTATTCCATATGATTTTTAGTTCTATTTAGTCTATTATTTACTATATTCCATAGGGTTTGAATTTTGTTGTCTGAATTATTTATTTTGTTTAGATAGAAGTTTTGCTTTGCTCTAGTTATATTTTGATTATGTTCAGATTTGAGTGTCTTGTATTTTTTGTTAAATTCCTCACAGGTGGTGCTTGTTTTTCTAAGCCAATTTAATATAATGTTTTATGAAATTAAAAAAAAAAGGTTTCCTCTGGTTCCTGTTGGTGATTTTTTTTATCAATTTATTATAATCTACTGAAGTTTTTCTCACTTCGTGGCAAAAAAAAAGTAATTTCTGTGATTTTCGATAAAAAAATAGTTAGGCAGCTATCTCAACCTAAATAAAACTAATTACATGACATTTTCATTAATTGGTATAAATAGATCTAATTTTATAAAAAAGAGAAATTAATAAGCCAAACCAAGAGATGAAAGTGGAGCAGAAACAGCTAAATACGTAGCTATCATCACTGACCTACAATCAAAGTAAAAATTATAGAGCCAGGAATGTCCGGTAATAAAAAAATATTAAATTTTATTGTCCCTGGAATACTATAAACCCACCAAATTTGAATAGGGGAAATAGTTGAAAAAGCTGTTGCTTGAACGAAAAAGATTTGAAACATGAACAAACAACGAAGCCAAGCTAAGTCAACACCGTTTAAAAAAATCCCGTCTATTAAATAAATCCCGTCTATTAACTTTCATAAAATTCCCGTTTTGTTGTGTGCATTCGGAACAACCCTGGTATTGAAACCGAAGGTTACTCCTGGTGGAGAACTAAGACTGGCCCCGTTAATGTAACCAAATGTCCGCAGTATGATTTGTGCGTGACCATCGCTTAGACTTGTGAACTTCAAAGGGACTACAAATTGAATTCTACAATTCTACCGCGCGGGACCCAACTGATATGTATATTCCGTAAACTTTGCTTGTAGGTATGCATAAATGTATACTTGATAAACATACATAGGTGCATCTAATTTCGTAAAAATTAAATATCTAGACGAGTTTATATACCGATGCAACTTGCCGCCGTTGTCGTTGGAAAGTCACTTGAGTCTTGGAAATATTAATGGGGGTATTTTTTGCCTTTCGCCGGTGAACAGAACGGAACATCTCAGTGCATTCCGGAACGGATGCAAGTAAGAGTGCATTAAAACCGAGAAATTGCAAGTGACCCATTTGATTCAAAATCAGCTACATGAAGCATCTATGTTAACAAAATCGTCATAATCAAAGCGAGAATTAAATTTTTTAGGCTTAAATATTACTAGCAGATACAATTAATTATTTTAAGAAATACTGCCATTAAGAACTCCGTAACAACCAATTTTGTAGAACAATATCAGTCATTGTTGAGCCATGGCCATTATTTATTATAATTTGCTTTATTATTATTCTTTGTGAACCTTTCTTTATATGCGGGTAAAGAACATTATTTTTTGTCTCCAACTATTACAGAGACTTGTGACATCGTGTTATAAATGAGGTGTCTAGAGGTAGTATTGATTGTAGCGCTTGTAAGATGTATGAAATATATTATGTTGGTATACATGATAATAATAACTACGTTCAGCATGCAGCATCTTACGTGTAAGTTAAATATATAAAGAATATGAATTTGACAATTTATGAAAAATGTGCAGTTAAATTTCCAAGGTGATTGAAATAACGAAAACACTATTATGGTATGTTTTCCTAAGACCAATGTATGTATAGGGTATCCAAACTTCATTTTATATCTAGATAGTACGCTTTTAGAAGCACGTATTTATATTTTCAGACCGTTGTTAATAACAATGGTCTTTCGATGTATCGTGCAGCGTGAACTGAATTTACATTCACAAAAACCGAAGAATTTGCTTTATAATTTCCGGTAGTAGAAAAAATTAAAAGTTTACAGCCCGCGTTTTGCTCGTGCCGCAAATTAGGCACGGTCGGCAAACTGCTAGTTACAAATTTTATTATACAAAGAACTAATGTTAATTAGATCAGTTATGGTACCTAGCATTTGTTTGTTTAATGTTTGTGTATAGCATTTATAACTTGCATCTAAAACCTAAGATTTTTTTATATTAAAATGCGGGCGAGAGGCCTAGGGCTGACTTAGGTTGGCAAATTCTAACCACCATCCAGCGCAGAATTGAGGAAAACCCCAAAAACCTCATTAGTTATATCTTGGGGATAAATTATTTAACTTTTTTTTGCACCAGTGGGGAATTTAACCAACACTCGCAGAGCCGCGGAACTAACCCGCTAAACCCATCGACCACCGTCTACGTTTGTCGTCTTCGACTAAATTCGAAATTTAAATTAGAATGATATTGGCAATGACGATATGCATATCAGTATGACTATCAATATGAATTGGCAATGAATATCTCCAAATATTAGTAATTATTATTATATTGTTTTGGAATCATATTATTTTGTATTATCAATAATAATTAAGTATATTTTGGATACGAAAATAAGTCTAGAAGGTTTTTGGTGGGGTGTCGGGTTTTGGTGGGGTCACATTGTCGGGAATATTCATCAGGCACAAAAAAATATATTTCGTATATAAACAACATAGAGTGACCAATTGACAGGGTTTTGTTAATGTTAGACATCGGGGAATCATAAAATACGATTCAAATATATTAAAATGTACAAACGACAGTGAACATTTCATTGTTTGAAATGTAATGTACATGCAAATGTACGATTTTACACGTTTTTTCCGGTACTCTTTTTCCGGGACTTTTTTTTTCGGAAATTTTTTCCCGGGACTTTTTTCAGGGACTTTTTTCCCGGGACATTTTTTTTCCCGCGACTATTTTCTTTTTTTTTTCGGGACTTTTTCATATTGTCATGTTGAAATGCAAATGCACAATGTCTTTGTATATTTGCCTAATAAAATCTTGTGTTTTTTTAATATTTTTCTATTTGTAATATTATTCTCGTTGTAATAATCTGTTGGAATTCATAAATTTTACAAAGAGTTGGTAGCTTTTAGTTGCGTTTTTAGTTGAGCATAATTATAAACGTTAATATTGAAAATATGTAGTTGACGGTACATATGGTTAACGGGTTGTAAGGGAAAACTAGGAAAATTTCAAAAATCGAGGTCGTCGAGGGCATAAAAAATCATCTGGCAACTCTGGTATTTAAAGGTGGGTTAGTTCTACTAGTTAAATGGAAGGAAAGATGATAGCTTTTACGCCAAAACCATTGTCAAAATTATTCAGTTCCTGACGGGATTTCTTGAAGTTAAGTTTGGGTTATAAATCACGATGGTTAGAGATCAGGATAATCGTTTACAAAGCGTAAATAGTTAAAATTGTGTTATCAAAATTAGGCCTACTTGAGTGTACATAGGTAATAGCATTGTTTTCATATATACTTTGTTCGGATATTCTCTGAAATAACGCTTCTGTGAATATTCAAATTTAAAATCGTTTACTAAGCGGGAAATAGTAAACGAATATTCATATTCATAACTTATTATTTTGTAAATACTTAGTAAATTCATTCATTATTAATTGGGTTAATCTCTTAAGTCAATTAAGACCTGCGACTATTTATAGTATATAACGCGAGATTTGTACGTCATTAAATAAGATGTAAACAAAAAAAACTCAGTTTACTTGAATTGGACGCAAGCGACCAAATAGAATGCAAGGAAATATTTGTAATAATAAATTTAAACCACCCTTTCAATATCGACCAATCAGATCAACCCACAATTTAAATATAAATAAATGATACTAACTACATGCTGTATTAATTGTAGAAATTCTGATTGAAACTTAAGATATAAATAAGTGAAACCTCATGGACCCCGGTACCCCGGTACCTACCCAAAAAATAGAGCTTCCTGCAATTTATACTGACCCGTTGCTTGTCCTATAACATATTTTGGGATTTATTATCCCATTTAATGTTTTAATAGTGGACAAACCTTTGATAAATTTGACTTTTCTCATAAAAAAACAGACGATCTCGGCATATAATAAGAAATATAGCTGCTATAAAAAAGCTATAAGCAAAACATCCCCAAATAACAGTCAGAATATGCGGGATAAATATAATAGAATTTCTATTAAGGGACGGAAGTGGATAATGGTCAAGCCATTCTGGGAACATTATTGTACATTGCTGGCAAAATATTAAGAATTATTTTCTGAATCTCTAGGGATTTTTTTAAATGAAACTTTCTTTTCTATGTTATAATTAACAAAAAAATCAGAAATGTACGATATGTAATTATAAATGTATTTCGCTACTATCATAATTTTCCAAAATGTTCATAGTCTGGGCGTCAGAGGTTGAATATCACCAGATTGATCGAATAATACCCAATAAAGGAAGCTTTGTTCGATCGCGTTTTTTTACGTTTAGAAAGTGATTTATTGAAAATACCCCCTCAAATTCGGTCCGGAACATATTGTTTAAGCAATTGAAAGGAGAAATTAAGCGTTGTCTAATAAAGTAGACTATTGTCTAATAAAGTAGACGATGCCGGTTTCATATGTAAACAAGCCCATGAGGATGCTGATATGCTAACTGATCTGCCAATTATGATAAAGTTATAATTGTGGGGGAAGATATGGACATTTTAGTAATACTGACAGCTCAAAATTCTTTAGGTTTTTACTTTCTATTTACTTATAATATTTACTTTCTGACACTTAGTAGAGAAAAAACTGAGCAAAAGCTGTACAGCACCGGTAGTTTCAAATACCCATCATTCAGCAAATTAATCCTGGTTAGTCATGCCTTCAGTGGTTGTGATACCACTTCTGCATTCTTCGGCATGGGGAAAATGAAATTTATCAATTTACTGTAGAAAAATCTACATACTTGGTTGGATAATTTCTCTTCAAAGATTCTCACCACGACTTACTGGACACCGATGCAGATAAATTTTTAATTGTTCTGTATGGAGCTCAAAAGAAAGATAAATATTCCTTGGATGAATGGAGATATGTCCTTTAAAAAAGCAGTGGCTAAAAATCCATTCAACCTTCGTTCTTTATCACCTACTTGTGCAACGGCACGGCAGCATGCATACATAGTGTATCATCAGATACAAAGATGAGGAGACATTCGTTTGAAACCAACCGAATGGGGGTTGAAGTGGACTCTGAACGATTTACTCCAAGTAACAACTGAAAAAGAAGCTACACCACCAGCATTGCTAAAGATAATATCTTGTAGATGTCAAGGTGGATGCAAGGAAAACTGCGGGTGCCGTAAACATGGGCTGATATGTTCCATCACCTCTTCCTATTGGGAAGGTCAATTTGCTCCAATATCGAAGCACTCAGAATTGACATCTCGAGGATTGGATCTAAGGATCTCGAGGATTTTTTTTACGTTGAGATGTCAAATGAAGATGATGAAAAGACCGGAGAAGCTAAAGAGACCGCAGGACCTGCAGATATTGAAGAAACCAAGGAACTCAATAAATCAGAGAACCAGAAATAGCAGAGCATCTCGATCTTGGGCACCAACCTAAACGCAAAAGGAGTAAAATGGTTGTATGAATAACAATAAATATAATATGTAGCATAATCCTGAATAAACAATCATATCAATTATTTCACCAGAATTCGTGTCTTAAATTCTTTAATTTATCTAACATTTCAACTTTAAAGTTTCAATCTTTAAAGTTTCTTGTTCTCTTACTACCTTGCTGTCCTCAAAACTGTTACACAAATCGAAAAAAAAATGTAGAGCCTTCTTTTATGTAGAATTTGGTGGAGAATACATTTCGACTTTTGATTTATTGTCTTATTAATCATATTTTCCGATATATTTATAAATACGCTTATATTTATAAATATTTAGAAATATCTATAAATAAGATTTCTCCTTTGAATTGTTGAAATAATATATTCCGGACCGAATTAGAGGGCGTATTTTCAATAAATCTCTTTATAAACATAAAAAGAAACGATATAAAAAACAAAAGCTTAGGAATTTTTATAACAAAAAAACCCTGACGCCTTGACTATCGTTTCCATAGAACAAGAAAGTGTTTAATGACCATACCATCATCTGTTCCCGAAGGTTAAATTCGCTCCAATATAGAGGCATTCACAATTGACATTGAAGAAGACGTTGATGAACATATCGAGGAGTCTTTTTACGTTGAGATGTCAAATGAAGATTATGAAGGGACGGGAAATGCTGAAGAAACTGCAGAACTTAAAGAGATTGGAGAGATTGAAGGAACATCAGGAAATCACAGAACCAGAAATATCAATTCGATCTTTGGCACCGACCTAAATGAAAAGGAGGATAATGGTTGCATGAATAACAATAAATATAATATGTAGCATAATCCTGAATAAACAATCATTTTAATGATTTCACCAGAATTCATGTCTTAATTTTTTTAAGTACCACATTCATAATAATTTCACCTTTTTGCTCTCTTACGCTAATATTTGTTGTAGAATTTAGTGGAGTACATTTGTATTCTTGATTTTTTCCCATTATTGTTATTTTGTGATATATTTAAAAAACCGCCAATAATTCCCATTTCAATTGTTTAAACAATATATTTGGAACCGAATTTGAGTGGGCATTTCAATAAATCTCTTTCTAAACATGAAAAGAAACCATAGAAAAAACATAAGCTTCCTTGGCAATTTTTATAACAAAAAAACCTAACGCCTGGACTATCGTTACTATGGAACAAGAAAGTGTGTTTAATGACCATGCACGACCCATTCAAAACAGCATTTTGTTCTATCCACGTTAAAATCCTTTCTGTAACATGCCTGTTACATGTCCTATATTATCTTAATACCCTTGTTAAATTAACTCGTTGTAAATAATGTAATTTCCTTTGTACCTCAAACCCCTTTGAACCGCATGCTAATGACACAACCAATTGCAGAGACAATTTTGTACAGCGAAGAAAAAATTCCGAAGAAAATGTCACACAAATCAACGACACTGGGAGGTCCATTTCAAGAGACAGAGTCTTATTTTATTCCCTCCCTAAATACAAACTTTCTGCAGTACATTTAGCAATATATGTGCTTAGAAACCTTCAAACGTGAACGGCCTGGGAGCTTTGTAAAAATAGCCTTTATACGTATTTACACGTATTTACAGTCGGCAAATAGACCGGGGTCCCTTACTCCTTTGCATTTATTTACGTAGTACCGAGAAAAGGTTTTTGAAGCACTTAATTAATAGTCTTAACCTTTTTCAAGGGGGAAAATTATCCCAATGTGAGTAAGGGTATATGACCATGATAAAGTAAAACACATACTGTAAAGCGACTATTCATATTTTTTACCACTTTTATATATAGTCTATTTAGAAACTAGACTAATAATTAGAGAAGACTAATAATCAAGAAGTGATAATGACAATATTTTGTTCATTAGACAAGGGTTAACTATTTATAAATTTCTATAAGATGCGTAGTAGACGTAAGGACTAAAACATAAACTAGAGCATTCATTTACTTATACCTAACTGCAATTTACAGAAATTACTATAAACATCCGAACTAGATTTATTGAGGATTTGCATTTTAATAAGCCTTTTGTTACTATCTTTCATGTCTAAACAGACTATAGTTAGAAAATACGCGAACGTGCACCATAATTTATTATCCAAGGTATATTTCTGCTAAATTAATTTATGAATGCAAGTAATTTGATTTAATTGGTTTGTTATGCCCAACGTTTTAATTTAATATCGCAACGATTCGAGCATTTCCCTCACTTAACCAGTTTATAAACTTCAATGAGTTATTGGAATTTTAACAATTATTGAGGAAAAGTTTCAACGGTTTATAATTAGAGTTTTGAAATAACTCTACAACTTCAAACCGGTGCTCGACTCTAACTCAGATGAAATATATCTATGTAGTTCATGGATGATTAATAAAGTGTTCGCTGTACAGGCAATATTTCAAATTACCGTTCAAGATTTAAATAAAAATTACATCGTATTGCAAACTATTATGATATGAGGTCTATTCAAAAATCTTTGTGTAGTCCTAGTCCTGTTTGACTTTAATATAAATTATATAGTTCCATTATACACTAATTTCCGGAGTCTATGTTTAAATAATAAGAAGTTCAGAAAAGCAGTATATTTATGAAACTATTCATTGGAAATCAATATTATAAAATAGTTTTATTTTAGATGCAGCTTCTATAAAAAACATCAATTTTATAGCACCTGCTTGCTCGGTGATGCTCAGCAAAGGTGGATTAATTGGACATTCTTCCAAATCGAAAAGAATAAGTTACACACCTGCTAATGATATTTTTTAACTTGTATGATAGTTGACACTAAGCTTGTATGATAGTTGAGCGCTTTTGTAAGTAAGGGGTTCGAGAATTTATAGCCTCGACACAAAGTGCAATGTAGAGGTGACGCCTCGAAAATAAATCGAAGTTATACAACAAAAAGTGAATCATATTATATTATAGTGTTTAGAATTCAAAATTCGATCAAGTAAAGTTCAAATTGTAAAGGTTTTATGTAAAATTAAATTAATTAAATAATTGGAATTAATCTGATTGGTCAGATTGTATCATAATAACAAGAAAGAAGGATCATAACCAGGAAATGCAAATGTTGTTCCATACGGCATATCTGTAGTTGAAGATGACAATGCGAGATAATCTAGTTAAGGCGTTCGTTGAGGTAACAGCCACGCTTATAATTTTTATAAAAATTTGTTAAATTAATAGTAAAACTAAAGTTAAAAATATTTGAGTTAGTGAAAAAATTAAGAACACCAGTGGAAAGTCTACAAGCAGAATTAACTGCAAATTAAGTGTTTTTCGTCGTAAATAAGAAGGGAGAAGTAAAGGTTTTGTAACGTCCCCAGCCGCAGAAGAGTTTGGTGACCAATATAATAGAAAATACAACAATTTTCTAAAAAATTCCGAGAAAAAAGAAAATGAAGAGCAGAAGCCGAAAATTAGAGGTTTGAGGGTGAAGATATCCCATAATAAAGTTCCAGCGATTACTAGCAGCATTCCTGAGGTAGCACGGCGACATCCACTAGATGACACCACCTGAGCCTTGCAGAATCTACTACTAACTACGGTGTCAACACGAACTACTGTATTCCAACCAATTTTCGAGAATAGTGATAAGTGTTTCTGCTTCGTGATTAAAAAGGATTAGCATAAATTTCTAAGGTGACAACAATTTCAAATTTTGCTAGTTTTTAAGATACATTGTGACAGGACTTGCTTCCATATAGTAGAAATAAGTTACGTAGATTTGCTTAGAGATAAATAAACATAAACTGAAACCTTATTACTAGGTTTCAGCTTATGTTTATTTATTATCATATTATATGATAATAAAAATAGTCATATATAAATCAATTTGAGATTAAACAAAATTCAATAGATTTCATAAAATATTATAGTCTCATAAAATTCACTATTTGGAAAGTAACTTTAAAATTTTAATCTTGCAAAAATATTTTACAGAGACCTAATTGATCCCCCTCTAGGACGATAGAGTATTCATGTTTTAAGAGATCCCTCCAGTAAATTACAAATTAGTGTTCATAGAACTGGCGCCCATAAACAAGAAGTCTGGTACGCGAAACTTTAATAATTTTATAACAAACTTATTATTGGAAATTAAGGCGTCAAATTTGCATTTCTTATTTTTCAGTATAGTACAACATTCTCATGCAATAAAAAATGGGAATGTTCCCTATTGTATTTTCTGCCACGCTAAAAGACACTTTACAACGAACAAAGCCGTAAAAGATAACGATTCATTACGAAACCGTCCAGTGTTGTATTATAAAACACCCATACGTACATTTCCAACAATGAGTTAACAGTTAATTTATATTTCCAGGATAATTTAATTTTATTCGACATCGCAGCTCAACGCAGATATTTATGACTGGAACCATATTAATTATGATTATAATAAATGCGGCTTAAAAATAAAATCGATATGCAATCAAATGTTGTATGAATAAATTATTCTTGTTAATTCGCACTTATTTTTAAATTTTGCTTAAATTAAGTTACCTAGAGCTGTGCTGTAATATTCTAATATAGTTAATTTCAAACTGAATAGTAAACTTGATTATTCCCAATTTCGCACTAGATTTGAAATTATAAATAATATTGCTTGCAATTTGTAGTTTGCGGTTACAGATGTTCATACGCGACATTATTATATCCATGTACATATTTCATTGACAAATGAGCTTATGGCACTTAAAGGCCTCTCTCCCGAACTTCGACACGTCAACCTTGTACCCCATAATGCTAAAACGAAAATCCTGTTCTAGGCCTAAAGTGAACCGCTGAAGGGATTAATAATTAATAAATAATTAATTACTAATCACGGCCAAAGTTAGGGCTGCATAATAATAAATTTGAGATGTATGATTAAGCAAATTATTGACTAGAATATTAGTTATCCGCGGTTTTGGTCTAGTCAGCTAGCGGCACAGCATTCAAGAAATATTGCCTGTCGCACAACCACATCTAAACTTTGGTATTAAACAATTTGAACTACAAGATGATATTAATTCTCGTCGAAGCAACATAAATATAGCAGAATCAAAGCAAAACCCCAGGCACGTCATCAACTGTAAAACATGTGACCAATAAACATTGTTGCCAAGTTGCAATTATTATTTATAATAATCATTTTAAGTATTAATTAGAAGCAAGTACAATTAATAATAATAATAATAATAATAATAATAATAATAGGTAGGTACCTACTATTCCATCATATAACTGCAACTGTATAATTATTGCGCGCCGACTACGCCGGTGAGAGGCAAGATACTACATCAGATTACAATTTGAATGTGTCACACGCTAATTATAGGGTTGCCATGGTAACAGCCGCCCAAGTGTCCCATCGCCTATGACCTGTGCATGCATGTTGACAAGCAAGTGAATTTTCCTCGCTTTGGGTTCTCCTCTGTATTGTCGGAGACTCGGCGATCAAAATTTTTCATTGTATATATGTTTCGTTGAAAATAAGAGTTAAGTAATAATGTTTCCTTTAAATGATATATATATATATATATATATATATATATATATATATATATATATATATATATATATATATATATATATATATATATATATATATATATATATATATATATATATATATATATATATATATATATATATATATATATATATATATATATATATATATATATATATATATATATATATATATATATATATATATATATATATATATATATATATATATATATATATATAAAATATTCATATATATTTTATATGAATATAAAATCTATTATTTACAAAAAATATTATTGTCTTCTCCTTATATTAGTAAGAAACAGTTTGTGCGGATTATATTTGGGTTCGATGATTTTTTAAATTTTACACGGGCTTTCCACAAACACGAAGGATCTTCAGTACAGCTAAAGTGTGCAGGAAGTTTTCAACAGCTTATTAACAAAAATTTTAATACCATTGCTTATGCATTAAAAGAAAATGATTATTTGTACATTATAAAATTTAACGAAATTTTATAATGATTTTTCAAAAAACGCTTCACCTAATCCAGAACCCACCATTTTTTGTTAAAGCTTAAGAGTTTCAGTCGCTAGATTTCAGTCAGCACACAAATAACGATTTATGTTTAATAAAATTTATTTCCTTAATTAATAGCGCATAGGGAACATTCCCATTTTTTTATTGCATAAGAATGTTCTACCATACCGAAAAATAAGATATGCAAAATATGACGCCTTAATTCCAAATAATAAATTTGTTGTAAATTATTAAAGTCTGGCGCGCGAGCGAACCGTTTCAAACAGGTTCAAAGTCATGACGCCACAGCCTACAAACGACAGGAAGAGATGGGTGAGGGTTTCCAGCACTCGACCGCTTGATTTCATACTTCATTCGGCCGCTTTCCGGTGCCACGGCTACCGAATATTGTAGTTTGTGACGTCACAGCTAGTTTAGGGCCCCTTCAATTTTATCGCTGTTTAGATCCTTCATCCTAATCGCGCGGAATTAGAAATCTTGTTTTATTTTCAAGTACACTTTTTATTACAACCTTACGCTATGTTTCCCAGTATTATTTTTATATTTAAAATTTTAAATATGTTCCCTATTGTGTTACGTGGGCGTTATTACCATAACCTACTGATATGGTATATGTAAAAGTCTTTACTTACCTATACATATGAATATTATTGTGTGGTTGTGGTGCAAAAGTTATGGACACTCACCTGGAACAAAAATTATTTTGTAAATCGGTATATGATTTAATTCAGAAGTAATGATACAGTCATACTAAGCCGTAGTAGATAATGATCTTTGGACATAAATCACTGGACTACATACACTACCAATTATTGCATCAATAATTAATTATTTATTGCGATCTATAATAATTGTAGGTACATGAATAAAATATTTGTGAAATATTTAATAAGCAATTTAATTGGAATCGGTGAATGTATATAATTTAAATATTATGCATGAAATATTAGTGGTAACAATTTTGAGAAAAAATGTCGGGTGTTTAATATTTGTCGTTAGGAAGGCCGAGGAAATTTTGCATATATTTGTTGTTGTATTGATTAGTTTTTATGGAAGAGGTTTAGGTTAGTATTATTTCTCGTGTATTTTTTCTATTTTATATTTTTTCTTTTCTGTTATTCCTCTTTTAAAGTATGATATTTTTGTTCTACTCCCTTACTTCACTCTACTAACTTCCACTCTAATACAATAACTTTCAGCTAGACTTTTAAATGCTAGTAGAAATGCTTAATCAAGCAGATTGAGACTCAAAATAGTTAATATAATATAAACATGGAAATAACTGTAATTCCTGACTAACTTTCTCTTAATTTTCTCTCTAGTAATAACTTTAAATTACATTTTGCAGCTACACTGAATTTAATCGTTGCCGGCAACTGCTAATTCGTCGCTTTTCGTTTTTTCGAGCATCTCTCGGTAAAATTTCAGAAGGTGCGAAAGCGACTAAAGTTTCAAATAAGACTCCCCAGATATTTAAACTTCTTACAAGATTAACTTCAAGTGAATAGCCTTAAGATTCTGACGTTCAGCTGCATTAAAGTTTTCTCTAGTTTCAACTAGACTATTATGTAAATGATAATTATGTACTGGGAAATATAAATGATAATTATCTACTGGGAACTAACAATGCAGATTTAGTTTGGAATATTTCTCTGTGTATCATTTACTTATAGAGAAAATTGGTGACATGTTAAATCCCCACTAAATTCCTCCAGTTTCCAGATATTTGGAAAATTACCAGAATTCGCCTATTTTAAAAACTAGAGATTCATCTCAATACCTACCACTATGTCTACAATAATAATATCGCGAAATCAACACGGATTCATGGCCAACAGATCTACAATAACAAATCCCGCTTATTTTCTAACTAGAGAATAATTTGCAGAATATGGTGGTCACAGGTCTAGAAAATATATAGCGACATCAGGCATTCCACAGTTTCTTAAGGTGAGTACTTTGTTATTCCAGATTTTTGTTTGTCCAGATGATTTATGACATAACATCTATATTTAAATATCCTAAAATACTTTCTGCTGTCGATGTGAAAAAATGTATGCAACAATTAAAAAGCTTAATGACTGCTTGTACTTACAAGACCATCTTAATAATATATGTACGTGGTGTAAAAAACAATAAAGGAAAGCAAAAATGACAAAATTACATTCAGTCTTATCACTTCAGTCTGTATATATACCTATAAAATTTTAAAATAATCGTTATGCCATATTTTATGTCGTGTCTAAATTACCGACATACATTTTCCTGCCGGCAAAAGCAGAGCCGGTCTCTGGACATGGAATGAATGACAAATATTGAAGCAAAACTGAGAGCACAAGCTGTATTCAGAGGGCATTTCAATAAAACAAGGATGTTAATTTTGAAAGAAAATCAAATAGTATATAATTAAATGCCAGGTGTGCTTATAATTTATTTGACGTTCATCTGACAATTTAATTTCTTGTGTTGAGCTTCGTGTAATTTCCAAAATCAACCGGTTTGGTAACAACGATTTAAGTACCTACAATTCGCGAAGAAGTAGCAAATTTAACTCCAAGTAATACAAAAAGATGCCATAAGTCAAACTGGGACCAGATTGATTGTTCTTGTTGAAATAAAATTCATAGTTTCTTCTTTGACGTTTATCTGACATAAATATTAACGCTGGAATACTCTGTTGCCTCTCATTTGACTTAAATATTATCAGTGTAATATGCTATTACATAGGCTGAATTACATTAGTGAAAAACGATGAATTGAATTGTCAGATCAATTTATAACTTTTTACATACGGATAAATCAAATAATGGAATAGGCATTGTTTGCAGCCCGCGTGTTTATTATATTGTTTTTGGTGTTAAAATTGTTAATGATCAATGAATAAGCAATATGCTTTTAAAAAAATATTGCGTATTAATATTCAAGCTAGGACATGCTTCCCAAGTGACTTATATAACAGAGGAAACACATGAGTGCCATTAAAAACTTTATCCAACAGCACTGCCATAATGTTGGATTTCGGCAAAGTACTTCATAAATAGGTAAAATTATCCAAAAAAAACCGGCAACATAATACCCTCTGATCAACCTAAATTCAAATTATCAAGGTTCTTTTGTTACTATGGAACACGGATTTGATTCTTTAATAATAATAAACAGCATTGTCATTCAGACGGCTTTTAGTTATATACTAATTTTCTGACAATAAATAGTAATTTTAAGAAATAACTTTTTATCTATATTTCTATATTTATAATAGATAAATTTTTGGTACTAGAATCCAGATTTTAAAAAAAAATGGATCAGGAAGAACTTCCCCAAGAAATTATTAATTATTAATGAAGCGGAGGCGGCCACATTTCTTTTTGAATTTTGCTGGAAAAATCTCATGGCTCTTACGAAGGAGTTCAATGCGTTTAAAGACTGGATGAAAGTTACGCATGTTAAAGGTATAAATGAAAAAGTGTTTTGCTTGCTTACTTTCTTGAAGTACACAATAAATTTGTTGCATCATCATTACGGACCATATATTCAATGCTTAATTCAACTCTTCAGCTTTATAAAAACATTGTAATCTCTAATTTTGCGAAACTTCTAAGATTTTGAAGATCACAAGCCACAAAATATCGAAAACTCTTGAACGCAATGATATTAAGAAATTTCTGAAAGAAGCGTCTGATGATGAATTAATTCATGAAAACAGCTCTAATTATGGGGATTGGGGGAGCTTGTAGATGTGATGAACTAACTAATTCGAGTATGTAAAATGTTCAAGACAAGGATTCCTATTTGTATGTAATTATACCCAATACAAATACTAAGAATGGTAGTAGTTTAACAATAATGCATGAAGGATTTCCAGTCAATCTTGTAGAATTATGCAAAAAATATAGTCCAAGAAATACCACCCATAAAAGATTTTTTATATTTTATAAAAATGGTAAGTGTACCACACAATGCGTTGGAATAAATACTTTATCAAAAATACCAACAAAAATTGCTTCGTAATTGGGTGTATAAAACTCTCAGTTATACACCGGTCATTGTATGAGAAGATCATCCGCTACCATATTCGAGGACGAAGTTCAAGTATTGAAAACATACGAGGTTTTACTATTTCTGAATTCTTAAACTGCCCTTCATTCTTATTTAATATTAATATTAATTTATGTAAGTAAATTGTAGAAATTTATAAATAAATCTTGGATTTTCAAGAAAAATAGCGTGCTTTATAAGTCATAACTCACTAGTGTGTTATGAGTTATAACTCGAGTATGTACTTTTCTTCCCTTTACTTGTACCTATGTATGTCTGCGAATAATGAGTGTATAACGATTGACTGTTGGATAATAGCTATTTATGTAACTAGTTGGGAAAAGTACTATTTTGTGTAACGGAACGCTAGCGAGTTCTGCAAAAGGATGCGAGTTACACAAAATAGTGTCCCATTGTTTCATACAAGATTTTTTCTAATTTTCACTAATTTTATATTTTATGAGAAGAAAACTCTGAATTTTTGAGGTTTGAATTTCTGAGGTTTGAAAAGTGTGACTTTACATGTCAAAATTAGAAAAAAGTATTTATTTGCAATCCGGATTTTCACATATAGTTACGTAGTCACTAATAAATAATTATTATTGTCCTTGAAAACTCATCCTTGCATGTCTTCTAGGCCCAGTGTTTGCACGGAGCCCTTTCAAAGCTTTGTCAGCCAACACCGTGTCTAAATCTCTTTAAATATTACCCAAAACACACAGCCGCTGCTTATGAACCGAACTTTCCGGTAAAGTAATTAACGTGACTTTATATCGCGAGAGATAATCCTAATCGGTAAAACGTAAACAACTTAACTAACATTGTCTTATTTATTACCGAATTAATTCGTGGAAGATTGTTTGTTAGGCATTAAACTTGATTAAATAAACTGTCGGTCCCGGCTCATCCGCCATTACTTCGAGTTTTAATAAAGCCTTAACGCTGGATTGAATCTTTAGATTCCTACGTACTTTTCACTGCGCTTGTGAAGTTAAACATTCCCGGTAAACACGTCAATTTTATTTTATTTTTTTTGCAAATTAATTTTTTTTAGTTCAATGACCTTGAGGGGATTGACTCTCATCTCAAATCTCTGAATAGAAAAATTTCGACAGTGTGTTCCTTCTATAAGTACATTCACCAATAATGGATATTTTAAAATTCCACACCTGTTGAATTAAAAAAATAAAATTAATACTAATTTGACAAGTAAAAATTCATCAAAATGCAGGACTGATATATAGGTATGTACTGAGATTACTGTTGTAAATTTTATGTAAAAAATTTAAAACGATGGATAAAACATAGCGTCGATTTGATACAATTTGCATTAAATTCAAACGCTAAGAATTGAAGGAACAAAATTGAAGGACGAATTTAGTCATTTATAATTCAATTTCTGTCTGGTCTTCTAATTAGTAATCCTAGTGAGTAATAATTAACAATGTTGTAAAAACTTTCTAAAAATTAGTCTTAAAGCAGACCCGTTAATGTACTCATTTATTTGCTTTTCTCATTAACATGAGTTGTCCTACACTGTTTCTAAAACTGATTTTTAAAGCACAGAAGAGTTTTGAGTAGGTCGTTTTTATAACATAAAGAATCCGCTTTCAATAATTGTAATGATAAAAAAAATTATAAAATGCGAAACATTCTATTAAATACTCGCATATTTGGGTACTTAATGTAAAAAATAATAATGTAAATCTTAATTAAATCTTAATAATGTAAAAAAATACAAATTATGCCCCTAGAACAAAAACACCGAAATACACATTATGATATGTAAATGGCAAAATTTGAGAGTTGTCGCGCCACCCTGAATTATGATTTTGACAGGAAACGGTGCAAAAAATACAAATTTCCTAGGCTACCTACCCATTACACATAAAACTTCCAAAAATTGTGTTATACACTCGAAAATAACGCCAAATACTTAAAATGAGGAGTTAATTTCATTTCCGATACCAATATTTCCATAACAAGACCAGGGGCGTAACAAAATCTATTTTTTCATGGTGAAATGGCTAAAATAAGTTGATTTATTTTTATCTTCTAAACCGTCGGACAAACGTCCTTCTGTTCTCTACATAAAAGTATAAGGGGCGAAACGTCCGTCTGCAAAGGTAAGGAAGATGATTTTTTAAAGGAAAACATACAAATTTTCGAGCAGTATATCTTTAAATTTATACAATATTCTAGAAAGTTCTTAGAGAACTAAATGTGATCGTGTAGGTATAAGTAAAATAAAATCGTGAACAGCGACCAGAAAGATGGGGTTGAAAATTAATTCAACCCCATTGACCACATGCATATTTAATTATGTTTGTTGTGTTTTACTGGTTGACACATCGATTTTGAAATAATCTTGCCATAAAAAAATGTTACGCACGCCTCTGGTCAATGTATAATATGGCGGCACACTCTGTTGGGCAGTTCGCGCATCGTGAAGCTCATTCTACTCTATCTATATCTCTGTATTTACTATACCCCAGTGGACATTTGCGGAACTAAAATTAGGATAGTGCTGTTTTCTCTTTTTAACACAATATGTTGGCAGATATCTGTAATTTGCTTACTATTTTAGATTATTTTAGAAAGTAGCCACAAATGGAGAAAGTAGCCACAAATAGATGACCCTACCTACCTACTTTATTGCAACTTTACAGGCGAAACACGGGTTTTATAATATATATTCCATCCGAATATATATTATAAAAATTAGGAAATTAAGTGGATATTAAAAAAAAATGCAATTAGCTTAAAATAAAAGAAAAAAAGTGTGGTACTGGCAAGGATTGAACCCGGGACCTTTCGGTCGTGGTCGGGGATCTACTTACATACCCGCGGGGCTAAATTGACTGAGTGTTTAAATCTGAATGAATAAGGTTATCAAACAACGGACATATAGCATTAAATTGCCATACGGTAGCCATTTATTAATAGGTATTTATGAAATTTTATATTATTGCGTGGCCATCTCAATGTAGGAGAAAAGTTTCAGAATTATTTGCCGTTTAGTATTAGATTTTATTCGAAAACACTTCAAGGGTTTTTCCTTTACCCAAAAATAGCGTTCACAAAAAACGTGGTATTCCGATAGATGTAAGGACATTTTGAAAGTTATTTAAAATTAATGACGAACACAATGATACAAAACTGTTTACTCTGCGACGAATTTTTGCGATTTTATTTTTTTCTCGATCAAATGCATACTATTCGACTTTCGCATGTACCTAAGTATAATAAGTGATATATAATAAAGAGAAAAATAAGTATTCAGCCTAGGCCGTGCCGACAGACATTTCCCGATTTACTATGAAAATTATAAGAAATAAATTACGGAGAGTGCCAAGAAAAAGCGAACTAGAGCGCGGACAGACAAGACGGAAAATGAAATTTATCTGCGAATATGACATGTTGCACAATGAAAATAGGAAATGGTATGGGTGGAGTTAGATACGATAAATTTAATCTAGAGCGAAATCGGCACCGCTCCCTGCACGTATATATCCAGTAAAACTACTTCTTCTACAAAAGAATCTACAGTCCCATGTAACGATGCCTTCAATCCCAGATGGCTAAGTAATTTCCAAAGGATTAGAGGCACACTTCCGTAAATTACATCCCATAAGTTTCTAGTCCCCATTTAAGAGATAGACAGACATCCCTGGACGTAAACTACGACAGCGATATATTCGATTATTACTTAAATTAATATATGTGTGCAAATAATACAATAATGTATGTAAAATAATCCGAAGTCGAAATTAAAATTCGATGAAGTCCCGACACATGGATTTTACTTTTCAGACCTCACCTTGTTTTATATTTGATATGCTTTAATATGTTTTTATTTTGAAGATAATAACGTCGCGTCGTTCAATTTTTTTTAACGACAACCTATTTTTTTCGTTTACGTATGTGATGCACGTTCTTCTGATCTTTTAATGGCACCAACAATTTTAAGGGACCCTTACAACCCATAAAATCAAGATTTTGATTGCACCAACATTAAGAAATGCTTTAAATATCCTTAAGCTTTCCTTTAGTACATAGTAGTTATAGGGCGGTGTGAATCAAGAATCTCATCGTCACTACTTATGTTTTCCGGAATAAATAATAATATATTGACGTCACCTTTCTGGCGATATAATATTCTTGAAAATTTGCATAAATTTTTGTTACTACAGCTATCAAGAATATTAATTATATCTAGATGATCTGAGAGGTTTCCAGTGTTGTATTATTAGTTTTATCACCTTGTTTACAGAGAATATCGAATTAAATTTTCTTGACGAGGACAAACTTTTAAGTTGCCAAGTTAAAATTAAATTTATGCCTCAAAAAACTTGAGCATGGAATTTGCCCGTGTACCGGTTTCCAATAAAAAGATTCATAACAAGAAGATTGATATGCTGATATGAAATTTTCATTAAAAAATATCACAGCCTTTAAGCAAAGTAGAAACTACTTTGAATTAGAACCCGTACATGTTAGGGGGAGCTTCTGTGGAGGGTGAGAATTTAATTTTAAAGTTTGAGTCGTTGGGTTGTTTGTATAAAAAACACTATGACGAAAGCTAATGTTTATGCGTACAAATGTGTAGTTTTTTGTTTGCTTTTATTATTTTCTAATATAAACTTTGGGATAATACTGACTAATAATTATTATCATCAAATAATCAAATAGCATCAAACGTGTCACTTTATTACATTTCTAAGTTCAAGAATTTCTCAAAAGCCTTTAGAATACTTCAATTCGAATACCATTTAGTATATATTCCTACTTCTAATACAGAAGTTACCAGTGGCGGCTGTTGTAGGAAAGGGAATCTGGCCTTGACCTCCTGATATTTTTTTTCTAATAGATACATTAATTGTAAATACCTAATATGCAACTTTTTTTATATGGTTGATAATAAATAGTAAGTTCATTAACAGATAACCTCGACGAGGTAATCCAACGAGGTCATCCGTAGGGATCTGAAGTACAGGACTGCCACCGACATGAAGGACCACGCCAAGGAAATCTATGTCATCGCAGAGGATCACGGAAGTTCTCTGAATCGGCTGGCCACAGACTACTATCCAGATGAACTCACAAGCGGCCAAAGACCCAGATTCTGGACAACGGGTAATTATAAGATAATCACGATCTTGTTTCAGCACGACTGATGCGAGAAGAAGAAGACGACACCGAAGAAAAGAACAGCGCGGATCGAGAGAAGACACTAAAACAGCCAGATTACATCGATTACAGCCAGGCGAGGCCGACTACCTTGCCAAACCACACACCCTTACCTTACCTGACGTTGAGGCAGCGAGCTCATAGCTACTCAGCTAGCCAGTCCCGACATCCTGAGCTACAATGCTCATCCTTCCATACCAACATAAATGCCGTGCAGCCGGGCTCTAACAAAGTCCGGCGACATGACATCTCCCGACATGACATCCCTGGAGCCAATACACACTGGCAAAGAAGGTCAAGAGCGCCAGAAGTAAGGCTCTGCCGGTAGGGATTAACAGCCGGTAGGGATCAGGGGAGGCTGAGCAACTTCACGTGACACTGATCATATTTGTGGGGTGGGGGCCAAGTGAAACGCGCGGCCTACCCGTTACGAGGCGGTCACGGCCTACATAGATATTAGGGGGAGCGATGGTACCACTCGGCCCCCTCTTATCGAGGTCACACCTCTAGCCAAAACTATTGACGCGCGCTAGTTTGCCAAACTAGGTTTCACACTTGCGTTTTGACCGCGCGTATGTGTTTTTTATTCCATATATTTTATTGAATATTTACTATGAATTCCGTTAGCAAGATAATTGAAATGATAAAATATAACAAACTGAGTCATGTCATTAAATCTTTAGGCGTCCTGGACCAAGATCGATTAAATTAGATAGTTTGCCTCATAACTTACAATCCGACTGCGCGACGTCATCTTTGTATAAATATTGCTAAAATAATTTATTATATTGTCCTATCAAAAGTCTCAAAATATAATCATACAATGTTATTAAATAGAATTTAAATATAAAAATCACCAAATAACTCGGAAAAACGCTGAGAAACTTGAAAATAAACTGTCAGACATCTGCCAAAATAAACAGATGAAATCACATTTCCACCTGCCGGATCCCCCCCAAAAGTTACGGGGTAACCTATCTAATTTGATCGATCTTGGTCCTGGACCAGTATTATTAATTACACATTAGTTCGAAAATTAATGAAAATAGAGTTTGGAAGCGTATTTTTCTATGGTTTCGGGAGTCTAGCTCTAAGGAGTTCTCCGTATTCCCCGGTGCCATCATCCCATCGGAAAAAGTCACGAACCGCCACTGGCAGTTACGGCAAAATTAATTGTTTCTGTATATTCTAAATGAATATGTCCTTGAGGGTTGAGGCGTCTATGCTACATTAAAGCTTCCGAGCTTCATATTTGAATAAACATTCCACAACAATTGATCATTTGAGGGGAGAATAGTAACAATAGACCGACGGAGAAATTGACTATTAATTAACATGAACCTTATAATAGGGGTCTAGTGATCTTTACTACATTGTTGTATTGTATAAGCAGCAAATATCGTGTTTAATACAGGATCTAATATGTGATAGTAATAAAGGTTAACAATATACCAGTAAAATTACTTTAATTCTACTACTCAAAGTAAAAAAAACTGTATTAAGGCATATAAATTGTCTCAAGCCATAATAAATACCAATCCCCTGGAAATTTTGTTGCCGATAAGTAAATATTAGGAATACTATACAAGAGATATATGTTTTCACTTAAAGAAACGAATGCTTGGAAAAATTAAGTTCGCGTGATGTGGCAGAGAATCAAAAAAATTATTTTCTCTCTGGCCTTTAATAACGGAGGAGGTTCCTGGGAGATATATTATGAACCATTTAATTCTCCCTCTTCTAAAATCAGTGCACTATAGGCACGAAGTATTCTCTAGAGGGTGAAATAATAATCTGAAAATAAACTTAAGTAGGTATTAACCTGTTTAAAATATAAAACGTCAAATATTCCCTCCAATGAGTATTCATATAAAAAATATTTATTCGTGAAAAGAAATACTTAAGGCATTATTAATTCAAAACGTTTATCAAATTTTATTGCCTACGAGTACATATTTCGACAAAAAACACTAAAACCAAATTTTTAACAAGACCCTTCAAATGAGACAACATTAGAGATATTAATTTAGGAAAACATACTTGTTTATTTATACGAGCAAATACTTACTTGCCATTTAAAATTACGAATAATAATAAGCAAGCCGAAGAAACAAATTTGGCACAAGGAAAACGTTCGTATATTTAATCAATGTATATGAGAAAGTTATTTGCCTTATCCTCGTTAGTCAACTCCGAATAAATATGAGCAAGTAAAACGGAATCTTTTAAGTAAATTTATGAAATCCCATTCGTAATGCCAGGTTGATACCCTTATATTTCATCTTGCAACACTACACAAATCAGAATTTCGAATATACCAGCTACTGAATAAGGGGTAGAAATTAAAAAATTAGTCCACATTGCAGTTCGAGATTCTGTAATTAGTGACAGTTTAACTCGAAGAAGTGCTTTGCAGAATATGAAGTACAAAGTTTGGAGCTTCTTTTCGCATAATTACCGAGCTGGTAGAGAGGTCATTATACACTCCCCGATTTTTAATTCATCACTCATAAGGAATCATTCAAATATGTACTTGAATTTTTAACGGTCTTTCGGCAAGAAAAACTTTCCTTATTATTACGAAAGTTTTGATGAGCTAACTGAAGTTCATTTATATTTGCTAAACATAATGACAGCAGAGATGCAACAATTACGCATTATGCACGTATGTATGGTGTACACTCGCCGGCAATAAAATCCATCCACTCAAACTATTCATGAAGATGTTCATTATATTTTTTTATTTTATCAATAATATATTATAAAAATTTCCATAGGAACATCAAAATAGTTTGTATGATTTCTTCTCAATATTCTTATTGTGGATGCAATTGCACGAATTAGTATGATATTAAAGTTTATATGCACCCCGGATATTAAGAGGTTTATGTCCTCGGGCCGAAGACTTACAAACCCGATTGTCGCCTTGAGGGCAAAAACGTCTACTTGATACCCTCGATACATAAATAACTATAACACCAATTAAAAATATTCCATTGATAATATATAGCTATATATATATATATATATATATATATATATATATATATATATATATATATATATATATATATATATATATATATATATATATATATATATATATATTGTTAATTTCCAATTTTCGAATTTTTTCAGCTTTTATTATTTTGCGAATATATATTATTAGATATTATTTCAATAATAATGAAATATTATATTAATATAATGGAGTATTGTTTTTTAATATAGTTGTTAAGATATATTACCATATCAACTATATCATTATGATATATGACGCATATTATCATCAGCATATATCAGTGTATATAAATATGACAGGTGTAGTAAATGTCTCTCATATTTCACCTAAAAATGTCTGTGCTGTCGGTATTAGGTCTGATAATATAAAATCAATAAATTTTTGGTAGTTGCATACATTTCGATGACATTGATAAAATAGTTGGGCAATTCATTTCATTTTCAACGACATATCAATTTCCCATTTTCAATAATTCGGTTAAATGAAAGCATCATTTTTTACTTACTTTGACAATAAAACACAGCACAATGCCATTATGCCCTCTAAATTGATTCATAACCCGAACCCATTATTTTCACATATTCGTAGGATAATACCAATTCGGACGCCGATAAAAAGTAATGGTGATTCGGATGGTTTTTCTAAATAAAATCGCACACCAAACAGAGAATCAAACAGTCATTTATTCGGAAAAATATTTAAATTTACATCGACGACTCGAAATCGCGTTTTCCCGGGTTTTATTGTAAGGAGTTCCCGAATTGATCCCTTCTGGGTTAAATACCATTTTCCCTACTAATACTGGTGAAATGTCGTTTATTTTTGATATTGAAGTTGCCAAATTTCTTAGTGAAATAACAACAATTTTCAAGTTTAGCTACATGAACTTTTCATAAATAACTTATAAACATAAACATATTATATTTTCTTTTCTTATTAAGTTTGATCTACTAATATTGGTGGAACGTCATTTATTTTTGATAATATTACTTGAATTCGAGCAAAGGAAATGTATTCATTCTTTTCGCAGAAACAATGATTAACAATTTCTAGGCTGCCAGAGAATAATAAAAGGTAACAATATAGTAATGGCAGGTTCTAAAATATATGGATTTTGTAGTTTGTGGAGAGAATATCCAGACATCGAAAAATATCATCTAATGTCAACTTACCTACTTACCACAATTGGTTAAAGATATTCATTATAAAGAAACATCGAATGTAAAGCTATTTAGAAGAATCCAGGAACATCTACTAAAATCATCAAGTAAATTTAATAGAATATCTAAATTAAAATTAGGTAAAATTTTCGAAGTATTTCATATATTATAACTAAACGCAGATATTTAAAAAGTTCAGTTTCAGTCCTATTTATTCTCCAGTAAGGCGAGACAAATTCTTGCTAGACTTCCAAATCCCCTTAAATTTGTACTGTATAATATATTATATAATATAAATATGTATATATATATATATATATATATATATATATATATATATATATATATATATATATATATATATATATATATATATACTACATATAACTACATATGATTGTGTACAACTTTATTTTTGCAAACAGAAAAAAGTAATTCTAAATAAAAACACTCCAAATCCCACGTCTTTATTTTGACATTTTAAATATCAGAATAATATCTACTTATTAATTTAACACGTTTTAAAAATTTCCGGAAATATTTTTAGTTGCCATGATAACTTAACAAAGAACAAACCTCTAATTGGTTAAAAAATGGTGGTGTGAAATTCTCGTGATATTTTTTAATTACATACTTATAGGCGAGAATGAAATTGTATATGCGTATAGCTTGGACAATGTAGCATATAATCTCAATTTTACGAATGTGTGGTAATAACATAATTATTTATTTATGGTACAAGTGTTATGTTCTATATAGGTCACACTGGGAAATGTTTAGCTAATTTTCCCAATGTTATGTAATATAAAATTTTCCCAAGTGACTTATATAATATAACACATGAGTGCCATACACAATTTTATCCAACAGCACTGCCTCGCGGGCAAAATGTTGGATTTCGGCGGACGACTTCAGGTAACTTTATCCTAGAAAACCTGAAAAAGACGCCACCAGAATACCCTGTGATCGACCAAAATTCAAATTATCTAGGTGCTTTTATGTGATTATGGAGCACGAATGTGTTTTTTTTAAATTATAAACAACATTGCCATTCAGACGGCATTTAGTTATATGCTAATTTACTGACGATAAATAGTAAATTTTTGATACTAAAAACCAGTTTTTAAACAAAAATAGATCAGGAAGAACTTCCTCAAGAAATTAGTGATGAAGCCGAGGCGGCCACATTGCAAATTCTTTTCGTGGCTCTTACGAGAAGTGATTCGGGGCGTTTGAAGACTGGATGAAAGTTAGGCATGTTAAAGGTATAAATGAAAGTGTTTTGCTTGCTTACTTTCTTGAACTACATACACAAGGAATTTGCTGCATAATCATTATAGACCAAATAATATTCAATGCTTAACTATGCAGCTATATACAAACACATTGATATATCTCATTTTGCGAAACTTTTTGAAGACCAATACAAAACATCACAAGCCAAAAAACTCGAAAACTCTTGAACGGAATGATATTGACAAGTTTCTGAAAGAAGTATCTGATGTTTTTTTGCTCATGAAAACAGGTTTAATTATGGGGATTGCGGTAGTTTCTAGTGTTTAACTGACTAATTTGAGTGTGGAAAATGTTAAAGACAAGTATTCCTATTTGCATGTAATTATACCTGATACAAAGATCAAGAAAAGTTTCACAATAATGCAGGAAGGATTTCCAGTCAATTCTGAAGAATTATACACAAAATACATATTCTTAAGACCAAAAAATACCACTCATAAGATTAATTATATTTTATAAAAATGGTAACTATACCTCACAATGCATTGGAATAAATATTTTTTTTAAAATACCTACAAAAATTGCTTCGTACTTGGGTCTACAAAATCCTCAGTTATACATACACTGGTCATTGTATGAGAAGATCATCCGCTACGTTATCGGCAAATGCAGGGCGAACATTATGCAGCATTAAAACGACATGGAGCATGGAGATCTGCGACGGTCGCGCAAGGATATATATAAGAATCCAACAACAATAAAATTTAGATTGCAAAAAAATCCAGGGTGCTGCAACTGATCAAAACCAAAATGACAGATAACAGAGCCCAGTTCAAGTACTCGAAGCATACAAGGTTTTTAAACTGCGCTTCATATTCATTTAATATTGATATTAATTTATATAAGTAAATCTTATAAATTTATAAATAATTTTTGATGTTTCTAGAAAAAATGGCATGACATAATGGCATAACATTCCTTTATTTGTATGTACGCCTGCGAATAATGAGTGTATAACTAGTGTGTTGGATAAAATAATTGATACAATATGTTGGTAAAAATATGTTATTACGCCACAGTGTCCGAAACACGCGAATTAAGTGTCATGTCATAACTCGCGATTACGTTTAGACCCTTGTGCATACTCTCCAACGCCAGCATACATAAATATTTGATTCCACAACTATTAAATTAAATTAAAGTAAGTTCAACAACTTTAAACAATTTTAAAACCACGAACAAATTTTGCGTTTATTAATAACCCAATCACATCAAAAATTAGCGAAGTGATTCCTAAAAGCACTCGTGTTTTCCTCCAAAGTCATTAACCTCCAACCCGGCTAATTGAATTTCCGCAAAATGTGTTCCATTTGCTATCAAATCGCTTTTCAGATAGCAAAACAAATCACGCTCTCTGAATCCGATGGTAATGTGTTACCAGTTACTTCATATTTACAACGTACGTTGCTCATTCACGCCACCAATGTAACACGACATGCCGCTATATCACATAGATAATAGAAGTAGTAAAATATTACTACTTACTCTAGTGCATTTACTGCAATCGGGACGCGATTTCATATTTTATGACACAGCAAGCGTGTTTTTGTAAACAAATTTTCTCAGTGAATTGTTTCAACTAGTCTAATATGGTCCTAACTACGGACAAGAGATTCCTAAAATACGAATTCTAAATTACATGCAAAGAATAATTTATTTTTGCATTGTACACGCATCACTAAGTATAAATATAATTTAAATTCTTAACGCTCGGCTGAGGGCGATTTCGAATTTATTATCTCGTAAGCATATATACTTCAAAAAATGAGCTCTGTTTGAATGCGGATATTCCCATCGCACTGTGCCCTGCCTCCTTTAACGACCGTCCTAGACGTTCAGGATTATACGCTGCAGGAAATTATAATCATATTCAGGTTGGAAAACGGAACGATCGCTAATAAGATTACGGAAATAATTTGACTATGAAAAAACATTTGTCTTAGGTTCACGGGATGTGTATCTGAGGATCGCAGGAATGCCATGTGGCCGTCACAACTGTAAAATATACTAAAAATGTATCCATGATTGTTGTGCTGTTATATGAATTTTCGTGGTACAGTTATAATAAAAAATCCCCAGGTGCATCCGAAGGTGTCATGCAAAATCAACCCCTGCATGATAAAAGTTCTGAGAATCACAGAAGACGGTGAACAAATCATATGTATGTAACACAAAAAAAGAGACAGAGCTAAGTTTATGTAGCATATTATCATAACAGGTAAAAAAGTGTTAAATACCACAGCATGGCAACCGTACAATTGTGTAAAATATCGAAATAAACAGTGAAATTTTTAAATAAAGTTATTGTAGATAAATTAAAATTAAATGTTATCATAATCAATAAATATAAATCTTAAACTAGTTGAATTTCAAATATAATAACAAAAAGAGTTGGTTTCGATATTATAACTGACAGCCAATCAGAGACAAGTTCAGGAATCAAATATATTATTAAATCAAATAAATCGAAATATTTTCAAATTAGGATGTATATGTTATATTTTCAAGTTAGGATGTATAGATAAATGTAAAATGTTATGATATTATGTTAGAAGCATGTCATCAAATTAAGATTGATTGCATTGATTGAAACTTGTTGAGAGCTACAAGGAAAATGTAAGAGGAAATAAATAACAAACCGAGTTCCTTAACTACGAAAAATAAATCCTAATTTAGTTATTATTTAATTATTATTTATTATTATTTAGCTAGTATTTAGTTATTAGTTATTTCATTTATTATGCCATCAAGGGGAAAGCACGCACATTTCATAACTCATGTGCAAACAATTCCCCATTAAATTCGATATTAAAGGACCCAGGCAAGGCGGCTTTTGGCAGTTATTTCTACGACTTATAGTGATTATAAAGCAAAAATCGGTGCATTTTTAAAATAAAATTGTGATCCATATGTGATATATATATATATTGTTTTCACCAGTCAAATGGATGCTTATAAATAATTAGCAACAAATTAAGCAGTTCATTTCCAAAATAAACGACGAGACCAGTGGACGTTGGAAATACTATGTGAAACTCCTCCAAAATATCAACGAAAACGAGACCAGCACAGCGCGGTGAATTTAAACATAGTCATTTGAACAATTCAATATAGTGCTTCGCATGTACGTGTAATCATACGAAAACATAAAATTTCGTAATGTAGACATTGTTAGCACTTTAATTTACGTTAAGATATATGTGTGATTGTCATTTTATTAATATAAATTAGTAGTACGTTATCTCAGGCTAGATTAGGATATTATTTAAGTATCTAAAATTGTATATATGTATCCGATATTTGTGACAAAATTAAATAAATTTTTGCTAACAATTTTAAACCATCTTTGATATCATTACTTCGCTCACTTCGCTCAGAAGTGAGCGAAGTAAAAGTGAAGTAAAGTAAAGCGAAGTGAAAGTGTTTTGGTATTTGTGGAAACTACTCCGAGTGTTATAGTTACGTCAAAGGTTCTAGCCCTATCCAGTAAAATAAAATAAGTTAATATAAATCAATTATAAGAACCAAATAACTTATTTTGAACATCCTAACTTCCCACGAGGAAATGTCTCGCATGCTCAGTTAAAATAATAAATATTCTAAAAATATACATATAAACTGTCTGTCTCTCTCTATCTCAAGTGGTCCTATACACTTAACAATATATTCAAATAAATATGTTAGAAAGAACTGGCACCCATAAGAAGAAACCACATCCAGAAGTATATATAACAAAATAAATAAACCTCACTATATATATATATATATATATATATATATATATATATATATATATATATATATATATATATATATATATATATATATATATATATATATATATATATATATATATATATATATATATATATATATATATATATATATATATTTATATATATATATATATATATATATATATATATATATATATATATATATATATATATATATATATATATATATATATATATATATATATATATATATATATATATATATTTATATATATATATATATATATATATATATATATATATATATATATATATATATATATAGGTATATATATATATATATATATATATATATATATATATATATATATATATATATATATATTAAAGATTCCCTTTAAAATCGGCTCAATTCGCTAAACCTCAGCGATTTACATTGTACTAAATAAATTAAAATTGCACAGACTAAAAACTAAGGAATGTGTAGTTCGGCTTTGCTGATCAAAAAAAGCAAAATATTGCCTCCCCCACTATTCACAAATGTATACAAATAATATTTTAACAAACACCAGCCTCATTCTCCATGCATAAGCAGCCCACAAAACTAAAATCTTATTTACTTCTGCTTTCAAGCACGTTTAAAGATATGAAGACTGCAGAGAAAGAAAGATTTCTTCGAATACGCTACATATACACATAAGTAGAAATAAAAGTCGAGATATAAAATCTTTTATACGCACGGTGTCATCAATGTCAAATAAAATTTAAATTGAAAAGCAAATTCAATAGTCATCGGAGGAAAGGAACAAAACCCGTTCAGTAGAGAAACTGATTATAGGATGGGATGGCTGCCATGATAAAAGATATAAAAGTGTAGTCAAATGTAAGAAATTATATAACTTGTATGTAACTCATTTTGTAACTGAAAATACAGAATTTTGAATGATCACGTATATCGAATCTGACTACTATAAAGTGTAAGGGAGACTATTATTTCCAGAAAGACACAAGTTACTGTTTGTCGCAGTATAGGGACATGACATTCGAGGAAAAACCAAGGATATTAATTTACGAACTCTAAATATATATATGCTAAATCAAGATGGTTATGCAAAAGCTACAATGTCGATATGTGTAATGAAATAGGGACAACTTGAATGAAATGCAGTTATACAAGTAAATAGATACATATATCACCAATATTGAAACATAATATCCGTGGATATATTCGAGGTATATATTATGCCAATATTCTAAAATTAAATTATATCAATTTAAATTAATTTTTCGTATAGAAATTAATGCCCATATATTTCTATAGTCAGTCATGACATACCAAGGTAATTATAAATTGGGAAATAATACAATTTCTATTTATCTAAAATTTAACTGTGAATAACGCAAAAATAACGCAATTTATCGGCACTATCATTGAAGTGGCATCAATCGCTATGTAGTTGTTAGGTTTTCCTCAAATCCCTGATGATGCCGCTCAGCCCACTTACATTCCTCTATCCCATCGCCTGAATTCCGAACGTCAGTGACAAGGAATGAGAAGTAAGGCGTAACGCTATTTGCCGCACTGCCGTGTGGGAAACTTATGCGAATATCCTTCGTCGTTAGGCAATACATTCGTCTGCCTTCGTCTATGAATGGATCAGTTTCAGTTCGGTGGTTGAAGCTGTCGCGTTTTATTTGCTAGACGACATACGTGATCTCTATGTTTTGCATTTTATTCTAATAATCGGAAATAATGTAATAATAATATATAAATAATTATAATAATCGGAAATTAAGAATAAGAATTAATAACACGGATAAGTATCATTATCTTTTATTTACTAAATTAATTAGTATTTAAAAAATGGATAATCCGGTGCACGATAATATCTGCTTTTTATTGGAAACTCCATTTTCTAGATTTAAAGACACAGACTGAAAGGAACTTATAATCAAAGGTAGTCCCATCCCACTTCTAAATGTTTTAAATTATTATGTTTTTCCCTGGCAGATTCGTCAGAATTTAAAGAATACCATAAAGAGTTTCCATATGATTTATTTACAAATTTAACAAACTTTTATAAAATGGTGTGGTTCAGGAAGGCTAAGAGGGACCAAATTTTACGCCAACCTGATCACGTTTTTAAGTTCTATATATAATAAACATATTTCTTTTTCTTTTGCAACTTGCAAAAATGTTGTGAAAAAATCACGAATTTCTAGCTTTTGATTTTAAGCGTTTTAAATTGAAAAATTTAAATTTTTCCCAATAGTTTACCCATTAGCTGTCGCCTCCTCAATTGTAAACGGTACGAGCCAGCACTGACTAAATAGATAGAAAGTGTACCTACAGTGATTCCTTAACGATGTTACGGTTAATATAAGATACTACGAATGTTAGTTAGTTCATTTCTAATAAACAATATAGTATCCAAAAACATCCATTATAAATACGTATTAAAACTTCAAGCATCTTGAAATAATTAATAAAGTCACGTTCCTGTTTTCCTGCCTAGTAAATCCTCGCACAATTAAAACAAGCAGATGAGTCCTACAGGAGTTATAATTCGACGTACTCCATTCGACTATAGAACGCTTTAATCTTTCATCAACTCAGATAATGCAATGCAGGCCGAAATCCTGTGCTTCTTTGGTATCCCACCTGCATCATCTCCCTGAAAACGTTTTTAGAAAGCTGAGATGAAAAAGGAATTCGCCGGAGGTGAATCGGGGCGTCGCTAATTTGAAGGAGTGCTCGTTCTTGCCATCCACTATCGGTAACTATTTTTATTGGCGCAATAAAGAAGTTATATGCCAAGTTGGCTACCTATATTATTCGGGAAAGGCCATAATCGCATTGCCAGCTCGAGCGGATTTCCTATAATGAATATTTAAGCGTCGATTTCGCCAAAGTTTTAGTGTTAAGAATTTCTGGAAGTTTTGATATATGGCAATTGTAATTGATGAAATAAGTTGGGTATTCATTTTAGCTCGTCGCGGTATTAAATCACTACGGAGGAATCTTGATATTTGCTACTAGCTGCCAATAGATTACAAGGCAATGCAATTCAGATATTGAAAATGTTTTTCTCTCATACTGTCCATGCACGGTTCTTTGAACCTCTCTTTTGAACATGTTTTCCGAACTAATCTGAAGTTTTGTCTAGTCCTCAAAATAATCGTTCTTATTAGAAAATACATTAAAATAAATATGTTAGCTATATTATAACAAAATGGTCTGTCCAGGTCTGTAATATTGTCGAGAAGTATAATATAGACCCAAAAATGCATTTGTCTTTTTTTTATTGCATTATAAATCCACATCGAGTATGGGTAATTTATTTTTCTTTATGTTTTCTCTGGTAGGAAACATATACTACGATATTGCAACTAAAATTCAAAACGTAAATGGAAAACACGTGTGGTGACGCCCAAGTAAAATATCTAAACCCTATTATCCTTCTTGTAAAATAAAGAGGGTCTTCTACTAGGTCTCATAAAGTCCCGGACGGCACTAATTATAAAAGGTTGACAGTAACATAATAAATTATTACTTAGGTCATTTTGCCGTTAGACCTGTCACTTACCTTGTCCAGTATTAGTAAGCATATTCAGTAATTAATAAATAATCAAATTAATAGTCAAATAGCCATACATTACCCCAGTAAGGAATATTAGAACAGTGCTTACATAAAACATACGGAGCAGCTAACAGATTATCTCAGAAATATCATAAGTGTATTGTGTTGAGGAAATAAGGAACGAAGTAGGGCTAAAAGAGTTTTTAGTGGGTTTAGTTTTTTACTCCTCATATATGTAGATAACAGGCATCCCACAATAAACACCTAAGATATTGATATGGTCCATGTAAATGACCGTAAACGTAACCAAACCATGTCTTGTTTCTAATTAGTTCTTGCTTTGCAACCAGATGTCGCTCACGGGTATAGAATTTCTTTAAGTTATATAGAGGATAAAGTAGATACCATATGATTGGTCGAGATTTTACCCACCCCCGGTTAGTATTACTGCTTAAAGGGGGATGAAAAGTCATCCTTTTTCAGGTAACCCACATCCAACGAGGGCTAGAGCCGCAATCTTTGCCAAAATTAGGTAGTTTACGACAGGATTTCATAGAGTGAATTCGGGTTTAAATCAAACAGTTTTTACCCCTCGCGCTCACGGCGCGGCGCGGCGTCCTAAATTGAGGACTAACATTTTTATGGTGCCTTCACGGCTTAACTAATTTTTCGCTGATATCATCATTGTCGTCATTTGTATACAGCCTATTTAATAAGGAATAATTTGATCTCATATGTCAACTAAAGTAGGAATAATAATATAATAAGAAAAGTAAAAGATAGTTAAAATTTGTTTTATTAAAATATAAGGATATTTTACGGGTCGTATTCTTACAACTTTAAAGTTGGCGGTTATGTCATATATATAAACCATGCGAATAAAATTCTAGTATTGCACTAGTCAAGTATGTGTTGAAACAACTCATCCTGATGTATACAAACAAACGTTACTCGTTCCCCGATGAGAGACATAAATATAATACATAACCTACAATTTAAATGTTAAAATCATGAAGACTAGAGACAGGAGGCTGAGTGTGATTTAAGTAATTGAAGGAGGTTTTCCGTCGGAAAAATGGCAGCTTAGTGCGGGTGCTCGTAAGTGCCCTGAAAGTGAACAAAAAGTGAATTCATCTGAACGATAACCATATTTTGAAGCCGTGCAAGGCTACTGCGGGTACGTTGCGAATCAAATGAAATCGAGCAGTTGATCGATATTATTCTCGCTAGAGTTACGATGTACGCAATCGTGCCCTCTCTTTCTCTTTCGCACAGCAGCTTACAACAACGTTAGTCGGATACCTATATCAACAGTCACATATAATGCACTTCTTTTTGTTGTCTCTCTCGTTTTAATATCTTTTAACTCTTTACTTTATTAAGAACACTCCAACAGGGTATGTTGTAGAATAAGAATAATTTAGTGACGTAACCGCCAACTTTAAAGATGTAAAGATTAGAGAGTACGTATCCATCCAGCTAGCTTCGGCAGAGCTTTTTTACAATAAAAGAAATAATTTCATAATAAAAGTAATTCAAATTGTCAATGTTGTATATTAAAGTAATCATAAGTTAATGAAGCAACGACGTATTGTAAAAAATTGAAGAATATTAATAATAGTATTGCGATATGAGCCGTCAGAGGATATCTAGGGTGTCCTAGATAGGCTTCAAAGTGATTTTCATCATATCCGTGTAGTATAAATTAAAATTTCAATAAGATAAATAAGTCAGAGTGAGTACAAGCACATAGAACGAGATTTCCATTAGCAGAGTGGCGAAAAAAGGTAAAATGGTGGACCTGAAGCAGTTTGAATCATAATAGACGCCAATGCAGATCTTCGACGCCATTGCCGATCAACAATTGCAGAATTCCACCGATAGGGGCGCAGCATCACAATAGTGGAACAGTGCAGTGCAGTGCATGTGTGTTTTGTTTCGGGTTTGTTTACAGGGGATTAATCTAAATATCAAAGGTAACAAAAAAACTTAAAATTTTTAACCGTTGTAGAACTTTATAAAATTGTTTCTTTGTGTATTTATACACTCATTTTATTTTGTCTATGTAAAAGATTTAAATATCCCATGTAAATTTTTAGTAATCTAAGATATGGTGTCATAGGTTAACATAGTTTCTTAATTTTGTAAATATTTCTCCATTATTTTAAAAATATCTCCTTATGAAAATAAACATATCTGCTGATTCATTGCGAACCACCCTCTTATTTCATAGTACAATTTAAAGTTCAGTCAACAATCTTTTTGATAAATTTTTGTCAAATACAATTGTCAATATTGTAAATGTACCATTTCTTTTGTTTTTTATGCCTGCTATCAAATAACTGAGTTATACGTAGAAGAACTAAAACGTATTTTTTATATTCCATTTTAATATTTTATTTTGATAATTGAGTTCGATAATTGTGAACTGTTCGCTCTGAGAAATGTGTAGAATTGTTTTATTTAAATATGTTGAATTTGCCTAATAAGTTAAGTATCATATTATGAAAATTCGTTCGTTTTAACAGAGTGTTCGGAAAGCAGAGTTTTTAATACAAGTTACTATATGCAACTACGGTATTAGAAAAAGACATGAAAATTTAATTGAATTGTGTATCAGAGTTTTCCTTGGTGGTTTACTATAGGTAGGTATAAGTTTTTAAGATATTTATATTCCATGAAACTGTTATTCTTTTCTGCTATAATTGCAAAGTTGGTGTAATTTCGAAGTTGTTTATAATAGTTAAAGTGTTCAAGGTTTTTAGATTTTTTATATTTCTTTAAAGATTTTTCTCTAAGTGTCACTCACATATGTGTATACTGTCAGCATAGGTCCCGATCGGTTAATAATAATACTATCATGTATTTATGTGATATTATTTTTGTAACTCTCTGTATTCCAAATAATTTAGTACTGTTCCATCTTTAAAGTATAGGTTTTGTCCTTCAGTCAACGATATAAACCATTTAAATTGCCATATTCAGAAAACTGTGGATACTAAAACTACTATTCCTCCCAAATATAAAGAGTCCACATTGCCCCAGATCTCTACTCCACTCCAGATCCGTGTTCTCTTATTTCAGCAAGTCAATAAAAGAGTCGTCAAAACAGATCCAATGAAATTAATTGGTATTCCGGAGTGATTGGGGCTTACATCTCCGGGAACGAAAGTAACCAATTCCATCAAGCGATTAGAGCCTCATCTTTAAGGGAGTTTCAATATCAAATTCGGGAAGGAAGGATAATCCCTTTACCATTTTAATTTTCGTGTTGTTACAGATAGCGTAACGTTCCAAGTTAATGGTTACTTCAGAGGTTTCCGTAGTTACTGTTCTCGGGATGTAATGTAATTGACTTAAATCGAAGGAAAATTATTTCCATCGCGGAAATTCATTATAAAACAGAAGTAAATATTTTGAGCAAAGGCGATATAATCATATATTCAATAATGCTATCAGTATTTCTCATGACCGCACCTTTCGTAAAAAGAATGAAAAGTTTAAGAACATTGTTATGCCCATTACTTATTAAATGCCAATATAGGGGCTTCGAGTCGCAGTCAAGCATTATTTCGTGCTGTAGCGGAAATACCCTTGACTACTGGGACTGGAAATGTGACCTAGCCTGGACAAAAATACAAATAGACGGCGGCAAATTAAATTAAAAGAAACACACCGAATCTCCGCGCTTTATATAAAGAAAAGGCTTTTGTAACAGAGTTTATACTTCGCCTAAGACTTGACAGTCGCATTATAAGACGAAGAAATACGAGGAAAGCTCCTTATATATGTAATTTATCAAATGATTTACAAGGATTGTTTTATTGGCGGAAATGCTTTGTATGATAAATAGAAAATTATAGAAATGAACACAGTCAGTAACTATAGACACATTTCTAGCATTTCTCGGCCAGACTTCTTATTCTGATCCACGTTCTATCCCTGGCATCGGCAATGGCAATGTAGGTGGATAATGGTTGTTTGTCAGATAAAAGTACATGATGAAACCTACTTTATGACGAAGGTAAAGTGTAATTTTCAACTTCTCTCCAAATATTGAAATTGTTTCTTATTTTTAGATAGTTTTGATTGTTGGAATCAGTGGAGCTGAGCTTGGACATATAGAACGCCACGGAGAATATATGACAGAGATTAGAGATATAGAAGACTAACGTGAAGATAATTTACTATTTATAGAGGGAACATCGAAGGAGTCAATCTTGTCGAAATGTTCCGAAAATATTCCAATTGGGCATCAAGAGTCTTCTTATATAGAAATGGAAAATATACAAGACAATGTTCAAACAGTAAACATACAGTTGATACAAATTCTATAGTAGCAGACATGACCAATCTTAAAAGGCATGGTGGAAGGAAAGCAATGAACATGACAGAAGGAAGAAGGATATATATATATATATATATATATATATATATATATATATATATATATATATATATATATATGTTTGTATATATATATATATATATATATATATATATATATATATATATATATATATATATATATATGTTTGTATATATATATATATATATATATATATATATATATATATATATATATATATATATATATATATATATATATATATATATATATATATATATATATATATATATATATATATATAGGGAATTCAAAACTAAAACCTTTTCACGTAATCAGTAACAATATAAGACGGTATCACGATCAACAATTCCAGTGTATAAGAGTCCCAACATCGACAGAATTTGAATAAGGCGGGTCAGTACAGTTGCTAACACGGTCCGAGAATTTGTGAGGTTTCCTCGACTATTTTTGCAGTAATACCTACCTAGATTTTGTATATTTACGCTTTACGCTACGATCTGTAACTTATTATAGTTTTGCTCATATTTAAACGCGATTTAAATTGTTTGCAGAGCTTGTGATTGTTAATCAGAAAATACGCTGCAGTTGGATTTTTATTTATACGACAACGCCGAAGCAGTTGGGTTGCCGCTGCAAATAGCTTGTAGCACGTAAGTAAAATAAGCAAAGAGCTTGTAATTTAAGTAAAATAAGGAACATTGAACTTAGTACGTTGAACCAATATCCTGTATATCCTGTGTATATCAATATCCTGTTTTATTGTTAAGTAAGTTAAAATTGCGTATATGAAAGTTCAGTAGAAAATATTTAATAAGTTAATTAATAAGCTTTTTGCCAATTTTGCAAACTTGGTTCAATGTATTACCACCACTTGAATAATTTCGATTTGTCAACATTTTAAGTTAGTTGACTTATGTTAATATTATTGCCCAAGATGGTGGTGTTATAGTTGGAGACTCAGATAACGCAGTGAAGTCTTGGACATTCAAGGAATATACTAAAGTACGATTGACAATTTTGGCAATTTCAATAATTGTCATCTATACGTATAACAGATTCAAGAAACAGTTGGAGCATAAGATACGATACGAAGTGGTCCAGCTGTAAGGAGCACAGGAGCAGCCTAATTCGACGCATAGTGTTAAGTGATTAAGTGGTTCAAATTGTGGTGACTAGTGCCACGCCATTTCGACATCTACACGAAGAACTGAGGGTATTCTGTCGCAACTTAATAAAAGACAACTCTAAAAGAACATTAGATGTAAAAGCAACAGAACGTAAGTTAAATAAACTATGTAAATTAGATCAAGAACTTGAATCGCTTAATTTTAATAAAGAGCAGCATAAAGATAGTAAAACAAAAGCTGTTAGGGAATTAGTTATAGATATAGACTCATATGTAAAAAATTGTAGTGATCTTTTAAATAAACGATTACAGCTATGTGGTCAGAGCCAAGCGGTTGCAGCAAATTTCAGCTCTGACTTCGATGTTTCAGAGGACTCAACGTGTAATTATAGCGAAGATCGGAAAAGTAGGTAATAGAAAAAATATTTAAGTAAATAGTAATGGTAATTCGGGAACAATGACTGAAATTTTTTGCCTAAAAACTACAGCGAATTTGCTCCCGTTATGGATGGTAAAGAAAATATCACGAAGCAATTAATCGATTCCATTTAGCTGTACGATACGATGCTTAATGACGGCGGTAAAAAACTCTTGATAAATTATATTTTGAGGAATAGGTTGTCACAAAGCGGTAAAATTCGATTACCACTCGCTCGCAGATTACCACTCGCCATCCCGTTGCCTGTCCAATATCGGCTTGACGTGCCATTTCTTTAACTAAATGTCATATTATTCTATAAAAATACTATTACCGTTGAATAATTGTGTTACGGAATTGTTAGAATCACTTCTGACAATTAGTGAAAGATATACTGAAAATTCCCTAGATATAGAGAAAATCAGGTGCGAAGTCTCAACCCTCGACTTCAAATAACTAAGATATGCCCCCCTGGTCCCATTTAGAATAGCTGCAGTATAACAACATATGGGACCCATGTAGAATCGTTCGAGACGCCTTGTATTCAATCTAGAGAGGGATAGAATATTTGAGAACAATCTGGAATTGGATGCAATAATCCACAAGCTTCCAGACATTCCTAGAACCTTGAAAATAGTATAAAAGGGCCAGCGGATCGTTACATCAGTCAATTTCAGTTTTAATATTCTTAGAGACAAAACCAAGTAATTAAAAGTGTTTAGTTTGCAATTCTGATTTATCCAATAAGACTAGAACAAGGAAACTAAGCTCGCATACCGAGGGTACCTAGGGAACGGCACAAATAACGTCAAAATACGGTAAGGGATTAGCGGCGCCCTACCTATCTTCGGGAGTCTCCGCCACCCTTCGTGCATTCCCAGCCAGTGTGCTTTCTCAGGTGCAATTATTTATCAATGTAAATAGTTGTGACTTATGTTCTAATGTTTGGAAGTTAATAAAGAGTATTTGGATTCTGGACAGTAGGTACAATTATTATACGAACCCAGTGGCGTAACAATAGTATTAATTAGTAGTTTTCTAATAATCATCTGAAGCAACTATTGCAATAGAGAAACAACAATTGTTATGGCTAAAATAAAAATATCACGAAAATCTTTTAACACCGAAGTGTTTTTTGTTATGAATAAGTAAAACTATATTAACAAGGCATCCTCTTGTATTATTTGGATATAATACTTCCATTTAAAAACATCCATTCAAGTTTACCATTCCAACTGTGCTTGTGGGAAACTTATAGTTTGCAAAGCGCTTTTCTGGTCAGCGTATGGTTAGTAAACAGCTCTCAGCGTGTTTAACTTCTTGTCTGTGAGCACTCGACATAAATCTGCCATTCAGCAAGACGCTTTCCTTTGAAGGTTATCGTAGCAACTCCCGTTCCGGAATTATTTCCCTTTGTTGTCTCGAATGTAAAATTAAACCGGAAATTGATGGGTACTCTCCTGCAGTACTCAAGTTAGCAAAACACGCTCCTGTTAGTAAAACATTGGTAGCGGGACTAATAATATAATTCATCCTAAGCTTTATGCTGCAGTCAAAAGAATAATTTACCATTTTAAATCCTGGAAATCGGAAAGAGTTGAGTTCATGAAGTTTACCGGTAATGCATGGATAACAAGAACTGCTCTGAAATGTTATTTTATCTCAGTGGCTGGCCATTATTTTTTATGTATAAATTACAATCTAATGTAACGTGTTATTTTAAGAGTTGCCTTTCTCGAGCTGCCAACCGATTTCAAGTTTAGTATCATCTGGTTTTATCTGAACGTATAATATATACTACTATTACTATCTGGTGTATATATATATATATATATATATATATATATATATATATATATATATATATATATATATATATATATATATATATATATATATATATATATATATATATATATATATATGGAGTTGTTAGTTACGTGATATATTGGTATTTATGATTAGTTATATATGATTCCATGATTATATACTATGTGATATAGTTATAGATTATACTTGAGTCATGACAAATAGTGATGAGGTTATGATTTATTATTAGAAAGTTAGATAGCTAGCTTAATATAATAGAGCAGAAAGTATATTTTATGACTAAATTAGTGTATGGTAACAAAAATATTAAATTTGGATAGTTTAATTTGAAATTATTTATGAGAGAAATCGGTTGATATTAGAAGATTAATTGGGTGGAAGATACTTTAAATTTCTTATTTATTTTGTAAACTCTTTATTAAATGGGCGACAGTTCGCAATGCCAGTGAAAAAGTTTGAATTTACTATTTATCAATATTAATCTGTTAATTTTATAACCAGATATAGACATTTAATTTTTTAGTTTTAATTTGGTTTTGATTAAAGCATGAAAACACTTAACTTCAAGTTGAGTTCAAAATAGACTTGTAAAGTGATTCTGTATGCTTTTTAACTTATGAATTTTACTCTATGCTCTAGAAAATTCAGTTTATTATTGACTATGTATTTGCTTTATTACTTTAAATTTATTCTGGAATAAAAGATAGATTGGCTATTCAACTAGTACATATATTAATTTTAAAATATTTATACATTGAAGATGATTCAATATTACTAAATAAAAATAGAGGCTTAAATACCGTACAGCTGTAAGGCTTCCGACAATTAATGACAAGTTCCGTGCGACCGATCAGAGAAATTCCTGCCCACACCATCACAGATCCACCCCCAAATAATGTTGTAATGGGGATATTGCAACCATACCGTTTCTTGGGACGTCTATATACACGGAGATGCCTATCATTATTATAAAAACAGAATCGGGACTCCGTAAATAGTACACGTACCTATTGAACTACGGTCCAGTTAACATGATCTGTGACAAAATTTAGCCTAGCCCTCCGGTGATTTCTATTTAAAATTTAACGCAGCAACTTTTGGTCTCAAATTACATGTCGCTGTCTAATGGTTTCTCTAGTAATTTGTAAACCACTTACTTCTCGAAGTTGTTACTGTAAAACATCGCGCTGTTATAAGACGTTGTCGCACAGTGGAGAGTGTCAAATATCGGTCATTAATTGGAGCTGTTACTCGATTTCTTCCTTGTCCCGGTGTGCGAACATTACTTCCAGTCTCTCTCTATCTTTGTATAACTCTTGAAACAGTTGCACGCGCCACATTAAATCGATATGTCCAATTTTTCGATAACTCCAACCTAGTTCAACGAATATTAATGCTTGAACACATTTTTCGCCCCTAATATTTCGTACTGCAAGTTCCATTTTGACAAAAATATTGTAAAAAAAAAATACGGCTATTACCACAATAAACACACTCCTTCCAAATGCTTTTCGACATTTAATCTAAATGTCTTCTTTTTTCCATAGCTTACTACTTACCTACTTCTGTTTTTCTAAAATGAAATGTATGAAAACATGTTATGCTATAAAATTGTGCATTTCTGATACTAATAAAGATACTAAACTGAATCAAAAAATAAAATATTAGGGTAAGATAAGGCTAGAGTACGATTTAAATTCTAACTTGTCGCAAGAAGATATCTAGGGTGTATTAGATAGACATCCATATGTTTTTCGTCGTATATATGTAAGGCTAAATCAAGAATTCATGAGATCAAGAAATTTCATGTTCTAATAAGGAAAATTAATGATTAAATAATTTAATTTTCAATATATATCAAATCATATAAAAGTGATATTTTGATAATTAGTAAATTCAGAAGTGTTCACTGGCATTGTGGACTGGCGCCCATATTTGAAAGGTCTGCAGGTTACATAAGCAAGTAACAGAAACGTATTAAGCAGACTAATTCATAAAATTTTCTTTATTAACAAAAATTTAAGAAATTTAAAACTAAATAATAAATAAATATATTCATTAACAAAAATATCATACATATCATTCATAACAAGTTATCACATGAGTGCTGAGGGGACCTATCTGCCACCCTCTATAGAGGTGGGGACTTTTAATATGTTTACATCCTTACTACCCACAACATATTTCTGAAGCGAAAAGCTTCTCCCCCTTCTATGCACTCTACAACCCCTTCGTTGCTTAAACTGACACACGATTGCTTGACTTCTGACTAATATAAATTTTTCATATTATTTCTTACGTCATGTCCAGTTATATTATGAAGCCGATATTAAAATGCAGCTCTTGCCATCGTTCAAAACGAATATTGCGAGGGATTTCCTCATTTATCTCTGATGTATATTATGAGGCAGTAGTGGCCCTAAATTTTCGTAAATGTAAAGCGAATTGCATAACATCCATCAACTTGATGTATTACAGTTATTAATTGTTTTATATTACGGAGGTTATATGCTGTTTATCGAATGTCACAAAGTATACAATTAGTCGAAATTGCGTGGTTAAATCAAATGTCCGCTACAAATTTAAACAAAAACTCTTGGTCCTATTGTTATTTAACAACTATATAGGCGACATGCAAATACTTTGTCACTGGTCACATTTTTACGCATATTGTGACTCCCACCCCGATTGGTAATTTATATATTTTCACTTCAATTTGTTTTGGAAATAACAAAACAAGTGATAAAAAGAGAGTATTTTTTTCTCTTTATTATATACCGTATAGTCGTCAATGTAACATGAACACATTAAATGGTACAGGGTGGTCCATGTAAGATGGTTCACTACCTAAGTTGTTTAGTATCTCATGAATTTTTATTTTATCACGTTTTCGATATTACAGGGTGGTCCAGAAAACTGTGGCTTTACAAAGATATATTTGCTTAAATAGAACAACCTATAGAAAATCAATTTATGAACTTAGTGATATATTCGAGCTTATTTATTCCTCCTGGATAAGTTACCCAATTCATATTATATTTTTTTTAAATTTTAGCCTCATTTACCATTCACTGAAATTTATTGTAGATCTACCCCACTTGTAGATATTTAATCAGTTCCAATTGTAGTTGATTGTTCGAGCCGTATCTTATACTTTTCCGGTACTGACCTGGTACGCAATTACTCGTTGCTTCCATATTAATTCATAATATATATTTGTTAATATTCCTTCAAACTAGGCCTATTCACAGATTTTTTTATTGCTTTATGTGATTTTTAGGGTTCCTTACCAAAGTGTAAAACGGGACCCTATTACTAAGACTCCGCTGTCCGTCTGTCCGTCTATCCGTCTGTCCGTCTGTCACCAGGCTGTCTCTCATGAACCGTGATAGTTAGACAATTGAAATTTTCACAGATGATGTATTTCTGTTGCCGCTATAAAAACAAATACTAAAAACTGAATAAAATAAATATTTAAGAGGGCTCACATAAAACAAATGGATGCTATGTTAATGTATGAGAATAAATGCCGGAGTCGCCGGTCAGACGAAATTAATTACAAGCTTGTGTGATTTTATAGATAATGGTACGGAACCATTCGTGCGCGAGTCCGACTAGCACTTGCTATTTTATTTCTATTTTGAGCACGATTTCTATCTCGTCTACTTCTGCTGATAAATAATCTAAATTTGACCAATCCACTATGCTAAAATCAACTTTCTGCAGTTTTTCTGCACTTCCTTTAGAAAATCCTCGCTCCATTTTCTTACAATAAAGTACAGAAACAACACAATTTGTGGAGGAGCGCACAAAACATAACCACAAAACTAAACGTAAACAACTACAGCTGTGACAAATGCTGCCAACGTAATTCCGGGTTGTGTGGCGTCACTCAGCCCCAAGGTCAAATGAGTGATCAAATTGCTGTAATAAATATTTATTTTTTTATTAAACAGATTTATATTCCTAACAAAGTTGCACGAGGTATCAGTTAACTTTCAAATAAACATATTTGTTTTGAGATTTAAGTATCCAGTGAAAAGGCGAATTCTATATTTCCCTATATTTTGGTAATTCCCGGGATACACGTTTTCAGAATTCCCCTTCAGAATTTCCTTGACACCCTCTGACATTTTATTCTCACTTGATTATTCTCATAAATCTTCAAGATATTAGTTCCTACGATTCGTAATACAACAAAATATGTTACATACAGTCTTTATTATTATAATTCAGCATTTTCGCTATAAATCCCTACACATATATACATGGTTTATATACTTATGCTTATTTACTTGCTTATTTACTCCCATCTGCCTATTATAGCTTAAAATACAACAATCCTTGTAATTTTCTAATATATATTATGCCATAGTGTTTCAATTAAAATATTTATTTTGTTTCATAGTTAAGTCTTGTGATGTCAAACATTGAATAAAGTTTATCACATATAATTCTTACTTTTGTTTGGGTTTTGGTAAAAAGACAGTAGAAATTATATTTAGAAATTATATTTTAGATGAGACAGGCAAGGTCCTTCGAACTCTTCGATATTTAAGATGTTGATTTTTAATTTTTTTTTAATATCCTCTACAAATATTTGCATGTGTAGATAGTTGTGTGGAGAGAGTGAACATGATTCAGGAACAGGTCAAAAAGAGAAGTACATATTTAGACGATTCAAAACTGATATCACGAGGGACAAATCACGGTTTGTAGGTAAAGACAACATAATGAAATGGAATAAAATGGTGTAATACTTCCAGAACGAAGGAAGATACATAATTTAATATGGACATCTTCAGGTCCAGTATGTGCTATCCGTACTGCTGTATGTATGTGCTGACAACTGTTTTACAGTTGTCGAGTGCTGCAAATGTTTTTTGATCAAAATATGATAGGTATGATCACTAAATTTTATTACATTTTATGTTATAATTTTTTTATTTATTTGCTTTACCAGAATATTAAGATATACCCACCATCCTCACCCTCTCGGCGTGCTATTAATTACCATACAACATTCATATTTCCCCTGATATTCCCGGAGGCCACGTTCAGTAAATATTACATAAAATATAATAATATGATTATTACCTTCTGGCGAAATTTTAGTAAAAACTTCCGACAGAGCTTAGCCTTGCTTATTTGTGATTAATTTATTTTAAAAGCGCCACACACGTGCTTATTTTAATGAATAATTTAATGTGCTTAGCTGCCTCGGTTGGTTAAAATTGTAAATTGTCAAATCCTTTGTACTCGAATAGGAGGCGGAACGTTTGCCTTATAGCACTGTTCCCAGTTAACACCTTCAGAGTTTCCGCTTAATCTCCACAGTGTCCTTATTAGGCACGCAGGAATAAAATTACTATCCTGAAGAATATATGTTATCCCACTTGACATGGATATACTCTTAGTTATATCTGCCCATGTTTGAGCCAGTTTAAATGGCTTTTACACGCGAATTACGATGTGGGTAGTCCATTTGACAGTGAATGGTAAAATATATATAGAATAATACCCATATTAGATTGCTAGGTTAATATTAACTAACATAAAATAATTAATTAAAACAATTGATCCAGCGAAAGAAAAAGTTGAATTGGCATGAACAGTTTAAACAGGCTGGGGAAGAATAATATATCTACTGTTTTGGTTCCCAGCGGTTGTATAAGTTGATATACAATAAATATAAACTTGTATCTTAATGAATGTAAGTCATGACAGTGGAAGAAAAATGATTTAAATAAGAAAACGTAATTAACATTAATAATTATTGAAAATAAAATATTTGGAAGCCCTTCCAAAGAAGGCATCCAAATGAATTCCATATATAATCAATTCAGGTTTATCCTGAGATTTGATTTGTAAGTATTTTGGTAAGACGTCGTACGTACAACTAAATAACACTATTAACTAAATAAAATAAAACAAACTTAAATACGTCAAAGATAAGAACCAAAGCTACTCTAAGAAGACAGGCCAATTTTCGACCCTAACAAAATATTGAACATCGTTTTATCGAACGAATGTGGTTGTTCCGCCTAATTTAACTTATTGGTTTCCAAGATAAAACCACCTAGACGGTAATCCGCTGTGACATAAATCAGGAACAGAGGAAATAAATCAAAAATATGATGTGAATACTTTAAAATTAAAACCCCAACGTGTCACATTGCGAAATATATAATGATATTTTAGTATAAATTATCCTGTCGAGCTCGTTAAAAGATCCTGGTTACAGTCCATCGATCTCTTTGCAAAGGTTCGGAATAATGGATAGATAAACACGCCGAGGCTGGTAACAAAGTATCCTTTAGTGTCAGTTTATGGCTTTTTATGTGACGTGAGAACATAAACATATAAACTTTATCTGATAGAAGTTATGGGCAGTTAGTTGACACAGTGAGAATTAAATCAAATAGCCACTCAATTTACCGTAAGTGATGGAAGAAGCGATTTAATTTACCGCTTGGAAGTAGCATATCCGAACATCCGCATCTACACCTGAGAATACGATGAAGTGAATCATATTGGTTATTACGCCGCTATTGAGATATAAAATCACTTGTAAATCGTCAATTCACTGGAATACTTTCGGAAAGTCTTATATAGACTACTATTATTTGTTGTCAATATTCCATCTGTTACACACACAATATATATATATATATATATATATATATATATATATATATATATATATATATATATATATATATATATATATATATATATATATATATATATATATATATATATATATATATATATATATATATATATAATGTGAAGAAATCCTGGGTTGTACGAAGTTGTACAAGTTATTTTGCCATTTTGCCTTTACTGGGGATCTTCATATGTACGATTTGTTTAATTGGTCATTTATACTTGAATTTAGCATTAATACTCACCATTATCATAGTGACACTTTTATGTGACATTAGTTTTGACGGAACTCACATTCATGTAAAACACTTCTTACTCTACTATTTATATTTGTTCTATTTGAACATATTGATATATATAAAAGCAAAATCATTAGGCATCCATTTATCTAGATGTTTTGAAATTTCGAAAACATAATATTAATACGTAAGATCAAAATAAGTAATTTTACATTCTCTCTCTCTCTCTCTCCCTCCCTCTCTCTCCGTCTCCGTCTCCGTTTCCGTCTCCGTCTCCGTTTCCGTCTCCGTCTCCGTCTCCGTCTCTAAATGCTTATAATTCGTGGGCCTACGCCTTAAAAGATTTGTGATTACATCACCCTTTTGACTTTGTATATCTTTCGTTCTTTATGTCCAGTAGGACAACTCATACAAGAAAAATCTTGTTAGTGTGGTGTTTTTTTGCACGAAACCCTTAACTTAGGTCGTCCCACACCGGAATTTCCTAAAAAATTTTATCGGGCAATATGTCAAAAATTCAGCTGTAAGGTTGCTAAATTTCATGACGTCATAACTTTTCTTTGTTATGGGTATCTGAAGCGTCCTGTGACCGAACATATTTGTCCGACAAAATGATTTTAATTTTTTTTTATGAAACAAGTACAACAAAAAGAAAATACTATATTTGGATCGTTAATATTTTTCTCGCGTCAAATAAATAACTTGGAGGGGGACCCAAAAAAGAACCGATATACTCGTACAATATCTCAACGGTGAGTTAATCTCAATTTTTTTTAGACGTGAGCCCTCCCACATGCCAACAAAGCAAAGTATCTAGGCCTTAGATATTTTGCCCTATATGCAAAACTTCGATGGAAAACACATGTGAAGAAGAAACGTGAGTAATTAAACCTCAAATTCAGACAAATATATTGGCTCCTTGGACGTCACTCTGAATTGTCAATACACAAACTGCTTATCTAGAAGCGAATTATGAAGCCCATAGGGACTTATGGCATCCAACTCTGGAGATGCACTAAGAAATCCCACATTAAATTAATTCAAACGTTCCAGAATAAACTACTTCTAAGCATCGTCAAAGCGCCGTGGTACATTCGCAATAAAGATATCCATCATGACCTGAATATGCCTATGGTTGAAGATGAGATTAAGAGGTTTGCAGGCAAACATCAGGAGAGGCTAGAAAACCACGAAAATAAGCATAAGCATAATATGTCTATTACATGAACCAAGTGATTAGTGTTATGTGGAGTGTGTCACTGGATACTCATCTACTGAACAGCTAAGTCTAGTTATTAAGAAAAAAATGTTAGATAGATTTAATCTAGTTACAATGCTCAACGTCCATGGGACGCTTTTCTATAAAAAAAAAGACGGAGCCCGAGGACAAATGAATTGTGTAATTGATTTGGGGGATGTGTAAATTTTTTTTTTTTGTGAGCAAACTGTCAATGAGACAAGAAAGTTGCACATTGAATCCGTCTATGTATAACAAATTTAAATTTAAATAACAAAATACCGCGTTAAAAAGTTAAAAAGTTATGTTAAAAAATACTATGTTTTTGCTGAAAATTCATTTCGTTCAGCATCAATTTAGAAACACCCTGTATATATTAGCTTTTATGTTCTTTGCTTTATTATTTATTATGTCAGAAGCAATCTTGGGTTAGTAGCAATAAAATGTGAAGAAATTAAATGAAAACAATCACCACTTGGATACTACGGAAATGAATTACTAAGGCCACATAAGTTCTTTCGATTTTATTGAAGCTCTTCAGAATGATGTAGGATTTATTTAATTGAAGCCATTAACACTTAAATATCTTATTAATATGAATAAGTTGATTCACAATGACATTTCTATGGCATTAATTTTATGTTACTACGCATGTGAATATTACATGTCAAAAATGATTTCACATAAATAGTATATTAAACAACATGTTTAGAAAAGCAAGAGAAGCGTCTTACTTCCTTAAAAAGCCAAGTAAATATACAAATAGGTATAATATGAAATATTTTGCAATTGGAGGATGACAAAAAATGCCCTAAGAACTAATGAAAGTGTGATGCTAGCGTATTTTTTTTGAGAAGGTAAGACACTTTTTATATATATTTTAGTATTTTCATACAATGTTTTTCATTATTTTAGGCAAAAGCCTTTAAGGCATCCAGTTTCTGATCTACATATTCAATGTTGAAGAGTACTATTTAAATAAACAAAAATGTTGATATGCCACATTACACAAAAATCTACTTGCTTTTTTAAAACGTCAAAATAACACATACGAAGCAAAGAAATCAAAAGTTTTGACTATGGAAAACGTTACGAAGAGGCTTGAGAAGATTGATAAGTTGTTATATATTAATGAAAGTAGTACTACATGGTAAGTACACAATACAACCAGTTGGCATCAACAGTTTGGCTCCCAGATGCATGCCACCTTTCTCGCTGATAGTGCAGTTGACATTCAAGCACTTAAAAGGCATGTACGATGGCGTTCAACTGACGTAGCCGAAGGGCATATAGAAGTTTTTATAAAATTCATTAATATTAATATATTTCAGAATTAGTAGTACCTCAAGATTCTTCAAGAATTATAAAAATAGAATTAAATAAATAGAATTAAATAAATTTGGTAATATAATAAAAAAATCCAATATTTAAATAAATAGTGTTCTGTCAAACTGTGTTTTATTAACACTATATAGTAAAGTGACATTTCGACGCGGAAAATATCTTACTGATATTGAAAAAAAATGTATTAATGATATTCTGGTGTAAATTAATAACATGCTATCAAACTGCATACGTATCGTAACTTAGCCAAAACGTCCCAATAAAAACGTCTTTAAGTTTCCTTCTTTCCAGCTGGTTTAGAACCTCGCCAGGACTTTGCCATAATCTTAGTAAAAATGTGGTAATTTAATCTCTGAAAGCATTAAAAAGCTTTTAGTACTATTAGCTAACGACTTAGTTAGCCGAATCGATAATATAATTTGAAAGAGTCTATATAAAAAGGAGAGTAATATCCCTTTGGGGCTTAAGAACTTTTTTGCTGAAATTGATTTTTAACCCAAGAATTAATGCATTGGTTAATTTGCAGCAATGGAGCGGTTCTGGCCTTTTGTCACATCTGCTCCTAAAAGCGAGGCTGTTAAATTGTAGTAAACTATTTAATACAGATTCGAATTTTTACATTCCATATTCCTCCAGACTTATAAATTACATCGAAATTCCATCTCAAACTAGCTCAAGAATTATTGTTGATGGAAATGATTGATATAAGTTCTCACCGGGCGCGCTGTACTGAAACAAAATCGTTAAGGGATATTGATGGGGCGATTGTACAAAGTGTGTGCCGCTGAATACTTTCTAACAACTACGTCTTCATTCATGGCGAATCGTGCGGTGCAGAAAAACTGCAAAGTCGCGCAAGGAGCACCGGCCGAAAAGATAAATAACTCTTATTCTAAAAGACTAGCGCAGATAAACTAACGGAGAGGACTCAAAGATCGTATTGTGATGACAGTGATGAATGTGCGGGCGAGGATGACTCGAGAAATATAATTTGATAAACTCCATACTGCCGGTCTAGAAATCTTTCGAGGGCACATGAGAATGAAGTGCATAACACTCAAAAACACAGACGAAACTTCAAGGGTTATAACTGCAAGAGTGATCTATTGAGGAGCTAGGATTTAGTTTTAGTGCAGGATACATTCAGTTCCAAAGCAAGTGGCGCACCCGATTTTATGGTTGAGTTCAAGGTTTTCTAACTATTATACTGGTAAACAGATTTAAAAAGTTTTGTTTTGTGTGTGTAAGTAACTCATTGCATGTCAGTCAAAAAGGTGAGAAATTACTTTTTCCCCTCTAGCATAGAAAATAATTTATAATTATTTATTTAATAATTTAGAAATTTCTCCACATGCTTTTTGTCATTTTTTGGAGCGCAACATTTACTAAATAATAATATTGACCAGGTTACAATGGTATGGGATTCGTCCAAGAGACCAAAGTTATAATAATTATCTATATTTTAATACAGGGTTGGGCAATCCTACTGCTAATGTTTGTAGCTACTGCGTAAGAACACAAACCAAAATAAGTATGTCTCACATCCCTTCTGAAAAATAGAAAATACCCACTGAACTTAAAGTACCCAAATTTCGTGCATCACAGTTTCACAAGTTAATGAAAGCTGACGAACAAATACAATTTCATATTGCCTCGATTTACAAGTTCAGGTATTACCTAAGGTATCTATTCAGGAGGCATTTTACGCTCAACAGCTGTCAATATATTTTTTTGCGTTACCAAACTTAATTGTCATGATCCAATATTCTATACATGGATGAAGCATCCAGCAGCTAGGGGGAGCTTCTGAGATATCATCTGCTATCATTGATAGCAGATGATTTTTGATGATGCTAGCAGATGATACAATTTTTTTTTAAAAAGCAGATTATGCCGAAAATGTGACGAAAATCCGTTTTTTGCAGATGGCTGTCTGTGGAGGCCTAAACAAAAGTAGTCATGTCGTGCATGCTTTAATGTTGTGGCTCCATAAGTTGTCAAAAAATGAAAATAAATTATGTTTCCTATCAGAGGTCACTTCTATCTTCCTGCCGATCGTATCTTTGGGGGCATTGAAAAAATATTACGGTCTCATAGAATAATCAAAACTCCCGATGTATATTGGGATATCTACCCCAAAATGGGCAAAGTACGAAAACTTGGATTAGACTGGAATTTGTTTGACGTCAAAAATATATTGGTGGCTCAAAAAAGTGAATGGCATAAGTTCCAACCGCTACTGAAACCACGAGCACGATTCGACCAAGTAGAGTTACCGGAGCTACCTTTGGGTCATGAGATAAAAAAGAAAATAATAGACAGATTGAAAAAATTACTGGAATCATTATCTAGAGAAAACTGGATCGAGGAACCAGAGGTGGAAGGATAGGTCCAATTTTTTAAGAGTACTGTGAAGATGGAGAAACAGTTGTTGAAGAAAATGAAGAATGTGAGTGTCACAACATGGAGGAAGTTAATTTGGTTTAGTTTATAAAAAAATAAAATAAAAGTACTGCTTATTGAAAACATGATTTTTTTTTATTTCTCTCATTTTCATATGCAAAATTCTGTTTGCGCGACAATGAAAATGCCTTTTGTCCACTAGAGACATGCAAATAGCATTTTGTCCAACACTTTTTTTTTAATAAAATAACTATTTTCCCTTTTTCCTGTGCCAATCTAGTCATAACTCTAACTATTTTTTCTTGATTTTTTAATACAAACCGCAACTCAGTAACTAAAGCCGTCATTAAGCAACAGTTTTTTGTCATTCCTCAAAATTTACAATTTGGGTCAATCTGCGTTTTGCAAGTCAGCTCCTCAATTTTAAACTTTATAGTGCTTAGCAATACGATTGCTATATAGGCGTAACATAATCTATAAAAATCTCAGTTTTTGACCATGGCAATATATATAGTAGTGCATCCCCGTCAAGAACATACCAACATACGGTGTATCTGTAGATGCTTCTGTAGTTTAAACTAGGTGCTATGTCATCCAAAGTCCTTGCCAATGATGATTTGTCACTTTTTTTGATTATTTTTATCACATTTTTAAAATCATTTTTAAGGCTTTGAAAATGGAAAATGGCTGTTTTAATTAACATTGTAATTATTTTCTAATAAATCTCATTTTTTTGGTATGTGACAGAAGTTTTTTTTTTTTGGTTGAATTGCAAGTTTATGTATTTCGGGTTAAGACAAAAATGTCAGAATATCAAAAGTTAAATTAAGCGCGCAATACTTACATAAAGGATGAACAATTGCGGAACAACTAATCAAATCTCATTATGTCCACTCTAGGACAAAACTGAGTTTGAGTGGATTGGAAATGATCTGAGTGTGTTCTACAGTGCTGTGTAAACGTTTGGGATCAATAAGCATTAGAACCCCACAAAATACACATGTGAAATGTACAGACGTCGAAATGCATTATGTCCTTCAATGTAGTTCAAAAAGCATTATGTCCTTAAGTGGCTAAGCGGCTGCGCGAAGTAGGACAACATGCGCTTTGATTAGTAGGTAATCTTCACACAATAATAATTAGTCAGACGACACACAATCGTCACTTAGAATTGATTTGTTCAATATCCACTTTTCATGGAAATTGGAAATTGAGTATTATAGGTCCACCACTCTCTTTTTACGAGTAGTGTTGGTGTGTTCAATATCAACCACAAATAATTTGTCTGTCAATTAGAATTAATTCAAAAATAAATATAGTGCAATCGCATTGCACCCCATTCCAGTCTTCAACAGTGTTTACTGTTTTTGTATTCATTATCTGGATAATTAACAAACAAGTACTATATTTCAGTAATGTAGTAGTTTTGCTCCACGTCCATTAAAATCTTTAAAGTTTCTTTGTTCAATATATCATGTTAAACTTCAAATTATAGTTTTAAGAAACACTAAAAAACATGCTTTAAAGGGAAACCGAACTAAAAAGTAAAAAATAATGTTTTAATTATATTTAGTTAGTGGAAATTTTATCATTATTAAACAAAATCTTAACAGTTTAAACTATTGTTTTTTACTTTCTAGTTACGTTTCCCTTTAAAGCGTATTTTTTTATTTTTTTAAGACTAATTTACTACAATATTTACTAATTAATTTTTTTCTTTTTAGTTCGGTTTGCTATAAAAGCGTGTTTTTTAGATTTTTAAACTATATTTTATTTTATCCTGATGATCCTGGTGAGGACCGATAACAATACAATGATTTGACAACTGTCTTAGTTATCCGCTCTTGATAATGGTGCAATTTCAGTTTAATCTGATGTTTTGAAGTGGGTGAAAATCTCGTTCAAAGTTTTTTTTACAAACAACATACAGGTGAAGCTAATATAGAAGCGTTTTTAATAGAACTGTTAAATACTAATTGTAAAGATGAATTTGGCAACTTTAATAATGTGCAATAGAAATAAATATTTTGATGTTGTACGCATTTATAGCGCCATGTTGCTGTACAAGAACTGCTCATTTTTATTTCTTGTATTTCCTTACCCTTTATGTTTTTGTGTGCAAGGCTCAAATTTTAAAATCTTTTTGATTTAACATTCAACCAGTCTTCTTTATCGCTTTTCCTTTTTATAGATTTTCCAACTACTTCCTTTTTGCAATCATTTTGATCTTGGTTTTCTACTAAACTGTTTTTAGTATGTTTTTTTTAAATCTGAGTAAGATTGAGATGAAAAGAAACATTGTAACTAAAGTTACTTACTATGTTATTGTATGGAACGAGCTCCGACGAAAAATATCGCAAGTCAATAGTTTTCTACGGGCATGTGTGAAAGTTATGACATACTATGTTTAAAACAATAAGAATATGAAAAAAATATTAATGGAATTAAGATACTATATTTGTAGGGGGAAAAGAATCTGTAAGTACGGTTCGAACGGATGCCTTAACTCATAATTATAACAATATGAGTTACTATAACTTTCGTGCACCGTTGATGTCACATGAAACGTTTTTTGCACGCAAGCAAAAAACTAATGTCTTTAAATTAAGATATTAGTTTTTAGCTTGGGTCCAAAAAAACGAGTCACGGAAACCATAGGCTCAGTATTTAGAATTAAAATTAAATTCGAATCTTGTTACACATAAGAAACCTTGTTATAAAAAACCGCTTCTAGTTATCAAGCTGAATTAAATAATAATAGTTTCTCCTTCCTTTAATAAACATTTTTTTTATAACAAAATTGGGTAGGTATTCGTCACTTGGGCAACAAGTTTTCAAACTAATTAAAACACTAATTATCGAATTATACATTTTCCATCACCGTCATTGGCCCCCAAAGTTTGTACGGAAAACTGTATAGGACCATCCACCTTTAGTTCGTGACTTGTTTGATTATCTTATTAGTTCTAACTTGCACAGTATGAATTCAGTATACGATTTTTAAAATCAAAGTGACCAGTGGCCGAAATAAGTTTGAGAACATGTGGTTTATATGGACGCCCACCCTACTATATCGTTCCAAACCAGCATTGCTTTACAAAACACCCAATATATTGAAAGTTTTAAAGAATACTTGGATGGATATTTGGTATTGGATATTGTATTCGAAATGAAAAAATATTTCACGATAACTGTACTTATAAGTGCATAGTTAATATACCGACGCCAAATCATATTTTTAATAAAGAAAGGAACATGAGCCCTATTCCAATAAACAGTACTAATTATCTCTTCTCATTCAGTTCAGTAATAATGAAGCCCTTTATCTTCAAATTAATTATAGGAGCCCAGTAATTTAAATACGAACCTAATAAATGCTTGTCGAGATTTTTTGTTGTATTCTGTCGTTCTTAATTTATACAAAAAAATCTAGAGATTTTTGGAAGCTTTCATCTGGCTTAATTAAATTTGATTAAACAATTTAATTACATTAAGCCACATAAATGCAATAACAATAGAAATATTTTTAGAACAGGTACCCGAGCGAATAACACAAAAGTAATTACATTATTCTTCTACATAGTATAAAAAAATATTCCTGGATTGATAATGATATTGTTTATATCCCTTACTAATTGAATTTGATTTTTATCTACTTAATATTTCATTGGAAGCAACAATTATTAGTTTACCTTTATTACAAAGGATAATCTGTATAATTCTGAACGACAGTAGTTATTCCGGAGAATGATGAAGAGTTCAAACACATTTTATTTTGACATGAAAAAAGAGAAAGTGCTTCTTTCAGGAAGTTATACTGCAAATACTTGAATATTTATTGGAATTTGATATTTTCTGGATCAGCGGAAAGGGTGTTACTTAGCGACTACATAAGGGTCAATGTTTATAATTTGTAAAACCTGGCTGAAAGCTCATTTTTTATAAATATCCTTATACACGGTTGAACTTATTTAAGCACATTTTAAGTATTCACCTTCCATAATGTCATAAATGAATTATTAACTGGAGAACATCCTACACAAGTATAAAGTGTCATCAATTATTATGTATATCGATTTCATTTACAAAAAAAGGTCGTCAAAGAGTGCCTCGTCGTGTGAGAAAGATTACTGAATAATAATTCTCTCGGATTTGAATTGTATTGTATTTGAATATTAGATCAATTTTGCATCTTGTAACATTCAGTATTTGACGGGTTCGTCCGACGCGACTTGACGATATGAATAAAAATAAAAGACAATGAGACCTAGGATGGAACACAACCAAGCTCTACAGATAGCCGTGCTGAGAAAAATATGAACGTCGCATACCGCTTGACAAGAGGTCCGATTTTTAAATAAACGTTATTTAATAATAATTTAATAGTGAAAAAATATTTTGAAAAACAAGCCTTTATTTAAATGCTCTATAAAGAAGAAATTAAAATTTATGTCAAACCCATAAATTTATTACACTACACAATTTATATGATATAAAAGCTTGTCCCGAGATTTACCTATTTTATACAAAACATAATTTTTTTCTTATAATTACTTATGTCAATATCAAGTTACATATTGTATTCTTATGTATCTATACAGTTAAATCTCGCGACCAGATTTTATATCATATATTTGGGTAATATAATAAATTGTTAGGTTTAATTTAATTTAAAGTTTATTTTCTTCTTTTTAGAGCATTTAAATATAAACTTGTTTATAAAAATTGTTTTTACTACCAATTTATTTTTTATTCTTTAGTTATAGCTGGACAAGTCTGTTCATTTCATTTAATGCGTCATTGTTGCATGGTGGTTTATCTTTTAATTTAGTAGATTAGTTCCTCCATAAGGAGACCCTCTAGTGATTTGACTCTACTTAAGTATACTTATTTCAGCTTGAAGCTTAGCTTGAAGCCTGGAGCTTTCCTTCTCCTAGACAGGTTGCAAACCAGATGAGCGTCAATATCCCATCTCGCCAAATTACACAAGTCATAGTATAAAGCCAACCAAGGCGTACTTTTAAAATTCAGTTGCAAGATTTTACCTGAACAATTCGACCCCAAAATCGTAATCGGGGACTCCAAAAACCCCGGGATAACAATTTCAGAGGGATTGGAGCAACTACGTTTTTGATCACCATGTTAGATCCGCCATCTTTTAAAAATTTTAATCGCCAGCAGTTAACCGTTGTCGGTCCCTACAACATTTGTTCGAACACCATCAAGCTATCCCTAATCTTTGCCGAGTTATCATTCTTTAAAATTGGTATAACGACCATGTCGTTTTCCGCCATTTTGCCCCCTTTTCCCCTTTGATTTGATATCCGTATCATGAGGTTTATGCACCCCAATGAAAAAACATAGTCCACCATCTCTGGGAGTTCGCCATATTGGATTTAGAGTGACGTCATTTTATTTTTATATTCTTCTCAGCAAATCCTTTCATTTGGTACACATATCACGGAAGTTCATAAAAAAATAACTAATCCGCCATCTTTGGGAGTGGCCAAAATGTGGTTAGTCTTTGTTTAAACAAGAAAAATAATTGTTTTAAACTTTTCCATGATTGGGTTGAGATTTTCAACATTTTTCTTACTTCTGTTGTTTACTGTTATTTTTTGCATAGGCGACCTGCGAATTTTACTCCAGCGCCCCAACTAGTAAGTTCTTGCTATTCAATTTGCAGATTGACAGAATAGACGTTTTGTAGATTATAATTATTTTGTACTCTTAAATTATTAAATTATCCCCGCTGCGGTATGGATAAACGTTCATCATACTCTGGAAACAATTATTGTGTAGTGGGCTGTAAAAATAATTACGGAAATACTGACGGCACTGTGAAATTTTACACTTTTCCTAGCAGACCCCATTAAATGACAAGACGAGATATTTGGGTTAAGTAAAGTGAAGACTGGTAATTTCATTTCATGTTTACTCTTTACATGCATTTTATTACTCACATTTTTATAGTGTTGCTAAACAAAAATGGGAACCAACCAATGTATCCCCTTTTCTATGTTCCCAGCGGAAAAATGTGAGAAACTAATTTGCTTGAAACCAAAATATATTATTTTTCCTTCCATTTCCATTAATAATTTTTGTAAATATTTATGTTTTCATATACAACACTTTCACTTCTTTATACAGCACCACACCAAACATCTAACCAGTTTGTTGTCTAGTGAAAACTTGTATGAATCACCGAGGGAGGCGCTCGCGATCAATATTTGCAGGTCGCCTATTATTCATATGACATTAAGTTAGTTACCATGGCTACAGCATTAATCCATGACTGATCATTGTAGCACATTTGCAGCAAACAAAAAACTGCTTCGAATAGAAAAAATTAAAGGATATATTTTTTTAAATATTTTTTGACGTGAGATTAAAAACAGATTTAAAAAATTAACTTATTGCTCGGCATGCACTTGTAGATTTGCTGGTATTTAAAAGGTAATTTTTATACTTTAATCTGATTCGCTGATACCTGCAATAAAGACGATATTGATTGACTTGAAGACTTACTATGTGTAATAAATGTCATTATAATGGTCGAAGATTAATATTTTGGCTTTTGGTTAATAATATGTCGCAACTATCTATGATAATTTAAAAATTTTTGAACTTGTCAAAACATTGTATAATTTTATTTTCCCCTTGTGCTGAAATCAAGATACTTAGGGCAACTACTAGGTACAACAGTGTATGTACCTGAACAAATAAGTGATCAACAGGGACCATCTAGAATTTTTTAGGTCAAAATGAAGAACCCATTTTATATCACTAGGAGTAAGCTATATCCCTTTGATACAAACTTTTACGATAAGATATAGCTACTGCGGTATTAATACCTTGATGGCAAGGAGTAACAGACTAAATAGGTATAACAAGAAATTAATATAGACATGTATACTGAGGCCGGCCCTTAGGTACGCGGCGCCGGTGTGATGCAGCGCATCGGCCACGAACATACGAAAACTAAAGGTATTAGAAAACAAATACCTACGCCTCATCACGAACTACAATAGATACATCTCTATCAAAAACTTATACAACCTTTCCCCGACATAGTACCAATAGCGGACTACATCAAAAACATTTCACAGAAATTCTACGAATTCAAACTAAATGATAGTCCGCTTGTAAACAACATTACACGCATTAGGAAGCTCAACACACCTTTCAGAATTAAACATAAATTAATATATCAAAATTTACCAACATTTACTCAACCCATTTGGGCCTATTTCCACATATTTTAATCATAATTTTTTATTTGTTATGCTCTTTTAAACTCTTTTGACTTGACCAATTTATTCCCTCTGTTTTATTTGCTTTTTTCTAGTCTTTTTGTTTCCAAATTTCACAGAAATCAACTGTTTTATATGCCTTGCTAGAAAGTATCAAATTTAATAACATTTCTCAACACAAATTAGTAACAATACTAGTCATTTTAATTTCTTTTTTTTGTCACCTTTGCAGACCTGCATTTAAGGGGGTTTTTTCTTTAGCATTTTTACCCTCATAAAACCTAAAACGCCTATACAACTATAAAAAAACACTTATGATTATTCAACTGCACTTTAAATTACTTCGATGTCCGTTGGACAATGTCATCTAGACAGATGGTACGCCCCTCGGCGTAAGGAGCTGTCAAACACGATTTAATTTAGGTTTAGGTTCGGGACGTTTAAAGATTTAAACGTCCCGAACCTACACCGGCGCCCAGCCTTTCCATTGCCACGACGCTTAGTACGCGTAGATGTCTGGCTGGACCCGAGCATGGTATTATCCTGGACGTGCTTACTGTCTATCATTAATTAAAAAATAAATATTTTGAATTGAAAAATTGAAATTGAGGTATTAATAGATTAGATACTGTTGGAGATTAGATATTGTTAATGCATCACACATGACCCAATCAGTATACTCTTCTTTTATGAAAAACTTTGCATAGTATATGAGAATGGGCGTTCCTAATATTGCCATGAACTTTAAAAACTGCTTTAAATTCAGTTCAGCTAACAGCAAATACCAAAAATCTGACGGAAAGTTACGTTTCACATAATACATCCAGTATTAAATTAAACTTGAGGAATAGCTTATTTCCTTTGGATTGATTCTACTGGATTTACTCTAAATTAGTTATTCTGGATTCCGGTTCATTACATCAATGCTGCTCGTGCAACTGCCGCCCCAATTTCACTTACAGCCCTGACGCGGATAAATTGGATTTTGCGAACCTTCGTACATACGTGCATGTACGTCTGAACTTCTTGGACGTCACTTAGAAGTCAGTGACAGAGTTAAAAGAATTTGGTAAACTACTTAAGCAATGTTCAATGCTGGTTCGTTGCAATTTACTGTACAGTTAACAGCTTTCTAAAGCGGTATTTGTTCCTTAGACCGCTTAAGAGACACATTTGTTTCTTTAATTGTCTACGGAACCGCGGACCTCCATGATAGACCGGGATAGTGACAGATTTTCAGATATGATTTTACCCAGTATGCCTTTTAGGTGATATTATAATATGAATATTCTGATGATAATGCATGACATATTTGAGAATAATCCCGGGTTCTTCACATATTAAAGTTAACATTTTTGGTTTACTAATTAAGCTTTTCGATACGATTTTACACGAGTTGCCATGTGTTCCAAAATAAAGTTCAAGTAATATACTATAGTTGCAGTCATAGGCATACCGTTTGCGTTAGCCCGAATTGTTGTCACGGTGTATTTGCATTTAACAAATGATTCACCCGCGTTTCAAACCATCAGGAAGTATAGGTACATGGTTGTGATATGATAATAATAAGATAATATATAAAGAAGATAATATATAAAGAAGATAATATATAAAGAAAATATATGAAGAACCCGGAATGACATTCGGGTTGACGGGAATGACGGGTTGATTAAATGGGAAAATTTCAAATTCATTTAGCGAGTACTTAAAATTAAAATTAAGATCTCTCCTTTGGTGGGATTTTTTTTTATATGTTTAGAGTAATACTTCGTCATTGGAGCGAAAGAAAAAAAATAGTCGTCTCAAACGAAGCACCCTAATGCGTATCATAATACCCTCCAAAAGGCATACTGGGTAAAACGTCTGGATAGCACGTCTGAAAATCTGTCACTACCTCCCGGTCTATGATCTATTTATATAAAATCAGACTATACCTACAAAAAATATTATATATGAACAGTTAAGCAAAAAATCAATTGATAATAATTAATATTATGATGGCAGCCGAAAGACATATATGTTTTAGGATCACTAAAAGACTGAAATTATTTTAAAATATCAAGAGAAATAATGTTTTTTATTAATGAATAATTTGTAAGCCAATATTTCTAACATTTGCTATCTCCTAATCAATATTTTTAAATTCTATTTTGAGAGGCGACATACAAAAACTATATACGTTATTTAATTTTCTACTATAGTGCTTTCGTTTGATATGCAAACTAATGGAATGTGGTGGTCAGTGGCGCGCACAATTAGCCTAATATAAGAATTTAAAAAAAAAACAATAATGTTAACTTAATTTAATTTATAATATAACAAAAAATGAACATGGTTTTATAAATAACGGTCTTTTAACCTTCGAATCCAAGAAAACAGGCGATTACCATGAAGACATGAATTCCACCGTTTTCAAGGATTGGTTCAAAAGAATTGATGAGTAATGGACAAATTACAACCTGGATCTGTTCTAGTCTCTAGTGATGGATAATGATGCTTCTTATCATTTTTGTAGAACAGAACATCTGCCCACAACTTCAAGGCGGAAAGGGCAAATTAAAGACTGGCTGGAAGAAAGAAACATTGAACACGATGATTCAATACTTAAAGCTGAATTATTGACACTGGCAAGGCAATATTTTCCAGCTCTCAAGGAGTATGTAGTGGATGAAATGGCCACAGCAAGAGAAATGAAGGTAATTCGATTACCTCCATATCACTGCGAACTGAACCCAATTGAACTTATTTGGTGAAAAACTTCTCAGTGGTGCAATCAAAGAAGTAAATGTGGTCAACTGTATAAAATGTATAGACCATGTGAAGGAGGTAGAATCAAGAATGTGGGATCTCGATATTATTAAACCAGTCATAATAAATGTAAATGAGGACAGTAGTGACAGTAACTTATTTTCAGATAGTGAATAGTGATATGAATTTCTGACGTGAGTTTTTGTGAAGAGTGCTACTAATAAGTGACAGTGAAAAATACCAATGTTAGTGTAACTATATGTGCAAATAATAAAATATCCCGCAAATTGGTGAATTAATTTGTTATAAGTTTTACTAACAGTCTTACCTATACTAATAATAAGTAACCTAACCACGTTCTATCCTGGCAAGGGGCGCTCTTACCTCCCCGTGATCCTGGGAATAGCAATTTAATTTCTTTCTTTTAATTTAAATTGGTATTGGCTAAATTGAGCACTAAGTTGTACACGCAGCATGCAAAATGTTTTCAATATATTTTAAATACATTCAAAACTAAATAATTTTTTGGCTTAAAGTTTTGCACATAGGTATATGAATATGACATAATAAAACATCTTTTGAAGTCACTTCGCCTTGGTTGCGCATGATGATACGCCACTGAGCAGTAAAGACAGTAAATCGCCGACTTGTCATGCAGGTGTCTTCTAAGTGAGCGAGAAAGGAAATGGGATTCATATGAGTTGAAGAAGAATAGCGACCGATATGTTAAGCCGCGGACTGGAGACCCTAGTTCTACAAGATATTGTGGCGGTATACAATTTGATACTAAATGTCCCTTTTCATTGTAAAATGCCATACAATTTTTTGCTCTAGTTTGTATATCAAACGAAAACACTATACCTAATCAAGATTTTTTAAGTTATATTTTGAGGGGGACAAATAAGAACTATTTAGGTATAAAACGTAAGATATTTTCTTCTGGACAAACATAAACTTAAACTATTTGAAGTTACTTAAAATATAAACAAAATGTAGAAAATGTTATTTATTAATTAAAAAGCTAATTTTCGAGATTTAGAAAAAGCAAACAATGTTGCAATTATTCCGTGTAAATCTATAGAGCGAGCATCTGTATTTTCCATAGAAAGCTGTAACAGTCATAATTTCAGCACCCTGTATGCACTTACCTACATATATTAATTGCCTTTGTCACGCCGGTAAATACCCTCAGGGCCACTGTATTTGGTTTCAGCATTTTTTACAGCTATTAATTTAAGGACTGGTATTTATCCACACAGACAGACTAAGTACACAAATTATAACAATAAATAAGAGAGAGGGTTGTTTGAGAATTTACTTTATTAACAACTGCTTGAAGTAAGAAATAACATTTTATATTCAAATTCAAATCTAGTAATTTTAATTATTTCAATTTGGCTAATCAGATCAGTTTTATCAAGGAGACAAAAAAAGAAGTCCTTTTTTTGTGTATAATTGGAAGCCATGACAGGATAGTGAATTTTAACAGCTATTTTCTACATTATCCTGGTTCAAAGTGTAAGGAGGCCTAATAAGAGCTAAGGTATGTAACAACTAACATCTCCTCTTTGTTTTGATATAAATTTCATATGTGAGACTGAAAAACGGAACATTTTCAGGCCTCTCGTCTCTTACTGTTCTCTCCCGTTTGTCCTTACTTTCTGCACGCCAATATTGACTCTAGTAACACTTGACAAAAGCAGCGAGCATTGTACGGTGGACTCAACCACTGGTTTCCTCTATTTTTGCTATTTCGAGCAGCTTGTTATAAAGTTTGAGGTCCATGAGGCGCAGCCTTTAGTTAGATCTGAAGAGAGCTGCGGTGGGTCAGAGAAGCCTGTAAGCCACCTTTACCCTTCACAGAGTGTATCGGAGCCCCTCAAAGTTGGACATTGGTTCGCTAGCAGTATTCTCTGGAGTGATATCCGAGAGCAGTCAAAGACGGTTTGTGTACTTAGTCCCAACTGTGAGTACCACTTTCTTTATTTATGATAGCGTTGTGGAGGACACCTTTGTCTCACGTTATGGTCACGACACTTCCAGGACAAAGTGTATGGATGGTGATAAAATCCTTGTAATTTTAGTCATACCTCTTACCGTAAGCTTTGCGTTTGTGATTATTTCATAATTTTTTGATTTTGTAAACTTAGGGACAGCTGTTCATAAGGGCATTATACCTGTAAAAACTACAATTTAGATGGTGTGCCTTTAGCTTCTTTATTTGGTCATTTGTCGATCGGTGGTCTGATCACTACCTACTTTCCTAGGTAGTATATTGTATTAGTATTGTAGGTTTCATTATTACAAGTACCACCATTTATATTAGATTTCAACTTGTCTCTGTTGTACATTGCAAAAGAGCGCGACTTTTAGGCATTTGTAGGTTAACATTAGTGTCAGACTCATCTGTCACCACAGATATTCACACACTGTCTTGGTTGTTCCAAATTGTGATTTCGCTGTGTCACACAGTGCTGTGACACATTATTTGTCCGTGTTATTATTATTACCGTTATTACCATTATTACCGTTATTTGTGTTTATACATATTTATATTTACAAATACCTTTATTCATATATTTACATACCCATTTACATATTTTTACATTTATATATTATTATACTTGAATTCGGATCAGTGTGTTTTATTTGCACCTGCCACATATCTTGCCAGCTGTGTACCTATTCATTTATCAATTTAGTTTTGCCGATTTCACTAAAATCGGATGGCGCCTGGGCTGGTTTACTTATGCGCAGAGAAGAATTAAGTTGTCCGGAGTTTATTTTAAATACGAATTCCGAACTCACGACCGCCTCCGTAAAGACGAGCAGCCGGCCTCTGTGACATTGCCTGCAACACCTATTTAGTGTCACAAAGCATTGCCAAAGATCTTTGAGGTCGCGGGCTTGGTTCCGTGTGTCGCACCTATGTGAACTACGTGAATATGAAGACATGATGTTATGAAGACATGAAGTATTAATAAAGATTACGAACTACTAAAATATTTTGAGCAACTGTAGCTAATGTTAATGTACCTTTTCCCTAAAATAACAAATGACGATATGTAAAATTGGCGCCCACCGTGAGGAGCTATGTCAGACATACCAATAAGTAGCTTGAGATATTCTGAGCAATTGTGGTTAATGTATGTTTTTTCATGTAATCAATAAATGTCGCTATGCAAAATTGGCCTATGATCAGTGAGAGAAGATATGTGAGAAAAACCAATAAGTAACTAATTCTTAATTGTACCTGAGCATATATAATCAATTCATGTAACTTCTCAAATGCCAAATTGAATATATAGTCTCCTGAATCGACTACTTTGTAGCCAACAAACATAGGTAATAGGTATATACACATACATTTATATAGTGCTCAAAGTATGCACTTCATCCAATAACTCAAAAGAAACTTCAAAATTAATTCATGGACCCAGAATATCAACGAAAATGTATATTGATAATATCTATATCTACAGAATCTTCCATAGTGACTAACCTGAATTGGGTTCGTTGTCGCTATTCGGCCTGGCTGATGGGGCACCATCCCTAGCTTCAATTTCCAAAGCGTAGGCTCCCTGCTTCTCTCTGTCGAACACTATCTTGGTAAACACTTCTCCGGTTTCCTTGTTTATTTCGAAAAAGTCTTTGCCTTCGTTGCGCGGGGAGTCCACGATAAAATAGTACACCTGAAAATATAGCACTGTTAATTCATGATGCGCAAAACAAATATTAACTTGTATGTAACTATTACAGTACTATTCTTCCAATTGAATCATCTTTCTTATATTTATACTTATTTATTTATACTCTGCTATTTTGCCACCTTGCGTTCATGATATTTGATAAAGCTAGAATCTTAGGGAGACCGGCATCGATTGTAACACGTGTCGAAAGTAATAACGGTATACTTTTAAAATTTACTGAAACGCTTTTGCAGACTAAACCAGATAGCGCTGTTTTAATTTAGTACTTAGTTCGAATAAATGAGGTATTTCAAGGTAGGGATCAGTTTGTGTGCCGTTCATACTTTAATCTTCTGTGGATAGTAATGCAAATATTTTCCTAAGAAACTCCGGAAATTAATCAATCTAATTTTAGGTTATGCGGTGTTAATTGTACTACGTCTACCGACTACCGGATGACAACCGACCTGTGATCTGTTAGAAATGTTGCTAGAGACTATAGAATGTGTCATGTCACATTAAGTCGTTATGTAAAAAGCAAAGTGCTGCGAAAGGTACTCTTCAGATTACCCTGAGAGAAGAAACCCTCTGTTTGGTATGTTGTGGCCCATCTTCTACAAGCACAGAAAATTAGTTGCAATTACGAGAATGTAGAAGTGGCCATATTTAAATTGAACAAATAAAAGTCAATATTATGTTGCAACTGCAACTCTGACGACGAGTAATTATTAGAATGATCTGTTTTTGTTTTACCTAAAATACACTGCCGGCCAATAGGTTATAATAATTCAAAATTTTAATGTAATTTTGAATGCATAAAAATAATAAAAAAAATCTTCTGAAGAATAAGGAATATCTAAATACACGGTTTTCAGGACGTTTTTGGAAATTTCATTAGTAATAAATGGCCGGAATATAATGTTTCTATCGTGCTCAAAAAACGAATATACAGGGTGTAAACCAATACAAAAAAATTAAAATTTCATTCTTACCGAGAGTTTAGGAAACCCAAAATCGAGATAAACCTTTATACGAGAGTAGCCTATGGACCAATTTGAAAAAACAAATTTAGCCGTTTTTTGATATCTCGGTTATTTACGAATATACGGGGGTTTTATTAAAATTAGGACATTTTGATGAAAAGGCATCTCTTACTGTTTAAACACAAAGTAAGTAATGGATTTATTTATTTGTGTGGTTATTTTCAAGAAAGCTTGCATGCCTCTAACTGTCTCAGTAGCTAGAATAGTAGCTCATTTCTTATACAGGGTGCCTGGGAAAACGTTGAATAAGAATGTCTCACAAAAAGTATATAAATTTAAATAACCTGTGTGCCAAACCCTGTGTAAAAAACGACAATTTTAAGATTTTACATCTGTGAAGGGAAACCAAATAGACAAATATCTTGAGGCGGTTTCTTATTTTCCTGATCGGATGAGTATTATTACTTTATTATTTACAATTTCGTTGTAATTACACGGTAAATCACTACATAAAACATTTAAAAGTTTTTTAAAAAAGTTTAGTTACTACCTGCGGCAGTAACTAATGAACTGGTGAGCTTAGTATTGTAACAATCAAATCACCACAGGAAACAAAAAATGTTTTGTTTGACATTTGGTACTGTAGCAGCAAAATATATATAATATTGTGTTAATACTGTTCATGTCGATAGTTTGGATTGAAAATATTGTAAAATTTTCATATAAACAAATGTATAATACCACAATTGACAATAAAAGAAAGGGAAAATTATATTCGCCTGTTAAATGAGGGTTTTACACAATATACTGTTGCTAAGATATACGGCGTTAGCCAAAGGATGGTTCACAAATTAAAAAAGAGGTTTTCTGAAACAGATGATGTTAACCTTATATACCAGGGGGGAGAAAAAAATAATTGGAGATCAAGAAGAATGGATTTTGATAATAAATGTCCGTGGGAATAGGAGTCCAACGGAAAAAAATTAATGATATATTTCGCAACCAAACAAGAGTTTTAGTCTCAAATGGCACGATAAGAAGAACGATTAATCCCAACAACTTACGGTAAGTTCCCTACAAGAGTGAATCATGTGTCTATCCTACTTATGGCATGAAACTGTAAGAGCTGTGTGAAAGTGTGTGACATGAAAAAAGTTAAAATGACCTTGTATCGAAAAAAAATTTCTTTTAGCAATTTTGATTTGAAATTAAATTTCCGTATTAAAAGAATCAAGGATTATTTTTGTTCTAATGCCAGTTAGTAATGCTAATACCGTAAATGTACAATTTTTCTAGAGCCAGACGTCGAGCAAAAATGCATACGCTTGCTTCTCCGCCATTGGACAGTTCGATTAGCGTGGGTTCACAATCGCTTGCACTGGAGAGAAGAGTGGAAAAACTCTTTTCACCGATGAGAACAGATTGAACCTTATTTATTCTGATAAGAGAATTTTAGTGTGGAGGGAGCCTAATTCTAGATCTGCCGAAAAAAATATGATAGCTCAGAAGGCTTTTGGGGGAGGAAGTAATACCTCCTCCACCAAAAGCTGGAGAAAACTTTGGGCTGGAGTGAAGTGAAATGGTAAAACAGAATTGTTTATTACCTACGACACTGTCACAGCTCAATGCTATAGGGACAATGTTTTGCTTGCAATAGTTATTGCCTATGCGAATTATTATGGAGAAGAACTTGTGTTAATCGACGACAATGCCTGACCTCAACGGGCCCATATTGTTAACAAGATTTTGACAACACTCGAAGTAGTTTCCACAAACACCAAAACACTTTTACTTCGCTCGACGCGCGTTTCTAAGATTATAATAATAGGGGGCCTACTCGATATTAAACTACCTCTTCCAGCTTGCTGAGATTTATATTAATTATTCTAATAAAATTAAGATAGAAACTTGGAAACCATTTTTCTCTATCTGAATCGTTTTCGAGAAATCTTAGATTGTGAAGAATTTTGATAACCAAAGGTAATCCAGTGGTGACCTGATTTGTATAATACTTAGACCACATTAGTTACTACCGCAGGTTTTTTAAATGTATTATATAGGGATTCAGCGTATAATTATAACGAAATTTTAATTATGATAATACTCATCCGATCAAGAAAAGTAAAATACCGTTTCGAGATAGGTTTTCTTTCAAAGATTTAAAATCTTAAAATTATCGTTCATTTTAATTATATAGGATTTTGTACAGAGCTTATTTAAATTTACAGATTTATTTTGTGACACATACTCATATATATATATAGATACGCATTTATGTTTAAATCTATATTTAATTTTTAATATTTTTTTAAAAATATTGTCGGGGTTACTGAGCGCAATTTGTTGGGCAATGTACCAGTTTACAAATAATAACTGATATTGCATATCAACATTTAAGAACATTTGTTTTTTATTTTATTCTTAAATTACGACTTAATTTGTATGCATATTTTAAACGAAATATATTCCTACAATCCCAGCAAGTGTTTTATTTAATATAAAAATTACCATGATCAAAAACAAACCCTATATCATAGTGCGCATCGTTATCCCATACTCGCGCACGCTTACGCCGTATATGAGGCGTAACTGCCTGTAAGTACGTCTAGATTATTTTGTCTTACTTTTATTTTAAAATTTCAAATTAAACGATTCTAGGCGAGAGTATAATGAATACATACACTAAATCTAAATCTCATATATCTAATAATTAAGAAGTAATGTGCTTTGCGCACAGTTGCCCCATTCTACCCTAATCATTTTATTTGAAATATTTTTAACCTTCGAATCAGATTGATGAGATACTAAAACGGTTGTATTACAAATAGATACTATTTGTAGAAGATTCTAAGTAATTTTGTCATTATCGACATTCATTAAATTAGGCATTTGTATAGCTTTATGAGAACCCCTTTAAACACGGCCACTGTTCGATAGTCACTCCAGAATCTACTCATACCAAGTTAATGACCGAGATCGCAGTTGACAGATACTCGTATATCAAAAATCCACTCCTTCCCAATATGCCTACATTTTGTAGTCATTTACATTAAATTCCTGGGGAAAGCTCGCCATAAATCCGTCGACATCCACGATCGTACCGACGACATTATATTATACCAAACTAAACTAGTTATACTCACTTGATTGTTTGGAAAAGTCCCGTCTTTATCGATAGCGTTGACTTGGGTAACTTTGGTGCCGATGGGCTCTCCTTCAAGGACGGTTTCCTGTTCCCTTTCGGTGAACAAAGGGATCTCGTCGTTGACGTCTTCTAATTGAATATACACGGTGGCCTCGGAAGCCAGCTGTTGTGCGCCGTTGTTCTGAAATGCCAACATTTAGCACGGAAATCTTCCGGTAACAAGAAACCTTGGCGAACACTTCTTAGACAGATACACAAAACTTTGTCGAGACATGAAGTCAGGTTTTAGTTACTTAATTTAGCGAAGGGAACAAATACTCTAGACCGCATTACCAGAGACTTGCAAGTGATGCACCTAAGAAATTTTAACGTAACTTTGACATGAGGAGTAACTATTTTAATACCTTGCAGTCTAGGTAGGTCCGTCAACATGTTATATTATAACAGATTCAATTTTTGATTTCAGTAATAAAGGAATACCAGATCTGCGGACTGACCATGCCAGACCCATAGACGCTCTGACTATGTATCAATGAGAATATTCTATAATTGTTGCGTTAAATATTCTGTCTTATCGCTGTTACTCCAAAGGATCCCTGTTACCCGATGCTGTCACAGCTTACCTCAACTCGAATAGTTAGATTGTACTCCTTAATTGATTCGTAGTCGAGCGGGTGGTTCACCTTAATATCTGCCCATGTGAAGCCATTATCTGGCCTCTGTTGTAGGTAAAAAGTATGGAACTTGTTGGTTTGGGCTGTAGAGCCAGGCATCAGCCGGTAGAAAACCGTGGGGTTGTTTTCGATACCCGAGCTAGGCAGAAAAAGTTGAGGAAAAATCGTGCCGAGTGACTATAGCGTTACTAAACGCTATGAGAAAAAACTATCACGTGTACGTACGGTCATCAAAAAGCAAAGTTTGTACCAAAATACATGGCTTACAAAAATATAATCAGCCACATGCAAAATCCCGAACTGCCGTGACAGTTTAGTGGGATCGATCATTATCCATCAGAAATACAATCTACATGTAAAATTAATTTCTAATAATACGTAATGAAAAATTTCTGTGTATAACGATCGATAACTGCCGTAATAAAAAAAATTTGGTACATGCAACCATCAAAAGAACTATTCTAGAGACACAAGGCATCCAAAGTCTATTGCAAATAGAAACTGAAAAAGTTTCGTCGAAAAAATCTACAGACGAACATGCATGAAAAATTATGGATGCCGAAGTGTCTACTTCCTGAATACCTCCATGGGCCGTCGAAAAAATTGAGTACAGTTGTGACCACTTGCCAATAATTATTAGTAGGTAGCTGTATAATTGCCATTTAGAGCAACCAGTGCCATCTATGAAGAGCCGGTGGAACTGAACGAAACTACAAAATCAATACCTTCCCGTGCGGGCTGCAGGAATCGTTTCGCAGTCCTGCTGAGAACCACCGGCAGTGTCGTTAGAGGTGCAGTAATTGCTCGTTAGAGGGCCCAAAAAATATCAATCGAATGAAATTAAAATCTAAATAATGAGGGGTGACATGGTTGGGGTGAAACTCGCTGAATGCTGTTAAAGGTGTTGCTTTGACCCTTTGCCCCAAGCTTTGTGAGTTAATGCGTGTGGTGCAGGCTTCAACAACATTCAGCAGCGATGGGATGGTTCCGGGCTGGTCAAGAGGACTACACACCCAGAGCTACGGGACTAGGATCGACACATTGTATGATTATTGTATGATTACGCAGCATCGGCCCAAATTCCTTCAAAATCATTGCCAAATGATAAGCATCGACTGGGGTCTATAATATATACACTGTCATCCAAAGCAGGAGTAAATAACATCAAGGAACTCAGTTATGTATATGTATTTACAATATGCTGTCTTTATTATAATTATAATTTAAATTAATAAAAATAATTATATCGTAGAACAATCAAGGGAAATGAATGACTAAGGGGATTGTACATGATACAAAATAGTGTACATCAAATAATTCATTGAACTAGATTTCAGAAGAATTGATGGTAATTTTGCGGTTAATTTTGGAGGAATTTGCTGGCATCTTTCAAGGTCCAAGGCACGTGCAGGCCCTGCATCTTAGGTAAAGCGTGCACAAACAGACGAGATGCGCCGTGTAGCTGCGTGCTGCTACACGGACAGCACCACACTGATTTTATTAATACTGATAGACGTAGGAGTACGACAGTGGTACTGAGGCACAGACCTGGCCTTTACCGACACCACCTTGCCCCCGACCGGGAAGTTTTCCCGGATGAAGATAGGGCCGTAAACTGTGTGATCCCAGACTGGGGGGTTGTTAGCGCGGTCCACAACGTCTATCTGGACTTCCACGGATCGGGACAAGGGAGGGTAGCCTTTATCTTGGGCGGTGGCCTCCAGCTTGTAGGTTTCACGCTGGAGATCGCGCGGGAACAGTACACCAATGTTACGAATCAAGTGGATAACTCGAGATCAACTGAGGCCAGCAAATTTATCACCCCATAAATAGTCTCGCCTACCCACCCGCTACGTGCAATACCGAACAAATTTTCAAAGCTATGAAAGTTCCTGCGGTAGCACACGAGATAGCAAAGAGCAAATCGCCAAATAATCACCGACTTTGGGGGAGGCTAATATTTTGGAGGTGATAAACGTGTGGAGCAGCTTGTGAGCGTACAAAATACATGGAACATGGATCATGGTCTGGTAGTATGGACTTCCTATGGCAGACCACGGTCCCGAGCTGTAGCCCCCGCGGCCCCCCACCCTCGAGCCGCGGGACTGCGGTCCGTGCCCTGCGCCGCTCCTTGACGATACCAACCTGGCCTTCACAGAAGTCACTACAGTACCCACTGTGACATTTTCTCTGATGTGAATGGGGCCGTACGTGGCGTCATCCCATAGTGGTGGCTTATTGTTTCTGTCAACGACGTCTAACTCAATGTCCACGTCCGCGGAGGATGGTGGGTTGCCTCTATCAGAAGCGCGCACGCGCAGACGGTACCTGTCTCGCTATATAACAACACGGGCACGGTCAGGTCAGGTACATGGGACAAACCAAACAGAACACACTCAATCAACGAAATTAGCGAACCAAAAAAATATATAACTGTAACTCAATCACACAACAGAACAACTCAAGAGCTAAAAATTTGATCCACGAGGGGAAATGGCCACCAAAACATGTACGGTGGGTGGTTTCGGTTTCAGACTGTGTTTTGGCTGAAGTGAACGCATAAACACTTAATCTTTGCCACGTTTGCCAATTTTGCTGAAAAGAATATGTCAATAAATACATTACCGAAGGAAAAGGGTACCATCACGATGAGCCTAGAATATTAATTTATAATAATTTCCTGTTGGAAGAATCTTAATTTTAAAATACAATAAGCAAATACAAACAAACTCAAATACCTATATCTTAAAGCCAATGGTTCTAACAAGCGATTTTGATATGCAAATTGGTTTATTAGATATAAACAGTCGCTTATATACAATATTCAGAAAAGGGAAAATAAATATAAAGCAACTTTAAAGCGCAATACTGAAACTGCTTTTGATTTCAGTATTGAGCAAACTAAAAACAAAACTGAACAAAATGCACCTACTTGCAAATAAATTAAAGAAAAGAGTGCTGTTGCGTAAATAATTCGCCAAAACACAGTCTAACTGAAAATATACAGTGACAAATCTATGGTTATAAATTGTTGCCACCGATTCAGGTCAGGGGCTGTCAAAGCATCTCTACTATGTAGCACCGTAGCGGCACTTTCGTAGCGATACCATTTTTTACTTACTGGATAACATCCCTGTTTCCATGGACGGTAGTTACGGTGAACAACAGAAAAAAGTGCAATTAAATAAAAAAAATAAAAGACACCCGTCAGTAGGCCACTATTAAAATGTTATTATTCTTTATTTCTATTAGCAGAATTAATACACATAGATATGTTAGTAAGTGAAAAGAATATTGTTAAATTATTGTTAAAAATCTTCTGCACTTTTTCATAGTGTTTTTATTGATGTTTTAGTAACAAAGAAATGTAATTATCGGTTTTCGTAATTTATTGCACGTCCTTACTTGAATCAATTATTATTCTACGTGAACTTGGAAAATGATAATGGAATGATTTAAATGTTTTTGTATAAATTAAGTACCTACTTAAATGAAGTTATATATACTTTGAGACAAATAAATGTTAAACAGGCCATCTGACTAGATGCAGACATAACAATATATAAAAGAAAACTTTTTAAGCAGGCAATGTCATGCAAAAAAAGTTCCAAAAACACGTGAGGGCGGGGCGGGAGCAAGGATGTGCAAAAAGTCTGAATCTCCTTTGGTAAACGACCTTCAAAAACCGATGGACGTTTAAGTTAGTTTTTTTTAGTAAGTACGCCGCCCCATACACAGGTTAAAAATGTCACAATGTCTCGAAGTGCCGCAAGAGGGCACGTCGCCCCCCCGGGTTTCAAAAACCGCCCTCCTGCGATACTCCTGACCAAAACATTAACAATAAGTCGGTTAGTTAGGTCCTCCTGCAAAAAAATCACTCAAAAATCACATCACAGGCTCAAAAATCATCATCAAAAATGTTAGACCAGCATTATTGTCTGTGTGACAAAAATTCATCGGGATGGCGGCAAAAAGTCGGTCGAAGTAGCACCTGGCTTCAAAAACAAAACAGCGCTCCTTGCTACTCCAAAATATAGTAAAAGGGTAACTGAGTAAGTGCTAGACACGACCACATTTCAAGATTGTGATGGATTTATCTTATAATCGTCATCCTGGGCGTATAAAGCCAGTTACATTACAGTTACAATCACGATAATTGACTCGGAGCTGGAGTACTACCGTTCAAATTTATTTTGTACCGAATATATACAGCAATAGGAGAGATGCGTCCTGCATAAATCCTCGAAGCTGTTTTGTCCGTCTAGTAAAGAATTTTAAAATGTCTGGTAAAGTAAGTAAATGGACAACAATTCAAACATGTTTTGTAATATTTTTTTGTTATTGTTTAGATTTTTGTTTCTTGTGGTAAATTAATTAAATAAAACATATTTGTAAAACAAAAAATAAATGTTTTAAATCAGTTTCTTTCAATTTTCTCAGAAGATATTAATTTTAGAAGCATAGTACCTTATACGTTTTTACTAAAGACTGAACGGTAAATATACATATATATAAAGAAGGGGATGCCATTTAAAAAATGAAGTTTTTTTGTGTTTAAATTTGTGATATTGTGCTTTTAGCTTAATTTTTTTTTTTTCAAAAACTCTTCTGTCTGGTTGATAACGCTTTAAAATGTTAAGATGTCAAGAAATCATTAATTTATATAATTTAGTTTTGAAAATAACCACAATAAAAGGAGACGATTTAAATGCAAGAAATTTAAGAAAATCATAAAGTTACTCTTATGCGCAACACGGACACCGTAGCTTAAAAATTAAAAACTCCTTTTCGCGGATTTCCCGTTTTTCTATGCTGAAAATGCAGCTAGAGAATCCCGGTAGAGCTCATTTTTCCTCAATTCACTGCAACTTTTGTAATGTAGTCAAAACCATTGCACTTGTAGTTATTGCCAGGAAAATTCAAAAAACGATTTTAAAAAAATTGTTTTTCGGATTCCATTTTGTTATAAACAACAATATACGTTTTGTTAGATACGGTTTCATCGACGTATGAAAACCCTGCACAGTTCGTTACCTATTATTTTTAATGTCCTAAAATACCTCTGTAGCTTGGCATATATATGATACCAAACACTTAATTTGTTTAGTTACCTAAACAATTATTATAGCAAAATATTATCAGGCACTTGGTTGTCACCTGAACATGTTTTTGATGAAAGTTCGGATATGAAAAAAATCAATTGTTCCCTAAAAACGTATTACGTCACAGAACTTCTAAAGCCTACTATATTTGATACTGGTGGTATTAAGAACTTCCAAAGCCTAGTTTAGTTATACAACAGCCCTGAGGATAATATTCATAACAACCCTATTGATTTTCACGTATAATTTTAAAAAGAGTTCTAGCGCTCCCTAATTTCCATAATATACAGGTCCGTCTAAAATAAGTAATTTGAACTATTTATTATGTTTCGTTTGTGTCAGTAGCGAATTTATCATTCCTTACGGAAAACCAAAACAATCTTAAAATGTCGTCGAGCCAGGTATAATCTCAAAAAGAAACTGAAACACCCAGTAAGTACTGGTGTTTACGCAAGGTGTGCCGTATAAACAAACTTATGTAATAAAAGTTTATAGATCAGTGCAGTCGACCTGTGTCACAGATCGACCAGAGCAACTCAAAGTAAGGTGCGCTGAAAATGATGAAGAAATAAGCAGCTATGTCCAGTCGTACCTAGTCGGCAGGTCCTTTCAAGGCCACGCCTGGCCACTCATCAGGATGCTGAAACGCCAAATCTCAAACGCTCGACCATTCACACTATTTCTGTCTAGCTCTTTCCTACCGCGCCACGCGATTAATATTGTATACTTACGTCCAAGGGTTTCTTCAACACTATCCACCCGGATTCCGGCTGGATCTCGAAATACTCGAGGTCCGCCGCGTTGGAACCGGCGTTTAGTGTGTACACTATGGCGCCGTTGTTGTCTGCGTCTTCATCAGAGGCGGACACGCGGAGGATGTTGGTGCCTATGCTCGCATCTTGCTTCACGTTTTCCACGTATTTCTTAAAATAAAAATATTTAATTAGCATCAGCGATCATAGTGGTGTGGATCTGGGTTTCGAAAACAGACATCAAATTCAAAAATATTTTTCCCCAATCTATCAAGTCATGCCCCCCCCCCACATCAAGGGGGGGAGGGAGGAACGACCAAGTAAAAGTATGGGAAAAACGTTTTTAATGCATATCTCGGCGGCTTTTGAGTTTGAAAAAAAGTTAATATAAGGAATGAAGAGTACTACAAAACACAAATATAAATTTAAAGCTGAGTGAAATTGTATAATTAGTTCGCGAGATATTGCGATTCGTAGTTGCGAAAACTAGAAAAAAATGGTTTTCATATACGGGAAGTGGAGTTGGAGGCTCATTTTTTTGTGGAAGAAATATTATGAAGGAATTATGAGCTATGAATATTGACCGATCTTAAAAAAATCAAACGTCTTTTTCTTCGTTTCTTCATACGCTATACGGTGTTGCAACAAACGCCTAGCACGCAAAAAAACGATTTGCCTGTTTTTTCCGGTATGAGGGAAGGGGATGGGGTAAATAATTTTTCTATCAGTCGACAGCTTTAGTATCGACCTTTAAGTATAGCCCAACTAGATCAAAATCCGATGATGAGGGGATCTAGGGGACTTGAAAGTATTTTCTATGCAGAAGGAGAACGCAGAGGAGTGGGGCGCTCTAGCCAGGGGAAAATCAAGGGGAAACATTTTTCTTTTTCTCCGAATATTGACCGACTTTAAAAAAATCAAACGGCGTTGTGTTAGTTATATATATATATATATATATATATATATATATATATATATATATATATATATATATATATATATATATATATATATATATATATATATATATATATATATATATATATATATATATATATATATATATATATATATTATATATATATATATTATATATATATATATATATATATATATATATATATATATATATATATATATATATATATATATATATATATATATATATATATATATATATATATATATATATATATATATATATATATATATATATTATATATATATATATATATATATATATATATATATATATATATATATATATATATATATATATATATATATATATATATATATATATATATATATATATATATATATATATATATATATATATATATATATATATATATATATATATATATATATATATATATATATATATATATATATATATATATATATATATATATATATATATATATATATATATATATACACTGAGCTCGTAAAGTTTGGAATAAATTCAATTAATCGTTATTGAATGATTTTCACAGAAAATCCTCGGACACGTCAACCTTATTTTATAAAATGTCACTTTTTTCAGCCATCGATTTTTTTTTTGTTTTGTTCGTTTTTGAGCTATGACGTCATCGACAATTTTTTTAAATGACAACCCATATTTTTTTTCACGGATTTCGATAGAGCACATTTTTCTGAGTGCGAATATGTCAAAAACATAGTACCTTTAACATTAAAGTTTTCGAGATATTGGGTTGCAAAGTTTATAAAATGTACCATGGCACCATGCATAAGCTATCGGGCGGGTCAAGATTTTTAATAGCTTATTGATTCTAATAGCTTATAGCTTATTACATTTTAAAAGATTAAGGAGTAATATTATTTATTTTGGTAGCTTATCGAACATTTTGAAAGATTTGGGAGTAATCTGTTTAATTTTTTAACAACAATTTAAACAAATAAAAGAATATTTTAACAAATAAATGATAAATAATTAAAGTAAAAAATAAAATCAGAGTAAATTTTCAAAGTGACCTCCATTCACTTCCTGGCAATATCCCATCCGCCACTGAAACTCCTGCAGAACCTTACCAACAGTATCGGGTTGAATGGTTCGAATTTCATTGCGAATTCTGTCCTTTAATTCTTCGATGGTATTTGGTCTATTGAAATAGACTTTGCTCTTTAAATAGCCCCATAAAAAGTAGTCTAGGGGAGTGAGATCTGGAGATCTAGGGGGCCATTCGATAGTTCCCCTGCGACCAATCCAATGGTTAGGAAATACATGGTTTAAATAATCGCGAACGATCACTGCAAAATGGGGTGGTGCACCGTCTTGTTGGTACCATATCGTGTGATGGGGCAGATCTGGATCTACGTCATTTGGGTAAAGTACCGCAAGTGCAGGGACTAAGTCGTCTCTTAAAAATTCTAAATATATTTCACCTGTTAATACGCCTTCAAAGAAAAATGGGCCCAAAATACGATTACCTACAATACCAGCCCAAACGTTAACTTTTTGTGGAAACTGACTACGAGTTTCCATTTTCCAGTGTGGATTTTCAGGAGACCAATATCTACAGTTTTGCCGGTTAACTGTGCCGTCGAGATAAAAGGTAGCCTCATCAGAAAAAACAATATTGCGTAAAAATCGGTCGTCATCAATCAGGCGTTGCAACATGGTTTGGCAAAACTGTAACCTACGGTCAGGATCATCTTCGTTTAACTCTTGGACCAAAACCACTTTATACGGATGCCATTTGTTCAATTTCAAATATTTCAAGATGGAGCTTTGAACTATTCCGTTGTTTGCCGCCACTTGGCGGGTGGGTAAATGGGGATTTTCTTGAAGCTCTAGTAGAACATTCAATTTAACATCTTGTTGCACTGGTGGACGACCCGTTCTAGGGCGATCTCTCGTATGACCCACTTTTAAAATTTTTGTTCTATTTTGCTAACGGTGGACTGTGTAATTGGTTCTCTGTTTGGATATTTGTTGTTAAATAAACGGCAAACTTCTACTTGTGTGCGAGCTCTGTCCCCGTAACCGATCATCATCAAAATTTCGATTCTTTCCCTTTCACTCAAACGACGGACCACTTTTAACTAAAATGAATTATGATGGAATAATGATTAATCAACTTACTTAATGATATTATTCAACTGATTAAAACACAAACTTGCGAGGAAAAACTTCAAAATTGTGACAACTGTCAAAACTGTTGTTTTTCCTGCGCTTTCTTGATAAATGATTAGCATTTGGTCATCGCTTGTATAATTCATTCATAAACTTTGCAACCGAATATCTCGAACACTTTAATGTTAAAGGTACTATGTTTTTGACATATTCGCACTCAGAATAATGTGCTCTATCGAAATCCGTGAAAAAAAATATGGGTTGTCATTTAAAAAAATTGTCGATGACGTCATAGCTCAAAAACGAACAAAACAAAAAAAAATCGATGGCTGAAAAAAGTGACATTTTATAAAATAAAGTTGACGTGTCCGAGGATTTCCTGTGAAAATCCTTCAATAACGATTAATTGAATTTATTCCAAACTTTACGAGCTCAGTGTATATATATATATATATATATATATATATATATATATATATATATATATATATATATATATATATATATATATATATATATATATATATATATATATATATATATATAATTACTTAAATGAAATTGTCCGAAAAGAAAATAATGGAATTCATTTTGTGATTAAATTTGTAGCATCCTAGAGTCTATCGCGAAGGGTATGACATATGACAAATATCAAAATGCAGTGGCATAAAGAACAATAATTTCAAATACAAATCGTGTAGAACTCATAACAGAAACAAGAAACTTTTGACAAACATTTTAGAAACATTTTGGCGCAGTTCTCCCTGACGACTGTTCTTGTTTTTAAAGTCCCCGCCGAAGGCGGTAACATCAAAGGGTTTTGACGTGTTTTACGTACGCGAACACAGTCAGTTTAATGGAAATGATGAAGTTCCTGTTTTGTTATTTTGCAGTGCAGACAAATCGGCGAAGTGTGAAAACGTGGCCCTGGCGGCAAATGTTTTCTCAAAGTTAATTATACATAATTACGAGCTTTGCAAATATGATGTTTGTCATAAATTCTTTTGTAAAAATAATTTCCATTGAAGTAACCCAAAAGGATATGAATATAAATTAAAAAGCGAAAAAATTTCCGAATGCAATGAAATAGCATTGACCATGAAAATAATATGGCTATTATGAGTATTCATTTGCACTTCAGAATTATTGCTTGACATTTCTAGCCTCCTTATTGTTGTAACGCTTACGTGAACTTGCCCCACTACCTCTAATTATAATAATAATTAGAGGAGGTAATAATAAGTAACTCTAATAAGTAACTCTTCTATCCCTAAAAAACATTTAACGTGATTATCACGATCACTAGTAGGTTTTTCGGACCACGATTTCTTCTTGTGAATACATGAAATTCACGAAACCATTTGAACACGTTCACGGATACGCTGTGATTAGTGGTTGTGCCTGCGTTGCGTCATATATAATATATATAAACCACTACAAACGTCATGTTATTGTGTCACATTACACCTAAACATTTTTTATACAATTATTTTTTTACATAATTACTTTTTTATGCATTTTATACAACGTTTTGAGACCTTTTGTGGCTATGTGAGTATAATATGGTTTGAAACATAAACGACATTATTGTGTTGTTAACTGTTAAAATGGTGGCTAAAATGGTTAATTGGTGTATTCAAACAGGCAAGGTATATTTAAATGGAATTGGTACAAAGGGCATTGCGGTTGATGTGGAATGTAGGCAATATCGTGTTAAGGCCGTCCGACTAGATTTTTGGGGATGTGCATCAGGGATTATTCGTGTGAGGATTTTGGACCCTGAGTTGGGGGATGGAACTGTGATGGTGTCTGACGTTATGGAATTGTCAACTGCTAGTCAAATATTGATAGTGGATAATGAGAGGTGCGAATGGATCTATAATCATCAATCAATTGAATCTACAATTGTTGAAATCGACTCAATGTATGCTGCTGACGTCACCGAGGATACACATATTTTCTGTACGTATAAAATATATTATGATACAATAAAGTAATATTTTTTATAGTGCAATTTTCTGTATCAGCAAAAAGGCGCGCGACAGCGCAAGACTCGGAGATATCTCGACTGTGATGATTAGGTTCTCAACAAGTTCAGGTATCACAAAAAAATATGTGTACCTACATGGATAAGAGTTACAGTCCGTGGTCATCAAACCCGGCGCCTCGCCATCTCTCTTTGTTACTCTACCTAAACTATTAGAATGTGATTATTTCTCTTGGTTACAGCAATCACACTCATCCCATTCAAAAATGGCTGCACCAGTTTCGCCGGCTACAGTAATCATAACGCCCCATTATAGGTTACGTGTGGTGTGGTCTGCGATGTCAGAGCAGCGGAGTATATAAGCGAGAGATCCGTTAGAGTGATAAGGAAGAGGGTGCATCATTTCTCGGATTAAGTTTTTTGATATGATAATCTCTCGTCAAATGTTTGTTATACAGACTGACTGTGCCCACTCACAATAGAAGTTTGTTAGGGCGGCTCTAGATGTCGTCAAAATGCAAGAACCGTAAAGAGAAGGATAGTTTACTTCCATAAGACCCTGTGTTAGCCTGGTAAACGAATCGAGGCGTGTGTGTGTGACGTCACCAACTGACCAAAAACCGTTCATTAGCTGTTAAACTGTGCAAATAGTTCGTGTTTTTTAATTAAGTTTCCTGGCTTTTAATGGATCGTTGTGATTTTGTGTGTTGTGTATGTTAATTTTGTAACTGTAGTAAGAGCAGAGTGGTGACACAAGTCACTAGGCACTATAATGAAGATACTGTCTACCATTCATTTCCGAAAGGAAAAGACTTTGTTTCAAAAACTATTCTGCGGCAATGGATAGTACGTTGTAAACGTGAGGATAAATTTAATCCAACTATAGGGGCCACTTATTCAGATCATTTTACTAAAAATGATTATGAAAGGGACCTACAAAATGAGCTTTTAGGTACCTAATATTATACCCTTGATTATACCTTAGTAAAAAAACTTAGGTACCGTGAAACGGAGCGAAATGAAAACTTTTTGAGATTTCGCCCTGTTTTACAGTAGCTACATTAATTTACAAATATTATGTAATAGTCAGTCACATGAATATAATTTGCAGGATTGCCTTTAAAGAAAATTTTAAAGAAAACTGCAGTTCTGACATAACATTTGCCAGGAAAGGCACCAAATATGGGTGTCGGGTTAGCAAGACAGGAGCGACAAGATAATAGAAATAGAAATTTTTCAAAAATTATCACAGATATATCATATTAACACCGATATAAAAACAAAATTATTTTATTTCAAACATATTACTTACATATTGGCAAATTATATAACGATAAAATTTATCTTCTTTTACTTATTAAAAACACAAATTATTGAAAGAAAGTTGCAGAAAGTTGCAGAAAGATCCATATTCTACTAACTAGGTATTCGTTGGTAAACTTGCTCGAAAATATATTTGATAGCTGTGCGAAAAAGCGTTCTTTGATGAGCTTTGTTGTTTTCAATGAAATAAATGTAAAAGTGTAACGTTTTACTTAAACCCTTGTATCTTTTACAACAATAAAGTTATTATAATAAATAAAAAAAGAAAATGGTACAGGGTGACACTTTTTGTGTCACCCTGTATAATGTGGACATATGGCTAAGCCTTAGAGAGAACATGTTCAGTTCCAGTTATCTCTGCATCTAAAAGAAATATCTACCTCACTGCACCACCGATTCAACTGACTTCCCAAAAATTACAAACACTAAAAAGAAAATAGTTCAAATCCGTAAAAATTTTTTTACGTTTTTAATAATAAATACAATTACATAATTAACTATAATAGTATTATAATTATAATAGTATAGTTAATTAATAAGGTTTAAGAAATTGTCTTGTATATTTTCAAAGAGCATAGTACTCCGCTATAAAGTTTCACACGTGAATAAACAAACGTGGCAATATTTGTTAACAGGCTAGTATTTATACTAGAAGTTTTCTCTGTGATCCCGACTGGCTCCACGTCCAAGGCCGGTGTTTTCTGGTTATGACTAAGAATTTTACCGAATTTTATGTCCCTTTGCTTGAGGATGTAACCTGCTATTTTCTGTGTAATAATAAAAATGTGGCGCCCATTATTATTATTATTATTAACCAAGAAACATGCTGTAATGGAATCGTCTGAAGCGATTCTACATGATATACTGAAAATTTCCTAGATCTAGGTAAAATCTGCACAATCTGGCAACACCGCACCACACGATGTGGCAACATCGCATCTGGGGGTTGACGGATACAATCCCTAAGTCTCAACTCTCTAGGACTTCAAAAAACAGAGATACGCCCCCTGGACCCATTTAGAATAGTTCCAATATAAGAACATATGGTCTACCCCCTGTAGAACTCTGCAGACCCATGTATACAATCTCGAATAGGATGAAATAATCAAGAAGCTTCCAGAATCTTGAAAGTAGTATATAAGGGCCAGCTCATCGTTCTTTTCCGTTTCCCGATTGGATTCTGGACAGTACCACTTATTATACGAACCCAGTAGCGTAACAATACATTAGTATAGAATTAATATAATAGAAAAAAGTATAGAATAAAGAATAAAAACTAAATAATTTTGAAAAATAAATTCCTTCTATTTTAGGAGACTTTACAAGAACCATTATGATTGGTGACTATCTCATTCTTATGATTTGTCAGAAAGCGCGTCGATATTTAAAAATAAATAGGTAAATACTTCAGGTAAATCGCTACTATATTAATATTTTAATTTTAAGCACAAAATAATTGACCAACGCTTACCTGTCTGTCAAATAGCGGCGGATTATCATTCACATCGGTAATCTCGACTGTAAACGAACAAACTCCCTCCAGAGAAGGTTCCCCTTGATCCGTAGCCTTAACAGTAACAGACACAAACTTCCCATCGTCTCCTTCCCTGTCGAACACTTTATTAGTAGACACTTCCCCAGTCTCCTCATCCACAGTGAATTTGGTCCCCTTTTGGTTAGGCTGTTGCACAATAGAATATTTCACTTGACCATTTACACCCTTATCTTCATCCGTGGCGTGCACTTTAATAACTGGAGATCCGTTCGGAGCACCCTCCTCGACTTTGGGATAGTAAGTTCCGCAGTCTTTGAAAATAGGCTTGTTATCGTTCACGTCAGTTATGAAAACCACCACCACCGCAGTACTCGTGTGGATCGTAGAATCGCCGTTAACACAACACGCTCCGTCGTCCATAGCTGTTACGTTTAACTCGTACTTGTCACGATCTAGTGATATGGCTTTGCTATGTAGACGGATCACACCGGTTATTTCTTCTATTACGAACTGGCCAGAGCTGGTGCCTCCTCCAACGAAGCCAAACCTCACGTTGTCGCCGTCTTTATCAGAAGCCACCACCGTGGTCACCAAAGTATTTGGGCCGGCGTTTTCGTCCACGTTCGGAGTGTATACCTGTTGCGAAAATTTCGGTTCCTCATCGTTTTTATTCTTCGTGTAGATTCTGACAGTGGCGGTGCCAGTTTTGGCAGGTTCTCCTTTATCTTTGGCCGTAACTACAAATTCGTAGTAGGCGTTGTTGTTATCTGCGTCCAACTGCTTGTTATTGGATATTATCCCGCTCGGGTCCACGCTGAAATGGTCGTCGGATACCATGTATTCTATCTCGGCGTTCGTGCCACTATCAGCGTCCATCGCTTTGACTTTGAGAATACTAGTACCTGCTGGGATGTCTTCATCTACATTATGGGCTTGGTAATCGGGCAGTTCGAACTTTGGGGCGTTGTCGTTCACGTCAGTCACACGAATCGTTAGCTGAAAGTAAAAATATTTTACTTCGTGTCAATCCAATGATAAAGAGCTTCATTGGGTATACATTTACTCAATGCCTTATTATATCATATAACAGTAAGTTTTTTTTAATATAAATGTACGTCACCACTAAAAATGTTATAAAGCAAAACATGTATCAAAATTGTACAATAGGAAAGGTTAAAAGTTGATGGAAAGGAAAAAAACCAATTTTGTTACATGTTTGATATCTAACATTTGATTATGTATTTAGCGCATGTATTTTGGACCACGTATACCTAGAACACAGAATCCCTTACGCCACTAAACTATAACCTATTCTACATATAGCCGTGTTCGGCGAAACGTGGCAACGCAGCTGACGGTTTTCTAGTTTTTTGTCAGTTTCGACATAATTGCGCCGGTTTTTTTCAATTAAAGTGTAGCGAAAAATCAATTGTTAAAAGTAAATTTAGTGATCAGTGATTTTTAAATCGCGTGAAATACATGTTAGGTTATAAAACGTGAATGTGATCCACGAAAATCTTGGTAAATACGGTTTCGTAAGGTAAAATATATTTTTACATTTAAATTTGAGAATTTTGTGCCTATTAATACTTACATCAATAATTATAACTAAATATCATATAGTTAAAGTTTGTTTAAAAGGGATAGAGCTTACTCCTAGTGATTTATAATTGGTTCTTTCTTTTTTTAATCAAAAAAATTGTAGATGATCTCACTTGATACATTTTTCTCAGGATACACATGCTCTTATGAAGGTTGCTCATAATTAATTTCAGAAAATTTAAAAATTACCTATATCTATTAATTGCAGCGCAAGAGAAAGCAATGATACAAAACTAGAAATAACTATATCTTCCCATTGGTTCTTGCCGAGCAATGAGTATTTTTTTATTCTGCATGCACGCTGTTTTAAGTTATATAACAATTAATATACCTCGTGCCCCAAATAATCTTACATAATTATCAATCTAGAAAAATTTAGTTTATTGGCGAAGCAGAGATCCTACATATTCTTGTGCGAAGAGAAATATTTAATAGTAATATAATGAGTGCCAAGGAACTGGTACGAATTTACCAAAATTAAACTTCTGCAAAATTAACAGAACCCCTCCGCTCGACACATGTGAGTGTGTTTATTTTGTGTTTATTTTAAAATCAGACTTCTTGTCGAGCGAAATGCGACGTTGTCTTTGTCTCAGCACGGCTATATGTAGAGTTGTCTGTGTCTAAACCAAGTATAAAAATATTTTAGTACGATACAAACAAAAATTAAACTCATTTTTAAAAGTAATTCATTTAATTTGCGAATGTAATTTGTTACCAATATAACCCTATTCATTCTGATATAGGAAACATGACTAAAATTTTAAATATAAAAATAATACTAAAAAACATAGCATAACGTTGTAATAAAACGTGTGCTTCATAAAACAACAAGATTTCTAATTCCGCGTGATCAGTATGAAGGATCTAAACAGCGATAAAATTGACGCGGCCCGAAACAGCCCATGATGGCACAGCCTACAATTTTCGATAGGCGTTTCGCCGGAAAGCGGCTGAATGATCTATGAAAACAAGCGGTCGAGTGCTGGGATCTCCCGTAGCCGACCGAATCGGTCTTCTCGTCGTTTGTAAATTGTAGGATGTGGCGTCACGACTTCGAACCTGTTTGTAACGGTTCGCTCGCGTGCGAGACTTTAATAATTTATAGAAAATTTATTATTGAAAACTAAAGCGTCATAGTTTGCATATCTTATTTTTGATAATGGTAGAACATGTTTCTACAATAAAAAAATGGGAATGTTCCCTATTACCTCTACTGATGTTGAAAATCCACCAGAATCTTCAGTGGCGGTGACTACTAAGGAGTATACATGGGGTTGTCGTAAGTCCTCGAAATCTAATTCCTTCGCCAATTTGACAATTCCAGATGAGGGACCTATGTTGAATGTGCCAGCTCCTTGACCTTGGGCCTTCAGGGTGTATCTTATCTCTCGATCAGCGAAAGATTTTGCCTTCACAGATATGATGCTAAAAAATAACCGACAGTTACACTGTTGTGCATAATGGCTATATTATGTATTATGATAATAATGTTATGGTTGTTCTAAATGAAATCTGCACTATTGCTTTCTCAGTTATTATTGCTGCTACAATTTTGGTAAATTAGTAATCTAGTAGCATTTTCCCCGCCGATTAAAATAGTATGAAAATGGGACGAAAAAAATAAGTTTTTTGACATAAGTCAAAAATTGTCTTTTTTAAATATTAACCCCTATATATTTTTTAATAGGTTTGCATTTTTTACTTGTCAAAAAACTCCCTAATATTCTAAAATTAAAAAGTAGTGCTATATTCGCAACTTTTTGTATTTCGACTTTGAAATAAATTTTAAAACAAAAACAAGTTGAACATGAACGTCCATGGCTTATGCATTTTTATATTAGTTTCTTTGATACTTATTGATTGGTTATTATTTTTTTTCTTCACTATATTTTTTTTGACTTTTTAATGTTTTTAATTTCTATTTAAATATTCTTTTAATTAATTATACATAACATCTAAATAAATTAACTATACATTTTTATTTGCATAAAAACCAACATCACAATTCATCCAAAAAGTCTTCCAAGTCTCCCAAAATGATCATGCCCTTCTACAGTCAATCAATTTTCTGCCAGTTAATGAACCAAATAACTGGTCGAATTATTATTAAAGTATGCCAGTACGTCTTTCAGTAGTTCGTAATTCTCAATTTCATAGGTAATATATGTTTCTTTAAAGGTGCTTTTTGAAAAACCTTCTTTGTTTCTAGATGTTGTTAGCGATGGAATGCCGAATTAAAATAAATTAAAATAGGTACGTACTTTAAACAAATAATTTCTAAGGCTACAAAACTTGTGATTAAAAACAATTACGTAAACAATTTTATGACCTAATTTTCAGCTAAGGTCTTTATGGTCTAAGGACTTGCTAGCATCTTTATTTCTAGTGTAGGTGCTCTTATGTGATGTTCGTGGTGTTTGTCCAATATATGATTTTTCACAATTATTACATTTTATTTTATATACAACATTACCTTGTTCTCTATTATTTAGAGGATCTTTAGTTTTAGTGAATACCTTAGCCACTGTATTCATATTTTTTTGAGTTTTAAGTTCACATTGTTAAAAACTTCAATTTAGGGGTTAGATCTGGTATGTATAGTAACGACTTATATTTTAGTATTTGTTCATTGTTATTTGTTTCTTCTCTACCTACTCTTTGTTATGTCCTAATGTTTTGAGATGAAGATATTAATTTATTTATCAGGTGAATGGGATAACCATTCTCAAGAAGGAGACTCTTTAACATACTAAGTGATTTATTTACTCCTGAAATTAGGATGACATCCATTTTTTTACTTTTGTAAATATCAGATATAAGTAGAGATTAATTTTTTGCAATGGTTATGTGGTTTGCATCTTTTTTTAAAAAAAATATTAGCTAGACCATACATGTTTGAAGCTGAAGAATAATTTTACTAATAATAATGTTTTTTTCCTTTTCCAACAATACCGGAAGTTGCATCGCATCCCGAAAAAGAAAGAACAAATGCTATTATATTTATGTACGATTCGTGTTTGAAACAATTAGATGTATAAAATGAGTCTTTTCATTGCCTGACCCTCGTTTGTGGATACAATACTGAGACCATTTGAATTTAGTAGATGCAGAAGTACTATTATATCAATATCTTGACCAACGACGACGACGATAGTTTAATCATAGTGCTCTGCTAGTTCAATTGTAGTATTTATAATTACGTACGTTATTAATGCGTAAATAATTACGTATTAATAAGTTGCATTTGACAATGTAACTTATTTTTTATGTTTAATGTGTATATCTTTTATGTATTATTGTTTATGTTATTTAAAAAGGTATGCAACATATTAAAACAATATTTTTTTCTTATTGTATTATTTTTTCGTGTTATCTTTAGTTACCTTACTACTATACTTTACTATACCTTTACTTACAGGTTGAAATAATTTAATAATAATAAATATCAATAATAAATATTTGTTTTGTTTAAAAATTTATTTCCGAGAAACAAAACTTGCGAAACACTAATTTTTATTTTAGAGCATTAGTGCATAGGACTCTTTTATCAAGCAAAAAAAATTCAATTGATATAGGTAAAAATATGCAAGGGTTATTTATCATTTAAATAATGTACTCTTTTTGGCATAAATGTCAGAAAAGTAACATTCAATTGTTTTTTCGTCACCACCGTTTTAATTAGGGAGAAAAATCCTACTAGTTTGCTAATTCAACCAACATCGTAGCTGCAATAATAAACAATAAAACCTATCAAATAAAAAAAATATCAGCTGACTCGTCTGATCGCAGCGCCACCAAATATGCCGTGGTAGTTTTACTCCCCAACAGTGAATCATTTAAGTAGATACCTATGTAATCCATAATTTCTAATGGATTATTTCTCATGGAAATTTCTTAAACTAAAACATGCTAACCTTCTTTTTTTATCAGCAAATTCAGCTAGAAGCGCTTTTATAGACCTGAGAATGTGAGAATGTTTTTTTCTTATTACCATCAAATATATCAAATCAGATCTATAAAAGCAGTTTTAGACAAACATGATTGTAAAATAAGAAATAAATGCAATATTTAATTGTGTACTGTAAATATTGCAATTAGATCTTAGGTGGTATCGGTTCCACAATATTTTCAAAATTTTTATACAATTTGTGTACACAGAATATACAAAATGTTTTTCTAAATATGTTTTCTAAATATTTTAATTAGATGTAATAGTTTTTAAATACATTTAAAATATTTTAGTTATGCAAAAGTTAATATTTTGAAAATATTTTAGTAATATTCTTTCGGGACTCCGATAATATATTAATAATATGTTTAATCAAATATTTCTTAAATTAAATGTTTTGAAAAAAATTGTTTTTTTCATTTAAGAAAATAACGTGTTTAGAAAGAATTTAGGAAGAAATCAAAATCGGGTTATGATTATTAACCGATGACCTCTGAAAGCTGTTAATAGAAGACATGCTTATAGTTTGCAACTGGACACAGAAGATCACAGAGTTTCTGATCAAAACTATTTTATGGACCGATAAAGCGTTACCTACTTTTCAATGTCCAACTTTTCCATAACTTTATAATCAACGATAGGAATGGAACGATATGATTGGAACTTTGGAAACGTTGTATACGAAGAAATGGTAACCGGTTTGGGTCCCGTAGCTTGGCCATGTTACGCTCGCCAGACCTCAAACCCCTAGACTATTTTATTTAGAGTTATTCAAAATCAGGTACCTGTATTGTAGGTACACCGGCGAGGAATTAACTACACAAGCACAAGCGAGGAATTAATAGCCATAATAAAAAGATGCTTGTGAAATATTGAAAGACCTTTGTAAGAAGATCGAGGCCTGCGATGCTTTAATTTTGAATTAAATTGATAGTATTTGTCGTTATTGCATATTATGTAGCAAAATAAATTGTTATAAGCGACGGTCATGCATATCAAAAGTTTCTTTACATATTGATATATTTGCATGATGAAATAGCTATTTATGTAACCAGTTGGTAAAAGTACTATTTTGTGTAACCGGCAGATTTCTGCGGAACGAGCGCTAGTGAGTTTCATATAAGATTTTGTCACCAATTTTTTTTCACCAATTTTTTATTTTATGAGAAACAAACTGAATTTTAACGTTTAAAAACAATCCAGTAGGTTGTAACGGTTGTGACATCTCGTCACTTTCATAGCTTGTCAGGGTAGCTATTCTTGAAATCCGGGAAGTAGATTATCTCATGAGAAGTGGGCGGAGTTCTCTCGTAACCAAACATTTGCTATTCTTGAAAACCACGAGGCATTTACTTCACTGATTTGTAAGAGAACCTGATTCTCATGGTATTTTATAGGAGAAGTATAAAGTTCTCCTGAGAAAATTGAGTTTCTAACCAAACTTATAGAACGTAGTGATCAAAAATTAATGTCATCTTGAGAGAAATTATAGTTCTATAGTATAAATTATACATAAAGTATAAATAGTATAAATTCTAAGAATTATGTAAATAGATATTTCAATTTACAGGTATAATATTTATAATATATTTCTTAATATTTGACATTATTATAATTGATAGGCAATATCAAGCCAGTTTTACGGTCTTGGATCTTGATGAAATGTTGGAAGCGGTTGTGGTATTGGGTGACTTGCACGATGCTGAAGAGCAAGCAGATGGAGAACGTCAATTGCTTCAAATGACAGACCCATTTACATTATCCGATGTAAAATTTGTCAAATACTTCCGAGTTTCAAAAGAACTAGCAAGACCATCATTTACTTATAAATATTTTCTTGTATAATTTTTGATATGTTTGTTATGATGTATAACAATAATATATATATATATATATATATATATATATATATATATATATATATATATATATATATATATATATATATATATATATATATATATATATATATATATATATATATATATATACGTATTGCAAAATTATCTAACATCTCTTTTATTAATATATTTTAGGATGCATATGGTGTCCATTATGGCGTTTTACTATGTTATGCAGTATTTCTGTTTTATAATATTCTTATCCAAAAAATTAAGTTTAAAACACAATTAAGAAATTAAAATTATTAAAATTAATCTATTAAAAATTTGCTATTGTATGTAAAATTATTAAAATTAATCTATTAAAAATGTGCTATTCTGATTAAGAAAATTATAAGTACTTACTTGAAATGAAACAATTACCAGTGAGTATAGAAGGATTTAATATTCAGAAAAAATAATACAAGATAAAATATTAGTTATAATATACTTGAATATTATATACCTATTATAAATTAAAATTCATTAGACCAATTACTGCCCAAGAAATATATACTTAGCACCTTAAATTTGTATACAACAATAAAGACTTTAAGCAGTTGTCTAGCCAAAAAGTTATGATTCTGGCATCCCTGTTAATTAAAAAGAAAGAATAAAAGGAGATTATTATTTCTTCTTTTTTCCTGCCAGATACCCTCGTGTCAAAGAGGTGCGATTGGTTTGACAGGCGTTTTCGGTCCCACCGAAACAAAGCTTACATTGAATACTACGATTCTAGGAGTAAACAAGACAACCTTGAATTCTTCCATTCTAGGCAACATTATAACTTTTTGAAGATCCGCTGAATAGCATAGGTACATCATCCTCTTCTCTTTTAGAATCAGCGTCGATCTGACACATTTCTCTTGCAGTTATATATTGTTTTTATGTTTTGCATATTGTTGGGAGAATTCACCCTCAGCAAATACTATCCTCTGTGTGATTATAAGTTTTTAACTTGGCAAATTCTTCGTACTCTTCATGACCCAAGCGCATAAAAGGTATATTCATTTCTCTAAGTACTTTACTAGTTCACTTTTATGATATCGATATTATATTATTTAGTTAAAAAGTAGTAGTGAAGCTTGCCACACTTTGATTGATTGATTGATTGATTTGAGATTGGCGGGGGCTCTGCCCTTTGACGTATAGGCCCTTGCCACGCTTTAACCTCAAAAGTAATAATGGTAATAATGTACAGCGATTCACAGAATAATACACACATTTTTCATGATACTAAGATTAGTGGCACATTTTTAACATAGATTACAGAGATTTTTAGGTTATAACCCCATGGAATGGACCATGGACATAAATAATAATAAACAGCTGATAAATTCTCGATTTTGATTGGCTAGAGCTCGAAAGTATCACCGGCAACGTTGCAACAATCGTGACGAAAAGTTCATATCACGTTCCCATCCAGCTACGTTCAATAATAGCGATTTAGCAACAAGGAGAAATGGAAGTGAACATCCGGGGAAGTGATCTCATGTTTTCTCATGAGAACTTCCAAGTTCCCTCGAACTCAAGAATAGCCACACCCAGGTATAAATAACCTACTATGAAATGAACTTTACAAAACCAGTTGCGTAATATTTTACTTTTCGTAACTGGTTTTGCCAAGTGTCTCTTTACATGTCAAAATTAGAAAAAAATGTTTTCCAAATTTTATAATAGTTAATCAAGTCCTCGACAGAATATTCCAAAAAGGATTCGTAAGTTTGTGCCTACATTTTGATACCGCAAATATGACAAAAACTGTAATCGTCTGTATAAAACAGACTGTGAACACAGTCAGTAACATTCGAATTCCACTGTGAATTAACAATCCTATTGTGGAATCAGGGCCAATCCACAATAATAATAATATAACTTTGTGCTAACTGGAAACATATTCCGCAGAATGTGAATGCGAATGACTGCAGCTAATTACAACTTTGTTGGGATAGTCTTATTGCTAATGCAAACAAACTAATTTTGCTGCACAATACTCTTCTTATTTGACATGAACTCCCGGGCATTACCGGGAAATATCATCACTAAAAGGATAGAATATTTCCTTGCTAATTAGTAAAACATTAGCCGCCGTAACTCAGCCGAATTAAAACATCAACTATGTAATGGACTTCCGCTTTGCTTCCTCTCCTGAAATTTCTTTATAAAGCACCACGAACGATTTATATCGGGTGGCCAAAAAACGGAAGTTTTGTTTTCCTTTGTACCTATTTTACTTATTTATTATTTTAATTATTTTCTCTCGTTTGGACAGGGTAAATTATTGAGCTCAAGAAATAATTGTCACATATATGTTTTTTTTAATTTTTAGGCTCCAACAGCTGAAGATATAGAAGGAAGAAATATTTGAGAAAAATAAGCATTACTGGAAAAATGATGGATGCAATACAATATTTCTAAGATTTAGAGAGCGTTGGTTTTAATTTAAATCGTTGTACTCTAAAACTATATCCGCAAGGCAATTAAAAATCTGGGTTTCATTTGGCAGTATACTATAACAATGATAACAAATCTCCATACACTTGATTACATTAAGTCTAATGTGTTTTGGAATATTTAGTTTTGAAACCGATCGATCCTGTCAAAATATGGACAGATATGGCGCCATGTAAAGTTGTTTATAAAATTTACAAAAAATATAGCTTTTTTCATGGTTATCCACCAACAATAAATAAAGTAAAAATAAGACGTGGAATTAAATTATTGCAAATCGGACACCTATCAACAGGCTCCCAGAATAAAAAAAACATAATTAAACTCTATATAGATAATAAAGACCATACTAACTCGGAATCCTTCTTTTGATTTTCAGGTATCTCTGCCTCATAACTGGGCATATAGAACTGCGGAGCCCTCTTGCCCCCGACAATAGACAGCCGTTCTTCCGGAGTGGACTGGAACCGCCTGTCGTCAACCCTGCCATTCTGATCCTCAGCCTTCACATACAAGACGTACTCCATATCCAGCTGGAACAGATCCGTCCCTCTCGTTCTAACCACCCCGGACCGCTCGTCCACCTCGAACCTGCCGCCAGTCCGGTCCCTGACAATGAAGTAGTGGATGTTATGGTCGGTATCGGGGTCGCGCGCCTGGAGGGTAAACACAGGTGTGTTGGGGGGTGCGTTCAGCTGTACCACGGCTTGCATGGGCAGCGGTCTGTTTATGAAGTAGGGCGGCTCGTCGTTGACGTCCCTCACGTGGATGATCACGCGTTGATTGTCGGTGTCTGCAAAAAAAATGCTTCCGTTTAGAAACGAGATATCAAAGGCCTTCCGGTGCTTGCCCGGTTTAATCTGTGCCAGATCACGGTCGATAAAGGGGAAGGTAACAATTACTGTCAGGTCAGATTGGGCTTGTGCAAGGTCAAACATTACCGTCAGCACGTGATATAAAAACAGGTCGTTTGATAAATGCCATCGTGCCGGTTAAGTGGGCTATGAATAAAGAATTACCCTCGAGGATTTATTCAAATATGTATTAGCTTTGAGGTAGGATTGTGCATCCCCAGTGGTATTAGGTAACGATTATGTGTCTCTGTGGATGAGGAAAGATTAAATTGGAGTCAAGGGCTAAGGTATATTCTTAATTTATAATATGATAACAATTTTGGATATACCTGGGTCGAAATACAAATTATCTTTAGGGTCTATCTCATTTAACTTCACTATCTGTTTTCTTGGGTTAATTTCCAGTTAAAGGAAGTTTTTCCTTTCGGTCAAATTATAGGAAGCTAAAAGTTCCGTAAAGTAAGTCTGATATATATTTAGTACAAATTGTGTCGCAGTCCCAATCACAATTCTTGATTTACAACAATGAATATTAGCCGATACGGATTAGTGTATCATAAAAAAATATTATAATACATATATGAAGCGGCATTACTCTGGCAAGCATTTCGCTGGATATACTTTACTCACGGGCCAGTTAAGAAAATATAAAATAAAAAAACTCATCACCGATTTAGGGAAATAGCAACAAATGTTCCATTCACAAAAATCAAATCTAGAGAGTACATCGAAGTCATTTTCCGAGGGACAGTTTGTTAAAGAGTGCCTCGTAGATGTTGCAGAACTTTTGTGCCCAGAAAAGAAGAAAGAGTTTGAGAAAGTGAGCTTATCGCGACGGACTGATATAATATTGAATGACATATACAATATAATTCTGAAGCATTTAATGAGGGAATGATACAGAAATTGCTTGCTTAGGCTTAACTAAAATCATTTGTTGGATCTTGTGTATTGTTATTTGGAAAATTCGAAAACTAAAAAGAAGAAATAACTTAAAAGCTAATAAATATATTCCAGGGAGAAAATTGTATTTTTGCCTAATTTATGAAATAACAATACATGAGATCCAACAAATGATTTTAGTTTTGACTAAGCAAGCAATTCCTGTATCACTCCCTCTTTAAATGCTTCAGAATTCTATTGAATATGTAATTCAATATTTTCTAGCATATAGCTAGAAAAAGTAGATATTTTAATAGATTCTACAAGATTTAATGCTCTAGCTGCTAATGCGCTAGAAGAAACATTGTTTCCGGGGTCTGTCAGGACTGTGCAAAAACCGTTAAAAGAGTCTCATTTAAAGAACTGTGCTGCTGCCCATAATTTTTTTCTTTCAAATGAGCACAAGCAAAGAAGGATGGAGTTTGCAAATAACTTGATAGATAATAAGATATTGGATAGGTCATAATGATATTATTCTTTTATCTTGGCCCGCAAAAAGTCCAGACTTCAATGCTATCGTTTGGGGTTACGTAACTAAACACATTTATAAAAAACGTTTCAGACTTCAAACCGCTAATCAACTTTGGGAAGTAGTTGAAGATGCCTGGGAAGAACTTGTGGATAGTTACGATATGAGGTCATTAATTATGTCGATACCAAGGCGATTGGAAAGTGTCTTATCAGCTAACGGTTCTGCTATAAAATATAATTTTTTTGTAATATTTTTATTTACCAAACTTTTGCCCAATAAACAAATTATCAATTTTCTTATTGCACGTCACTGAACAATTTTAGAAGTTCCGATTTACATTAACGAAAAATGAAAAAAATTACTGTGGCATTAGAATAGAAATTGGTCAACGAAGAAGAAAGAAAAAGTAATGATAATGTAAAAGTGGAAATTATAATTAGATATAAGAAAATTAGAATATAAATTAGATATAAGAAGATTAGAATATAAGAAAATAAAGCCATCTAGGAGTAGAAATTGTCAAAGTATCTTGTAAGATCAGCCAGGAAGAAGAGAGTGTATATAAAGAATCTTTAAGCAGAGAAACGAGACATATAAACATAAATAAAGACAAGGTACAATTTTAACTAGTGAATTAAAACTAGTGTTGGAAAACTAGTGTTGGGTTCTATAAATAGTAATCATTATTGGGACAAATAAATTATAAATTTGAATTATGTTCTCCTGTGAACCGACTCCTGAAAGCAACAGTTAATTCATGATAACAAAATTTCAAATACATTATCAATATAAACTTTAGAGACTAAACTTTTGAGCAATAATATTAAAGGGAAATTATCTTTCAAAAAGGCTGACATAATAAATACCTAAGTAAAATATAATGGCGTTCAGACTGAATGGCCCAGCTCAATAAAAAAGAGGTAAATAAAGTTAAAATTATAATTAATTAAACAGAAACAATACAATCAATATATATATATATATATATATATATATATATATATATATATATATATATATATATATATATATATATATATATATATATATATATATATATATATAAAATACATAATGTGATAATATAAGAAAAAAGTGTGTTTTAAAAAAGCAACATTATTTTATGGAAGGACTTCGTGCCTATTAGTGTATCCTGGAGAATAAATAGGCTCGGATTAACTAAATTAGGCACATAACGGATATATTCAGCATGTTCAACATGAAACTACCTCAAACATGAAAAACCTGCATAGCTTACTTACATTTTAGTCCTGTGGAGAAGCAGCGTGAAAAGGAAAGAAAAACATCTCGTTAACAATAGCACAAAATGTATAGTCATTTTTAATTCAACAACAGTCACGATAAAATCGCATGAAATGGTGGCGTAATATATTTCATAATATACCGCAGTTCTAGGGGCATTTTATGAATAGCGTATACCTAATATTCCAGCCACCTGGGCTGCTTTTGGGGTGGGCGTGTGTGTATGTGTGTACCAGACCTTAAATTCTACCGAAATATCGCTAAACAAAATCTAAACGACAAGGGAAAATTAATTATCTCCTATCGGGGTGTAATCTCAAGAAAATTATTCATGCAATAAAATTAATGTTGGTTTTCCTCCCTTATCAGCATTTTAAAAAAAACATCCCCGAGTAGATATTACTATAATGGACTTTTTATTCCGAAACATATTTTTAGGGGCGCAAGCAAATTCATCGCGGGGTAATGTCGCACCGCACGGTCGTCTGTTTTTGTAGGTCATGCGTAATTGCCTTACTTCTGTCGGCGCTAATGACTCATAAAAATAATGAAAGAAGCTTATAAATGTTCACTATATTATAATAAAGCATGAAAGCCCGGGGATATAAAGAATATTCTACCAGCAGGAGGATGTATAGAATATTTATATGACGTCAATATTAGTAAAAAAAATATCAGCAGACATTATCAAATTTTCTGTGGTGGATTTATTTATGGTACTTTTTATGTACTTTTTGTTTAGCGAATAACGAATAGGTAATTATGCATCATTATTTAATCGCTAAATTTTAATGTTGTAATTATTTACACATTTCCAAATTCGAGTATATTTTCTACACTCTGATGCATAAAACAACGAATTACAAATATTATTGGTAAATAAGCCTAAACATAATTAAAGAAGCTGATAAATGTTGATTATAACTAGTAAAAAAGCTCAAATACACGATGAATACCAATGATGGGTGATTGAAGATTCCTAATGACAGCATTTACACATTTTTAAGCAAGCGATATGACCTCTGGCGGCCGAACTAATCTTTAGTATATTATAGAACATGATATTAAGACTACAAGATATGCTAACGCGCATGCGATCCCCTATCTCTCTCCCTCTGCTGACGTCATTCCGTGACAAATTTCAAATATTCAAATTTGACACATCTTTAAAATACATTATTTTAAAGTTTAAATAAATTATTTTATAAGTTTAAATACGTTATTTTAATTATTTTGGTCATTTCTGATTGTGATAAACAATGGTTTACTGTGCAATGAACGGATGTACCAGTAACAATAATAAAAAACTAAAAATTCTTCCAGTACATCGATAATTTAGTTTTCCAACTGCACCAGAGATTTGCAAATTATGGGTGCAAAAGTGCTACCAAACGCATGATTTTAATATTAAAAATGCTAGAATATGTTGCATTTCTGATTATGATTTTCATGTTGAAGAAAAATTTTTGCAATTGCCCAAAAATGCGTGGAAGTTGAAAGATAATGCTGTACCTTCACGACTTTGCCTTTTACTTTTTTCTTTAATTAAGGATGTCATAATTATATTAATAAATAATTAAGAGTATGAAATATATACGTTATAAAAGAAAATCAATATTTGGCATCTTAGCTAAAGGCTAAAGATGCCAAATAAAACCAAGGTTATGGTTTTGTCAAAGCTTATCTTTCGTGCGGTTGTGTGTACATGCTAAATTGATGCCTGCTCTAAATAGTAAAAAAACTGCACTATGTACGATTAATAATTATTGTACGAATTTAATCAGCAATATAAATTTAACACTAAAAAATCCAAGAACCAAACAAACAACATTCGACATCTGCAAAATCGAAAAAAAATATCGAAATAAAAAAAAATCGAAATATCGAAAAAAAAAAATTATCAAAATAAAAAATAACCGAAGCTAAATTGGCGCGTACGTTTAAAGGAAATGTGAATATTATTAGTTATTTTGTGACGGTTTTCTATATCTATATTTCACTAATTTATATATATAAGATATTTACCCGTTTACTTGCTTTAACTGTAAAGACCCCGTGCAGTTATAGAAAAGTAAAGGTCTAATGCCGTAATTACTAATTAATGTACAGGTTCTTTACAAACAATCCTTCTACTAAGTGCCATTCCAGTTCAAGGATTATAGACGTGGATAGTCATTGATTCCAGTTCATGCCGTAGTAGACCTTTAACGGCAAAGTACCAGCTCGCAGCTCTCCGACACCAGCTATTTGCCCATGTTCGGGGTACAGGCCCTTTAATGAGCGGGAATATCATGTTCATTGGGTTGTCTTGTTCTTTTTTGTACCTACCTACACAGGGCATTTAATAACTTTTTAATAAATTTTTTTTAATTCATGATAATATATTATGCTAAAAGTAGATGCTTTACAAAAAATAAACCTAATGAAAGTGCTTTAATAACCGAGAAAAATTAAAATATAAAATGTTTCTCAAGTTTATAAACACCCTGTATAGTTAAACAATGTCCAAAATAGTTACAATAGTCGAATCATAAAGAAACTTTATAATAAAACCATATTAAAAGCTTTCATTTTTACATTTTACATTTTTGTCACGGGGTGACGTCATCCGCAAGTTTATTCAAAACGCGTTTCCCAAGTGATCATATTTTGTACTCTTAGTATCATGATTATACAATGTCTGACTGTCATTTTTTTGACAGTTTCAACACTTCCAAAAAGCAGGAATAATAGAAAATATAATGCTGAAATATTTTCTATGCAAACGATGTACAGTGGTGAGCAGCTGAAAGTGCACGACTTTCATCCCATATTTCCTTATATTTGGCCATTGTAAAACTGACTTGAAAATTTGAGGTTTAGTTTGAGTAGTGTCTACCTGACAAACACAATGACAACTAATCAAACACAGCTACAAATCTGTTTTTACTCTACGCGATAAATATAAATACCACAAAGCAAACACTAATTATTGAACTTAAAATAGCAAAACTGTAATATGAAACACGTAAAATAATTAACAAAAATTAATAATATGTCAAGTACAAACAAGACGTCACTTGAAAGGATCAGAACACAGCAGGAAAAAGTGCTTGTCACTGTACCCAAGATCATAATGATTAATAATTATAAATTGCCTAGTGTAACTTTTTATTTTGTCAAGTTAAACTATATTTTTCCGGGAATTTGGTTTTCTACGCGGCTTGTCCTATAGTCTTTTTCATCTTGGTGTGTGTATGCATCAATTTATGCGTTACGTTTGTTGTTTTTTGTCAATTTCTAACATCAGCACGCGACGTATGGTGATACGGTATGGTGGTGGTGGTGATATGGTGGCAGTAAACCACTGTCGTCTCATAGAGTCGATTCAATACAATTTAAGCCATGTAAAGCACTAACGGATGTCTTACTTTGATTTTTCGAAAAGTGTCAGTAAAAATTTTTGAAGTGAATGCATCTTTCGCCGCATGACAGTGATTTTTCAAGGTCGCGTCACGACACATTTTATAACATTTTCATCTCGCAAGTGAGATAAAGCATATGACATATATGAGGGAGAGAAAGAGAAACAGAGATACCGAATGCAGTTTCGATTGGGCAATGGGGATCGTTGCCCAAGTGTTCTAAAGCGGAACGCAATTTTAATATAATTTATAAACGGTCGTGACAGAATCGGAATTAACCAGAATACAATATTACTTATGCATATCCTGCTGGATATATCTGGATTGGGCTTTTCAATCTGATCCAAATGAATGATGATTTTTTCCGGAGGATACGTCCTTACCACTACTTCACTTTCTTCGTGAGAAATTTGGTTGAGATATGAACGATCGTGACAGAATCGGAATTAACCAGAATACAATATTACGTATGCATATCCTGCTGGATATATCTGGATTGGGCTTTTGAATCTGATCCAAATGAATGATGATTTTTTCCGAAGGATACGTCCTTGTCACTACTTCACTTTCTTCGTGAGAAATTTGATTGAGATATGAACGATCGTGACAGAATCGGAATTAACCAGAATACAATATTACTTATGCATATCCTGCTGGATATATCTGGATTTGGATTTTGAATCTCATCCAAATAAATGATGATCTTTTTCCGGAAAATACGCCCTTGCCACTAGTTCACTTTCTTCGTAAGAAATTCGGTTTAGATATGAATAACGACCAGAACATTACCATGACTAAATCAGGAACAACGATTGACGCTATATTCTCGAGAAATCTACATAATTTGGAAACATGAACGTATTTGTCACACTTCAGTTACCATAAAGCCAATATGTACAATACCTCTCTATCTCTTCCCCTCCCTCTCTCTCCCCCTCCCTCTCTCTCCCCCTCCCTCTCTCTCCCCTCTCTCTCTATCTCTATCTCACTCTCTCAAAGAATTGGTAAAGAAGTATTCACGTCTATCATGTGTACTGTGATGCACGCGGATATTTTTTTATATACCTACAAGTTAATTTATCCGTAATAATAAACTTACTACGTAATAATTACTGATTTTAGCAATTTTATGCATAGAAATAATTGTAATGAAATTCCTGATAGAAATAATTCGTACTTTTGTTAATTATAATAATTTCGCAGCGCATATTGACGAAAATACATAAAAATACTACTGTGTTCGCCCATTACTGGCACCAGATGTCACTTACCGGATCTTGCACATAGAAAACAAGTCTTGCGATATAATGGTTCTCTGTTTCATATTTTGCTAGTTTTATTTGATAGGCTGAAAATATAAATTATACCTTTCAGATAATTGTATCTAATCCGAGAATAATATACGAGTTTCATTTATTTAAACCAGTTTCATTTGATTAATGTTTACACTATTTCATTTATTTATCTGACGTTTCCATTAATCTCTTAAAAATTCAAAATTCTGTGCAAGTGAAAATAACGCTGCCATACTAGCAACCACAAGCCAATAACTTTAACTCCCTTTATCTAGTACGAGGAGTATAAACCATTAAAGTTGAGCGATATTACGAATTCGTGCCGGAGAATCTATTACATTTACAACTCGAGAGTCGCGCTATCCTATTTTCGACGGTATAAACTGCAAACTTAAAATCAACTTTTGGCTAGACGCATATGTGAATCTTTTTAAAATATGCCAGATCCAATGAATCGCTCTGGACACGAATGCGAATCCATTGCCCCTATTGTTTTGGCTCCATTTCAAAATAGTAGTCGGTTGGATGTATCGTGTCTTAGTATTTTTGTTATTCTGCAACTTTTATTGTTTCCAATTCACTTGTTTTTATTGTCAGATTTATCTCTATAAAGGACCCAGTGAAGAAAAAAGATTCCCTGTCTTCCACGCCTGATGATTCTCGCGAGGGAGAGCTCGCCAATTTGTCCTATCAGCTCTATTTGTTATTCTCTCCGAAAAAAGATTTATGGAAATTTATGAGCCGATTAGAGTGGGTACGGTAAGAGGATATAACTTGACACTGGCGGGAAACGAGGCCATCAAATTTAATATTCATGGGTTATGTATATTCTCGTATTGGCGCGATCGTTGGGAAATTAACCGAAATTAATTTTCTTTTATTATTATATTATCAGATTTACCTACCACGTCTGCTTTGAACTTTTTATTCGACAAAATCAGAAAGGCTTGTCATTGTAGCTAGTCCATTAGCCACTTAGAACTCGATTCAGGGAGGTCAGCTAGAGGATATACGGAAAGACATATTTTTTGCGGATTGCGAAGTGAGAGAAATAATAAAAAATATGTGTAAATGTCTTGGAAATATTAAATTATTGTAATTGAGCTTCTCGCATCGCCGTCGCGTCGGTCGTATCTCATTTGTCATATATCAATATGAAATTTTGGGAAATTTCCTGTGATTTTTATAGAACTGGTATGTTTATCCAACAAGTCATTGGTAAGAGTACTTTTTTTAGAAACAAAATTTAAACAAGACGCCTTGGAAGATTCAGTAAATGAATTATAAACTATGACATGCAGTGAACTTTTTTATTATTGAAGGTAGCAAGGTAGGGATCGATGAAAGTTGTTGTTTTAAGGTTTAAGACAACTTTTTTATTCTCAACATGTTTCCATAGAATGCTTTGTTACCGATTAATAGAGCCCACAACAGAATAAAAAATGTGGAACCGAATGTAGCTGCTTTGTCTCGCCTCCCGCCGTGACATATAAAACAAGTGGTGGTACGTTTATGCTTGCGTATAGTGCCGGTAATTTATTCAACCGTTATTTTGTTTTTTTCTTACTGTTGTGTTATTTGTAACATAATATAGGTATCTAGTACATAATAGGAGTATACACAACAAAATAACTTTTTAATTGTGCTATGGATTAAAGGTGTTTTGAAATTAGTAAATTTTGTCTCATATCGAAGAACACACGATATATAGATTCTGACCAATGTGTTTTATTATTTGCCAGAAAGATAGCAATAATTAAACATTACCTACATTAAGTGATTTGAAAGGAAGCTGTTTTTCTTTGAAGAGGTAATTAAATTGTAATTAGACTGCGCGCAATTGCGCGTGAGAATTCACATGATTAGTGTATTTCAGAAAAAACTAGCAAATAAAACTGGCAAATAAAAACTAGCAAATAAAACTAGCAAACAAAATATTTGCACAAACTTATTCATCAATTATACGTCAATTTATGTCGATCAATCAACTTTGTTATTCTAATAATAAAAAAGCTTATCTCATTTCATATTTTATAATACAATTTGACATTATATTTAACATATCAAAGTTACTTAAGGTTTTTGAGAAAAGTTACTATACTAGCTGCGAGAGAAATGCCTGAAGATTCATGTTCCAGAGTTTCAGATTTTTAGGATAACATTTTTAGGATAACAGGATTTTTATGTAGAGAAACATAAAATATGGTTAATTCAGAGGTGCGCCGATTTTCCCTTGAATTATTTTTTTTTTCGTCTTATTTCGCAATCCCGAAGGAAGTGGCGGACTCATATGTAGAAGTAAATTTTATGTAATAGGTCATTTTTTGTCACTTATAATAATTGCACAAGAGGTTTTTATTTTACAGGATAAATTTTGATTGTTTAATGAGAAACTATTGCCTAGCAATTAAACGAGAAAAACTGTCAAGTAATTAAAAACGCGACACCGATGGTGGGGCGTTTTTAGGTTGACTGTTTTTAGATTTCTTATACGAAATGAAAGCTCTAGAAATTCTTTACAACTTTTGTCCTTCATATCGTCTAAACTATTCTAAACTATTCTAAACATTCCATCATATCGTCTAAACTATTCATCTGAGAAAGAATGTGTGTGTATGTGTGTTGCACACATCATCCTCTTTGACCGTAAGGGTCCTGGCAAGGGTTCTTCGTAAATGGCATCCTCTTCTTCAGTGGTGGGTGGTTCTTGCTAAGGGGGCTCTGTGTCGTTTTCATCGTCGTCCTCGTCGTAAATAGGTACGCCGTTGAGGCAATTCCCTTGGCAGTGGAGGCATGCCGCAGAATAGTTCAGCATTGCTTTTCGGCATTTACATTTGCCACTACCACAATCCTTGGTGCAGCGGCAAAATATCATTTTTAATAAGTGCTGATGGATCTTCTGTTGTAATTAGCACTAGGATGTCTCCTAGATGTTTCCACGCCCATTCTTAGGGGGGCAGCTCCTTTCCAAGCCACTGCTGCACTTGGTGGAAGTTACGGGATGCTGTTTAGCTGCGCTTTCAGTTGGTGGGAGCGAGGGAGCTGATGTCAGGCTTAATATATGCGACTGACCCCATGAACGACTGGAAGCGATACTGGTTGAGGGAGGTCTGTCTTGCTGGTGCCCCATACCATTTGAGGAATCACATTTTCCCATCCTCTTCAACCTGTTAATTTTCCAAAAAACACTCGAGCTTTTCTTTTATGAAAATTTCTGTTTAACTCAAAATATTGGCAATCAGTAATTTTGCTCGAAAATTCTTAGTGTGTAATTATTTATATATTATATGTTTAGTTCAATAAATATAAATTCATTGACATAACTGTTGTTATTGAAGAAATCGGAGCTAAATTATCTTACGGAAACAATTATGTAAGACTCATCATTTTTATCGACTTTTTACACTTACAAATCGTTTGGTCCCCCATTAGCCCAATCGGAATGTGTGAATGCAATGATAGAGGTATCATAATTGATAAGAGTTATTAATGCCCGTATATAGCCTATTGTTAAATCCAGCACCAATAAATTAAGATGAGGACACGCCGACATAGTAACATTATCGAAATGTTGGCCCCTATTTCGGATCGGATCATTAAAATGCGGTATTTTAGCGGCGCGGCGGTGGCGTTACCAGTGGGCGTCCGAAGATACCAGGCATAATTACGAGTATATTAGCTTTAACTTGGCATATATCACGGTACTTACTGTCTATCTTGTCAATCAATCAACATTATTAGAATATTTATTGGATATTATGATATATGGTTCTTTGAATAAAAGATCTCATCATCGCATTAATTATTTCTAAATAAATCTGGAACACGCACGTATACATAAAACAATTCAATGATGCTGTTGAATAGCTCTGATGGGCGCAAGTAAATTTTATTGTTCTGTGGAACTGTTCCCAGAAGCTTTCTTGCTTTTGTGATGATGACAAATAGCCGTTGTTTAAGAAAGCCCTCATAATTCATTATTCATTCATTCTTCTTACACAAAAGGGATTCATTTGTTTTTGGGGCTTCATATTAAGTATAAATTTATATTTAGATGGGTAAATATATAAAATGGATAAATGTGTTTCTGCACATATTTTATATTTTTGATAGCGTGGGTCCATAACTCATTATACTTTGAAATCAGTAGGTATAGGTATACATATTTAATTATTCCCTATTTCGTCGAATATTTGGGTAGTTTAGAGTAGGTATATTCAGTTTTTATCCACACAACAAATATTATAGAGCACAACACTGCATTTCTGTATAATTTTTCATTGAAATATTTAAAATCAAAAGTTACGGTAAGATCCAGATAAAATAATGAAATAAATCCAGATAATTTTTTTATATGGGTCAATTCGAAAATATCCTTTTTCTCTTCTTGATGTTTTACGATATCTCCGATATGTGTACCTAGATACGTTTTTTTCTAAAAATGTTGGTCATTTTCTTACTACCTAGGTACTGGTGGACGAAAGATTTTTCATAGAATCCTAAACTGCTCGTCATTAGATTCGGCCAATGTAAAATTATTGTCCATTGTTTATACTATTGTAACTTTTAAAATATTTAGTAAACGGATTTTCAATTGATTTTCAGCATATGAGAACCTAATATTTTCTCTGTGATCCGGTATCTTCAAAATCTTCATTCCAAAGGTTTTGTACTGGGTGGTGAAAACTTTGAGCAAAATTCGTTGAAATTGAGGGTCGTTTTCACAAAAAAAATCTCAATTTTTTCATGACCATTTTTAAATACCTACCACATAAACTTTTACCCTTAAACTTTTAGAGGTGTATCGATGATTTTCAATTTTTATTTTTGTAAAATTGTTAAAGAATTATAGTAATTGGCACTTTTCGTATTTTTTTTGTATTGTAAAACTTTTTCCAATTCTTAAATTTTCAGAATTTTTAAACCCATTGACATTTGCCGTTGCTTCAGAATTTATATGGCGACAAGTAGCCCCTAAGGCTATTCAGTTAAATTTTCAAATTTAAAACATTATCCAAATCAGTTTGAACACTCGGAAAACTGATTTGGGTAATATGCTAGGTATGTTTTTTATGAAAGTGCCAAAAAAATAATGGCTTTCTACAGGATAGATGAATGAATGTACAATAAATGCGTCAAAATTGCGAAAATTTTATAATTTAAGAGAAAAAGGACATTTAAACCCGCATAAAAAAAATACCCAATATTTAAAAGGACCCTCAAATACGGCTGTCCTCAAATACCCCATTGAACGTAATAAGCACAAAGAAATAACCACGTTTTCAAATTTGGTACAATTACACGTATAGTGATTATGAATATTGATAAAATTTAAGATAATTTAAGAGGGTGTACACTACCCTGTGTAATTGATTTTTACAAAATCCCTGAAAAAATGCTTGGAAGATTTCTGTGAATCCAGTGATATCATAAAAATCCAATTTCTTCCGATAAAGTTTTGGAAGATAAAGTTTTGGAAATTCAAAAAATACGAAAAATTTCTATAAATCGTTCTTTAACAATTTTACAAATATAAAAATTTAAAATCGCCGATACTACCCCTAGACTAAAATTTTATGGGGTGTTTAAAAAATGTCATGAAAAAATTGAGAAAATTTTGTTTTGAAAACTGGACGTTTCTCAATTTCAAAGAATTTTGCACAAGGATTTCACCACCCTGCACCTCTTAGAGTAAAGATTTTGAATATTAAAACATACCGGATCACAGAGAAAGGATTAGGTTTTCATATGCTGAAAACCAATTGAAAATCCGTGTCCTATTTTTACTATAAGTTACAACAGTATAAAAATAGACAATGATTTTGCATTAGCCGAATCTATTGACGAGCAGGTTTTTTATTATTTTTTAATTATTAATTTTTATTTTAATTGAAATATTATGCGTCAAATCAAAGGAAATTTTTGTAATCCGAAACAAAAAGAAGGGTTTCTCGAGTGCAACACCTGCAACATATCACTGTTGCAGATCTTTTTCGAACTCTTTTTTTTTCGGATACAAAAATTTTTCTTTGATTTGACGCACAATCATGCAATTAAAATAAAATCCCGTCCGTCCCGTACTACAAATTTTACAGTGTAGATTACTCGTTAAAATAAAGCCGCTAGCACCATTTTTACCTTTCAACAAAGGGAGGTGTATTGGGCGCTATTAATGCAGATCTACCATTTCCCAGTGTCTTCCGTTCTTAAACATAAGAATACGTCTATATCTTGAAATATAAAATACAGTATTTACACCGCATTCGAAAAAATGCCGGAGGCGCCAATGTCAGCCTACCGACCTGCTGAAGAACGGGCTTTAGATTCATTCAGTAGCCTCATTCCTTTTGTTGTCGTAAGTCTTGATCCTTAGAAGGTGTGTTGAGACGGTTAGCATAATCTCTACCAGCCACTACAAAGAGGGTATGATATCCTCAAATTAACAAATAAGAAGTTACCCTAAGAAGTCGTAGGTCCTTTATTTGGCACACCAAAAATCCGCACGACCAGAATTTTCCTGCCACCGAATATTTCTCTCACTGAAATTCCGAATTCATATTAGAGAGTGAATGGAATTAATAATAACATCAAATCAGTGAGAATGGCGTTAACTGGTCAGTTAGGCGGTATTAGAAACTCGATCAAGTATTCTCTTCATAAAAATACAATGTTATTATTGGCTATTTAATGTGGTGGCATCTGTTGGCAATCCTTCTACGATTTATTTTTTTAAAAGTTTTCTACAATTTCTTTTTATATTTTATGATATGGAATTTTAGCGAAAAAATTCATGCAATAATTATTCATACACAGTGCAAAATCATCTAATGTAAATAGCGTATCTTGTGGGATATCTTCACAGTTAACATAAATAATTTGATACCTATCAAAAAAACTAATTATAAATAATTTGCATATCGTCCTGACCGATATCTTCAATGTTATAAATAAATTTTATTTCTATATATAACCATTTCACACGTAGTTAAAAGTTAGAGGCCTCCGTCAAACAGATTTCTTTATAACTACCCAACGACGGTTTCGAGATCTACCCAGAAGAATTTCATACAGCCATTTCTGAAGATTTATTCGCTCCGACACGTCGTAACGTAGGTAAATGTAAAGATTATTTTATTTTCATCTCATATATGGAGATACTTTTTGTTTTATTTTGTTTTAGCTCAGCCGTCACATATGTAAGGTGACAGCTCTTCAGGGTAGAATATATGTGAATAAGCTTTTCACTCCGTTATTGTCATAGTTCCCATATTCCCAGTTCTGCGGCCACCATATATACAGACTGCCCACGGATGTATTACGGATAGGAATAACTTTTCTATTTAGCGATTAAATGCAAAGAATTTATAATAAATTCTGCTTCTCTTAAAACTATGTATGTATGTATGTATATATATATATACATTTGAGTAAAGAATAATAACTCGAAATATGATATATATATATGTATATATATATATATATGTATATATATATATATATGTATATATATATATATATATATATATATATATATATATATATATATATATATATATATATATATATATATATATATATATATATATATATATATATATATATATATATATATGTATATATATATATATATATATATATATATATATATATATATATATATATATATATATATATATATATATATATATATATATATATATATATATATATATATATATACAATATATATATATATATACATATATATATACATATATATATACATTATATATATATGTATATACATTACATTACATATATATATATATATATATATATATATATATATATATATATATATATATATATATATATATATATATATATATATATATATATATATATATATGTAATCATATTTCGAGTTATTATTCTTTACTCAAATTTTTTTTCGACACAGCATTTCTAAGGAAATTTCGTCTACTTTTTTTTTGTAGCAATGCCTATCTCTGACCTATCTCTGACCAAAAAAAAGTTATAGGCAAAAAAGCAAAAGAAATAAATCGAAATTTTTGTTTAAGTATTTATTTTCCTACATTTTAGGAATAAAAAAAAGTTTTAAATTTTTTTCAATCTACCATTTCGATTTTCAATCGAGAAATTCAATTCTCTGCAAAAAGTTTCATATAAAGTATATCGAAATTTTGCTTCGCTTGCGATTTCTTGAAAAAGCTGAAAAGGGTGCATTTTCACCACTATTTTCAATTTCCTCTCTCTAATTTATTAGCAATCCCCGGTTTTTTCTTCTCAAATGACCCACTGAGCGATTTCCTTTCTATATGACATAATCAATAGCCTAATATGTAATAATTATATTCTCTCATTACGCAAAGTATGTTTACCAATATTTCAGAATCATAGACGCGACGCATTAATCAGGAATTTGAAGTTGTGAAACGCAAGGTATTTGAATTGAGTTAATATATAATCTCCATATTCCCAAAACTTCTGGCGGGGGTTAATGAGTTTTACTTTTGCAGATAGCGGATCATACTAATTTACAAGAATGCCCTTTGGGCACAAGTCGTGCTACATTTCAACGTCTTTTGGATCGAATGTTAGGCTGTAAAGTAAATCGCATATATGCTCATTAATTTAGAATTGAAATTACTCTGCCACTGAAGGACATTTAACGATATTACGACTTGCGAAAGCTATTACGACTTCCGAATGCTAAAAAAACAGGTGTCTCTTCTGGCGTCCTCAACTTCGTTAATATAATTAATAAGGTAATAATTAGATTTTCCAATATAAACATTCATCGAACACTGTTCCCAGAAACTTGCCATTTTGATTCTCTGTGACTCTAATGGTTCTCATTTTAAGTTCTAAGTTAGAACATTTTGACAATTATGAAACCTTATGACTGCGTTTTAGAATGATCACATAATAAAATCAATACAATAAAATTGAATTGTCTGTTTGGAATGTCAACATAACGGCTTTTTACAAGCTTTAACTTGCTATGTATGTATCTATGTATGTATGTCTGTTCGTGTCAAATCGTGCAACTGAATTTTAAAGCAGTTATCCTCAACCGATTGCGTTGAAATTTTGCATGCACGTATATATTGGATGACAATGCATGACGTCCCATAGCGTCATTATAAATTCAATATGGCGGACCTCCTAAGGGGAAAAATTCAAAATGGTGGAAAATTAGATAGCCGCTATTCCAATTTTGAGAGTTATATCTGGGCAAAGGTAAGCGATAATTTGGTGGTGCTCGAACAAATGTTGTAGAGGTCGACAAGGGTCAACTGCTGGCTATAAAAAAAATTAAAGATGGCGGATCTAACATGGATATCAAAACCTTAATTACTCCAATCCGTGTGAAATGTTGTTATCACGGGGTTTTTGGAGTTCCCGAGTACGATTTAGGGTTCGAAATATTCCGATCAATTTTTGCAACTGAACTTTAAAAGCACGACTTGACTTCATACTACGACTTGTGTAATTTCGCGAGTTGGACGTCAATAGCATTAGACCTAGAAACATGTTCAGCGATAAATGAAAAATGAAAAATAAATTAATAGTAAAAAAACATTTTGATTTTAACTGTGGAGATAAACAAGAATACAATATGTAACTTGATATTGACATAAGAAATTCTAAGAAAGAAAATAATATATTTTTTTATAAAATAGGTAAATCTTGCGACAAGTTTATATAAATATAATTTAAAGTTTATTTTCTTCTTTTTAGAGCTTTTCAATAAAAGCTGGGTTTTAAAAATGTTTTTTTACTATTAATTGATTTCTAAATACAAATGATAGTATATACGGTACTTTACAAAACAAACATACATAATAAAAAAACAATTTTTAATTTTTTTAGATTTTTAGGTTCCGAGCAAAAAAAATTAAAACCATGAAATTGTGAGCAAAATCCGATCTCCGAAACGGCTGAACCGATTTTGATGGGACTTTCTCTGGCAGATAGCTGATGTTATAAGGAGTTAACTTATAAGGAGTAACTGCTACATTTTTTTAGAAACGAATTGGGGTTTTGCGCAAAAAAATTAAAATTAATGAATTTGTGAACAAAATACAAATCAAATAGGGAAGTATACATCCAATATTATAAACACTAATAAATAACTAATTATTAACGTAAATCTCCCGAGTATTTTTAATAATTTAAAAAGTAGCAGTGTCCAGTACCGAGCGACAGGCCTCCCACCGCTTCCCAAGCCTGCCTCTCGCGCGGGCTGATAACGTGTGAGCGGGCTCGGTATTGCGGATGGTTGCGTTTCAACGCGCACCTTAAAAATTTTCTTGCAGTGAGATCATACTTTTTTGTTTGCTTAAGTGTCTTTTCTTTTACTACGCCGTTCCGTTCTCTTTAATTCAAATTGTTTCGTTACATTAAACTGTTTTTTAGAGCTCTACGTAATAATTAAGAATCAATGTTTAACGTCGCGTCGTTTGCTATTCTTTCATTAAAATTTGCTCGTTTTCAGTAATTAAGTTTAGAACTTTTATCTGATAAATATACATCTACCCAAATGAATAAAATTGAAGTGTCTGTCTGTAATGTCAAAATAACAGCTTTTTACTAAGTGCATATGAAAAACTTTTGTCTGTCTGTATGTTCCAGCCAAACGACTAGACCGATTTTGACGGGACTTTCAGACGGGGGCAGATAGCTGCTGTTATAAGGAGTAACTTAGGATACTTTTATTTTAGAAAAAAATGATGAGGGTTCCGCGTAAAACAATTAAAATCCATGAAATTGTGAACAAAATCCGTTTCAAAAAGTGCACATCCAATATAATATGATCCAATATAAACACTAATAAATAATTAGTTCGACCTTCGAGTAATAATAAAATAAACTAAAGTAGCAGTCCCCAGTACCGCTAACGCCCCACGGGCATGCCGCTGCCGTCGCCACACCGAAAGAGGCCTCTCACCACCTCCCCCATCCCACGACTTAATATCACAAAGGCTGCCTTAAGCGCAGGCTTAGAACGAAGGTTAAATTCGCGCGGACGAAGTCGCGGGTAACAGCTAGTCCCTAATAATGTATTTTGATCTACATAATCGAATGCACAAATGACATCACAATAGTAATCGTTCGCTTTTATGGTTCCTTAATTGCTAATACGTATGTCTATCTTAGTTATTAAATTATATTAAGAGCAGAATTATTCACAACTTTTTTGGCATTTGATATAATAAATCGGGCGATTCATGAAAGCTTTTAAACTTACGATATTGGCAAGGCTTACAAAACAAAGCGGTGAAAGACCCATGGTTGGCAAAAGATTCAGTTCAAAGCTCTGTATTTTTTGAAAGGAAGCCACTGAAATATTCAATCCTACACAGAACAAAAAGAAACGGCACAGCCGCGGCCCGGGAATAACTTCCCAAGTTGCAAATTCGAATTTAATAAATCTATACATAATATGCTCGCAAATTCAACAATACAACCAACTCTGCAAAATTTAGTCGGCTCGCAAATTGAATTTCGCCCTGACTGATTCGGTTTGACTAACGAAATAATTATGTACAGTTTAATTAGAATATTAATTCTGGAGTTTGCTAACTATTTGTCCATGAGGCTCTGATATTTCATTTAAATAATTTTATGTGCATCGTTAGCAAGTTTACTTTGACGCAGGTATACTGTTATAGAGAACAAGAGACCGCATAGTTTTACATAGGCATAACATGCTGCATTACAGCCATCCCAACAGGGAAGAATGGGTAAAAATCAAGACTCATATTCCAATAGTAATATAGTACATCAGTGGTACGACTACCATAGTTTTCTTTACATATTATACGCGATTGTTCAAAATGAAAAATCAATATCAGTTTGAGTACCTCCTAACATACCTAACATTTTTTCATGGTAAGCCACTGTACTGGGTGAGTCTTTTAAATTAATACACCAGGAGACACGATCTTTGATAACTTTTTACACTCTGAAAACGGGTATTAAAAATCTCCTAAATATACAGGAGCAAAACATGTCCTTAATTTTCCGATCCCAAAAATGTATAATAAATTCATGAATAGTAAATATAACAGAGGTCCCAAATCTGGGAATATCAATAAACTTAATATTCTACATATTGACGTGTAGTAAAAAGATATGACAAATAAATATATAGATCAGTTAATCAGAAAAAGCAAAGAAGTCAAGTTTTTAAATAAAATATTTATATCTATTCTATGGACTGCTTCTTTACTCTTTTTCTATATATTTTTTCAATATCTATTACTTTGACTCAAATATTGCGCCACACTTTTGAATATTATTCCCCAAATTTTTTTCTTGCCAATGCTTCTACATCAGCCAATTTGAAAGTGATATTATGACTAGCCACCCACCGCTTGACTATACCCCATAGGTACATTTTCAATAGGGTTGAATTCATGACTATAAGGAGGAAATCGCAATATTTGATGTCGATGTTTTCTTAGTAGTTTGTCCATATGGTAATCCGGATTTTTGTTTTATTTTCTTTTACCAATTTGTATAATTCTGGTTTTGTGATTGCAGATTGCATTTTGTGTTATGTGAACATGATCTTTCGTTAGATCATGTTCAATATTTTGTTTAATTAAAAAGGAAATGTATTCATCTTTTCATCAAGAAATTCATCAAGGGTTCCTTCTCATCAAAAATATTATGATAAGATGCATTGTCTAACATCAGCACGCTGTTTGGTGGCAGATTATGAATTAATTGAGTTTTTGTAGAATTAATTGTCGATTGAATGTATTGAATCGATTTAGATCATAAAAAAATATTTCACAATGTATTTTAATTAATAAAATTCATTATACTTATTTATTTACCTGACTTAAAAATAAGAAATGCGTCTTTGACAAATCCGCTTTCCCCGCCCCGCCAGAATGAAATATGACCAATCTGTTTCCCTTTTGAAATTGGAGTGTTTAGAAATTTTTTTTTGTCAATCCAACCCTTTTTCTCTATATAAGCACTATGAATATAGGTCTATATAAATAATGTTTATTTTTTCTGTTCTAAATGTTTTTTATATTTTTACCAGGCCACTGTAATTATGTGATACAAACAGTTTCTAAAAAATCTCGCACTACGTGTGCTACATGAGATCGGGTACTATCATGTATCGGTACAAAATGTTGATCACGTAAATCAGCAAAAGGCCAAACATGCTGCTGTATGATACCATCCATATAAATTTGCGCTGTTATTCATTACCTAATAGGTGTGTGGCACTTTTTTGGAACTGAGTATATTATACCCACGTCAACTGTCCTTTATATAAGTTTTATAAGTCCAAAATATATACGCCGCTGATACAGTAACAATATTACATACATTTACAAAAGGCATAAGAACCCCTATAAATCCGGTATTTTATTGTTGACACAAAGTGGTTTTCACACAGACATGTTTTTGCTCTGACATAATTTGTTAGAGCTCATTTCTTTCTGTCGAATAAAAATCTCTTCACACATAAGCACCAAGTAAAGCTAACCTAGAGGCTGTAAATTATGTTTGTGCCAAAGCCGCTGTGAGTTATGAACTCGCTAAACTATTAGGAGGCTAGTAACTGCTAGTGAACACTTCTAGCCGTATTAGTTAGGATGTAATTGTCGCGTAACCGCCGAATTAATTGTAAAATCTGACTGGATGATAATCCTGCAAAAGCTTTAAGGAAACCGTATGGCATTAAGGCGCGGGACGTTAGGATTTGTTTTCGCCAAATTTATGTGCTCCGCTGGAACTTGGTTTTTGGACTTCGAATGAAACGATCGAATATGGTATACTCTTTTCCAGCTATCTTGGCATGTATGACGTATACAATCGTATGGCTCAAATTAATGTGCTATAAATACAGCAGTTTTCAACAGTTTTTTAGGGTTTCGATATTTACACATCACATGTATTTTTTCGTTGTTATCGGTTAACATCGACGTTTTTCGTTTTTTATCGATGATTAACTTTATTCTATCGTCGACAGGTCACGGTGTGTGGCCTGTTTTACAACTATTTACACTGTCATCTTGCCACGTTCTTTCAAATCTTCCTTTCGTAAAATTCATGTTTCGTCAAGGTACACAAATGATGTTGGATATCCGTTAATAATTTCGTCGGATATCCTCTTATATTCTCGGCAAAAAGTTATTCTCCTACTTGCAATGTGAGGTTGCTCGTACAACTTTGTTATTTTCCTCTCTAAAAGAAAAGCCAATATTCTTTAAAATACGCCGCAGACTCGTTTCCGAAACATATAAGATAGCCTTTTGCTTCACTATTTCATTAACTGTTTTAATTGTAATATATTTTCTTTTCTTTCATAGTATACACAATATTATTAATTTCTGATTTAACTCCACCATGAACGTCATTCGTTTTCAACTGAACGTCTGTTGCATTTTTTGGAGTACTAAGTGCTTTAGCAGATGTAGACTCTTCCTTTATACAACATACAATTGTCTAGAAGAATTGTTCTTATACTTTATGCCTATGAGTCACCATTCCCGAGATATGGCGATTCAAAAAGTTGAAGAAGTATTTTATATAATATGGCGCGTTTTGTTTATTGTGATTACATTTTCTTCAAATTGGTACTATTGGTAACGATCTAAGTGGAAGTGAATAATAACGATTTCGGGAAAACTTTAGTCTGACTTATTATCTTCAAATGTTACTTCAACAGTAATGTCTCCTTCGTTTTCCCTTCTTGCTGAATATCTGTAAATTGGTCTAAGAGATTCATAAGTTGTATATTCATTGATATCATAAGAATCTTCATCTGTTATACTTGATTCAGTATTGGAGCAAGATTGTCCTTGAAAATTATCGGTACATACTGGTGACTTTTTTATACCCACAGTTTCTACTGATAACCTTTTTGCAATTGCAAAAAAATGGTGTTTGTGAAGTTTTTCTGGGGCAGGTGGAACTACAGTTTGAATTTGCTCCATTATTATCTATTAATTTCCAACCCCAATCTTCTGGGTCCAGTTAATTGCCAAGCCAGACTTGAACTTGATAGTATATATGATATAAATGTTGATATGCTGTTCTTTGCCGTCTTTGCCGTCACGCCGTCTTTGCGTTATTAATGTAAAATCATAATATATCCCGCAAAAAGAGCCGCATGAAAGCGAGATGGCCTACGAGCAGGAAAAGCGACCAGTCTGGATATCACCCGCGTACTCAACACCAGTGCTTTAAAAGTTAACAAGCCGTAACACAATAATTATCAAATTTACATAAAACTTAGTGAATAAATATTGGTATAGTGGTTGGTACTGTACCTCCACTGGTGGTGGTCGTTTTTCTCCGTACCCCTCCTACATACCCTAGTGCCCTTTGAACCAGGAGAAACTGGAGCAGGAAAAAGCCATATACCCCATATTTAAGCCATATACAATCAATCTTCTAACCATACAGTTCATTTAAATTTGCCTAGGTACATACCTAGGTAATTACCTAACATAAGCAGATGTTGGAGGAAGACAAGAGTTATATAGTTGTACTATTTTATTGTTCCGTGTATTTTTAACAAAACTTAAATATCTGTATTAACTTGTCTATAAAATCAGTTTTTTTAAGCTCCATATACAGCAAGAAGAACGCGAATCCCATGTGTGATTATGACTTGTGGGCAAGAGCCAGTATTTTTAAATACTTCTGCGTAATCAATTAAATCATTGCGTTTTTCAAACAATTTAAAAACTGTTGTTTTACCCTTTTGAAAATTTCTGAAGTAGTATCGCAGCCAGTTATTGCGTGTAAAAATAAGATATGAGCTCACCATTTTGAATATGCAGATAAACTTTCCGAGGAATATATTTTTGTTTGTACTTGAGCCTTACCAGGTTTCAAAAAGTAAATAATCTTATCAATTGGAGTTCGTGCAGTCAGTAGTATTAACAATTCAACTAACATATTCACTAACTACGATAGTTATATTAATTTGTTCTATTGGATTGTGGTATTGCTGTTTCAACTATGAGGACATCAGCGTCACATTGTTGTGAGTATTTTCAAGAAAGTGTTGTTGGTTTGTTTAAACTGTCATAAATTGATCAAAAACGACACCAGAAGAATTGAAGAATTGAGTGTCTTCTAGTTTTTCAAACGAATACACATAAATACATAAACACGAAAAAAACACATAAATACGAAAAATTCCTTTGCCTGATACACTCGAATTCTTTGATATTATCCTTGAACACTTTTAAATCTACATTACACTAAATTAGTTAAGGCTTTCCCTAAAACATCGAATTGCAGCATATTTTTTACAAAATGACTTATAATAAAACGGTCTCTTGGGTGGATATCGTTCAGTTCGATAAGTCATTTTAAGGTAAAAAGCTACGACTCATGTTAAATGATTACTTACCCACTGGGACATAATTACTTACTAGTCGTACAAAAATTATCCCGAGAGGACGGTAAATATAGGGGTCTTACTTTGAAAAAAATATTATTAACAATTTGTGTTTTTTGATATATATAAATCGCAATATCTAGAAATCTACATAAGCTAGGTTTTACTTTTTTTTACAGAATTGTACAAAAAACTTGAGCGCATCTAATGATGTCAATCAACTTAATTCAATATTTTACATGTTTTTCTTAATTGGTAGTAAAGATAAAAATTAGAAAAGTCTGCATGCAAAATTGCGAGATGCGGTGAAATACAAAAAATATTGAAAATTTCTATATACATATATCGAACCAAATGTCAACTGAGGTGTTGTGAAAAATTTTAAAAACATTAATATTATGCAAAACTTTCATAATTCCCCAGTTAATGAATTTAATGTGAGCGCGTAATCTCATGCTAATTTTACACGCTGTTCGTATTGTAGCATTACGGTCAATAATTTAAGGCAGGTTTCTAAAACAGTTTGTCAAAATCTAACACGCCAACATCATCTAATAGATTATGGTGTTGCAAATAAATTTTCCATCCCAATTTCTTTCCGATACCCAGAAACTGATTGTAGTATCGCATCCAGTGAGAAAATGAAATGCTGGTAAGTTTTTAAATAGTTCAGAAAACGGATATTGTCCTTTGTACCGACCTTCATCCACCGACCATCGACCAACTTTGTCGGTTAATCGACCTTTAAATCAACTAAGGAGCACCAACACATCAGTATCTTATGCGTACAATAAATTAATGATGCATCTTGTATACTGTATACCCTTCTTCTTTGGCTGATATGCAACAAAATTCGAGTATCCGCTTCCTCGTGGATAGACTCTAGTATATCTGTTTTCATATTGCAATTGGATTTGTATTCAGAAATATTTTTAAATCCACCACTGGTTACAATCTTTATGTTTATATTAAATGAATGCTTGTAAGGCATTTGATAAAAATTGTGTCAGTTGTCTTTTATTAAAAACCACCTGAATAAATGAGTGCCATTGCTGAGGCAATATGGTATATGGATTATCTATTCTATCAATAGTTTTGCTTAACTTGTGTTTAAATCTTGTGCCATCTTTAATTGATATGTCCTAGTAATTGTCCTGGTACTGGCGTTTTCAAGCTAGAAGGCACGAAACGCGCGCGCTCTTCAGAATGAGCAATTTATCAATTGAGGCGCAAATAGAAAAATCATTATCCCACGAATGGTTAACGCTAGAGTCTTCGTTTTTTTCAATCTATTAGCTACATTTCATTCCATATATGTATATAGGAAAAAATAATACTTCATATAGTTGTCCACATGTTGAAATTTCAATACATATTTCAATACATATTTCATGAATTTTCAATTTGGAATTCATTTTTGAAAAAATGATAAATATTTTTAACTTAGGGGACAATATCGGAAGCGCTGTAGTTTTTTGTATGTTGATCCAAAATTTCAGATCAATCGTGAAAATAGTTTCCGAAATATGGTGATATATATCTCAAAAAACATAAATTATTAATTAGCCATTTTTCTTAGAACAACCCTTATAAAAAACACCCTACCAAGACGATTTTTGTACGACCGATGGAAATTGATACTCCAATAGGTAAATAACAATTTAGAACAGGTCGCAGCTTTTTACCATAAAGTGACCTCGAAATTAATTTCTAGAGGGTTTTTAGGCTGGTACGAACTCTACTATTAGGCAAACCTCTTGCTATGTGCATATATGCATTAGAAGCAATAAAGATTTCTATTCTATTATGTCTCTATTGTAGTGAAAATTCACATCACCATTCTTATCGTGGAATGTTCATGGCCTTAGCCTTTTCGTCGAAATACTAAGCTTAATTTGTGTAACGACCTAATCAAGCGAACCCTTCGCCGAGCGTCTCCACCATCCCCGTAGACGGCCAAAAATTAATTATTAACTATAGTGGATGCGGGATTGTGGGTAAACTGTAATTGCGTTAGAGGGCAAATTTGCGCAGCAGGAACCGCGTCCCGAATATGGCAATACGAATTACCAGGGACTGCATGTTTTCTGACGGGCGGGGTAAGTAACATAGGTCAAGAGGGTCCCTAATCAGATTATAACTTGAGTCATGCAGCTGCTGTAACCCAAACAATGCCGCAAGTAATTATAATAAGCTCGTATAGGGCTCGGTCTGCATGCGGCTACTATTTAAAAGTGAGTGGTCAGTGATAAAAGGATTACAACCAAAACCCTCATATGACCGCTTACGGACCTAATAATTTAAAAGGATGACATTTAATGGCTATTTTAAAAACAAGGGTGTAATTCACACCAATTCGAACGCTCTTCTGGGATAAAATAGAATATGCTTTTGGGTTCTGTTTTATAGATATGCTCTCCGGTGAGACCTATGCTGTTAAAATTAGATAAAAATAGGCAAAACAACTTTTAACTTAAATGGTTTTATTTTAAATCATCAGTAAAACTAAAAACTACAAAATAATTTGGACAGGAACCTGGACCTTCCTGATATTCTGACGTTTGGTTACAATAAAAACGTCAGAATCTCAGGAAGATCCAGGTTTGTGTCTTAATTATTTTGTAGTTTTTAATACAATTGAAAATTTAAAATAAAACTGTTAAAGTTAAAATTTGATTTGTTTTTAAGTTTGACTCAAAAATTGTATTGCGTGACCTTAAACACCGCAAGTTTTCAAGTTTGAGACAAATCGGTTTATAAATAGGAAAGTCCGCCATTTTGGATCCGCCATTTTGTTTTTTTTTTGTAATAAATATTATATTGTATTGGCACCGGAACACTAAACACCTACCAAATTTCAAATCTCTAGGTCATATAGTAGTTGAAAAAGCAGTAGCAAGATTTGAAAGAAATAAATATAAGAAGTCGAGCTAAATAAAAAAGTTTAAAAATTATAAAATGTATTTGTTTATCTAAATCCTTAAGTATATTAGATTGCCCTTAAAGAAACATATTTTAATATTGGGAGTGTCTACACGACCACACGACCGTGAATTTATTTTTGTAATTTCACCGCCGCGAAACAACTTAAAAATTCTTGTGACACCATCTGATCCTTCTTGGGGGACCTGATGCCTTGTACACATATCTTTATTATCTGGTCAGTCCGGTGACCTTGTGAGAAAACTTGTATTACTCAATTATTTAATCCTATTATTTATTATATACATTATCAAAGTATAATTAGGTAATCAGTAACTGAAATCAGAAAATAATGAAGTTCAAAAAGTGACTAATTTTAAATTTTGAATGGATACATCATTCAAATATCCCCAAGATATTTACAAATGTGAGTATGTTAATACTTTTGTACTACGGAGCAGCTGAATGCAACACATAGTTGAAAAGTCACCTACTAATATTATTATTTACTTTTAATATGCTTATATATATAAATTATCAAGATAAAATATTCAGGTTATTCATATATTTATTGACATATCTATCGCTTTCACGTCACAACATTTTATTGCCAATTTTCTGGAGGAATCATTTCACGGGGGTAGACCCGTTGCACCCTACAGTTGCCTGGGAAACATACCCGCACCCGGTAAATCTGGTCGTTGTACAGTGACAACCAGTTCGATGTTCATTCCAAAACAGTTTATTTCACAAGAGTTGCGTCACCGATCATTCGTATGATGCGATTTTATGGGGCATACGACGTGTCGCGGATGGTGGAATAACATCATAATAAACAAGTCCCTTTGTAGTTAAATGCTTTCAGTATAATAATGCAATCATATTTATTAATATGTAGTAGATCCTCAATATATATGGAAATGTAAGAGGATATGTATGGATATAGGATAAGTATGCTTTCACGTAGGAGATAAGCCAAAGAACAAGAGTAGTATTATCATTATATAGCTGAACACAAATACATATATACTACTAATAGTAGAAGCGCCAACCAAAAAAAACGAGTATTTGTGAAATGATGTTGCCATAGTATACTTATTAGTAGTGCCCTAAGGAATCATTCTCAAAGGAGCGCCACCTTCAGGTGCCATTTGGATCCAGAATAATGGCTGGATTCTAAGAATTATCTTAATAAATTTTTTGACGAATCCATTGACTTTAAAATTGTCTTATACAAAGTTGTTCAACTCTTTACAGCGAACAAAGAGTTTTCTGCACATTTTGGATGAGAATTGAAATAAAGGCGGTATGTAATAAAATTAGAAATTTGTACTTTTTTGCATTTTTATTTATATTATTTTTAACAAAATTTTAATTTCAATCACACTGCCCTTTACAAAAAGTACACAACAATGTGCAATTGTCGATTGAAGATTCTCAATCAACGGTGCAGTGTAAACCTGCTTTCTTACAACCGCACATACTTTGCTTACAGTTCTTTTTACAGCCGCACCGTATCAGTTGCCTCAAGGCTGTAGACACTAAGATTGACCAGTATGGAATATAAATTATCTTTTTCATACCAACACCAAGCTTCAATATCTGGTGAGATTGTTTTCCAACGATTGTCCCCACACATTGTCACTTTAGTACGTGGCTCTTTAGGTGTTGATATAAAGCGGCTTTAGAAGGTGTAATTTTCAGTATTTCTTCCTTTTGATAGTTGTTTTGACGTGAATAGTTCCTTTCGGACATCGTTAAATTCAAAGCAGTTGAATATTGAACAGTACATTTAAACAATAAATCTTTGTAATAAGGGTACACCACTTCGTAAAATGTGGGCAAAATAAATATTTGTGGCTTAGACATGAAAGAAAAGCTCAGTCACCTCAAGGAAAATTTGCCAGGTCTTCCAAGCAGTCAATTATCTTGTACATCTAAAATAATACGATAGTGTCAAAACTAAGTAGAATCGTTTGTGGTAGTCCCTTTGAAGTTCGCAAGTCTGAGCGATGCCGACTCATAAATCATAGCGCGAACATTTGGTGATATTTACGGGGCAAATCTCAACTCTCCACCAGGCATGACCTTCGGTTTCAATACAAGGGTTGTTCCGAATGTCCACAATTTTGTTTTTATTCCGGTTCATAGGCGGGATTTTTTAAACGGTTTTACTTAGCCTGACTTCGTATATTTGTTTGTTTGTTTATGTTTGTTTCAAATCTTGCAACAGCTTTTTCAGTCTCTAATTTGAAACTTTGCGGTGTTTAAGATTACTGGGCTCATTTGGACAAGGTTACTCGCTTCATAAATAGGATAATGCGGATCAATTTTGATTTTATTAGGTTTGAGTCAAAAATTGTATTGAGTGACCTTAAACGCCGCAAAGTTGCCAGTTTGAGACAAATAGATTCATAAATAGAATGTAGTACGCCATTTTGGATGCGCCATTTATATTTTTTTAAGTTTGAGTCAAAAATTGTATTGAGGGACCTTAAACACCGCAAAGTTTCAAGTTTGAGACATATCGTTTTATAAATAGGAAAGTCCGCCATTTTGGATCCGCCATTTAATTTTTTTTGTAATAAAAAAGATATTATATTATATTGTTACCAGAACATTATACACCTACCAAATGTTAAGTCTCTAGCTCATCGGCAAGTAGTTGGAAAGGCTGTTGTAAGATTTGAACAACATATAAACAAACAAATATACGAAGTTAAGCTAAATAAAACCGTTTAATAATCAATGTATACTCGAGTATACAGATTTAAATATAAATATTTAAATTAGTTATCTAAAATTGGCGAAATACCTAATTAAACCTTTAAAAAAATCAAATTATTATCTGTTGATTATAGCATATTCTAATAAAACATAGGAGTAATATTGACTGAGTTTGTCGTAAAATATAATAATTAAAAACCAATGTAAACTCAATTAGCTTCATCTTTTGGACGGAAAAATGATAATCCACTTCTACGCGTCGTTGTACAACCATCTACTGAACAATATACCGCAGGCATGTTAACACAATTTAATCTCGCTTCACATTTATGGTCCACTCCGTACAAATCACCACTAAATGTTTCGAGTGAGAACCTGGCCACTGTGTATGGGCTGGCGTTCGGGTCTTTCAAGGGTAGGAACGGGAAAGCAGATGCAACACACAATGCCAGTGCGATAACCGTTTGATTTGATAGATTTGTATGTGGTATGGGTTATATTTAGTGAAAAGATTGACTAGTTTAATACCTAATGCATTTTTTTTATTATGTTTAGTTATGAAAAAATTATTATGAATGAATAATAGCAAGAATTAACTGCTATTATTCTAACACTCATAGTATAGTGTACTATAATGTAACGTACTATGTTGTTGCGATTGCATCTATCTATGACTATATTCTTCGTGCTTTCTGACTAGTACAGAAATAATTTTTAAATAAAATTGGTAGTAAAACCGACGTAAAAATTGCATATAGTCGCTTGCTTTAAAGCTGCGAAGTATGAATAGAATGGGCTAGCCACGCTATGGAAAATCGATATGGCATGCGAACAGTGGTGTTTCTACCCTAATTGCTAATTAGTTTAGTACATATATGCAGAGCTATTATCTGAGGTATTGATATAGGCACCAAATGCAATATTTATGGCACTGACGGGCACAGGACCAAACACAAAACATGGCTCCAATATGGAACTGAATAGAGGCCGAATCGATATGTTTACTCATATGCCGGATTCAAATGGATATTTTTTCTGTATCCAGTGGACTTTCATTATGTCCATCCAGCATAATCATAGTGATGTATTTTTTAATTAACAGAGTTTTTAAATCGGCCCGGTCTAGTATAATCCTCACATATACCTAGTCTTCACTAATTTGTGTGGTTTGGTTCGATAATATTATAATTGGGTGGCTTTAAACTAGATGGGTGAATATTGGGTTAGCTAAATAATGTTCATTATTAATAAGAAACTGATCATATTTTTTAATTAATAATTCTTTAGATGGGGGCTATGTTGTTTCTTATTAATTGAGAGAAACATAGCGTATATTGTTAATTTCCACTGTTGTAGTTGCTGTGGTCTTCTTCCAATAGGCTTGCATGTGCCTATTCTAGAACCTATTCTATTCTAGAAGATGTTTCTATTCAATACATATTGGCGGTATCAAGAAGATGATTGCTCAGCGAATTTTGTTGCAGTTCTCAGAGATTATTTAGATATTGTTTAATTTCGAAATAAGTGAATTGGAAGCAGAAGCATTTTCCGTGACCAGTAAGGTTATGACTAAGTTTAGCGCGTATATCTACTAAACTACTAGAAAAGAACTAGAAAAATATCAATATTATTATTCTTTGGAATAGCAAGGCTATTCCATCAGTCACTCTGGACATCGTTGCCTTTGGTTATAACGATGCTATTGATGGAGGACATTGGCTTTACTCGATTTGAGTGGCTGACTTTAAATGTATTAAACAAACCTCCTTCTCTGACTCTCGTCTAATAATATCTCTCATATTTCTTTTGATTTGTATCAATAAATATCTTCTGTAGCGACAGGTAGGCAAAGATAAAATATTGGGATTGTTAGTAATGGTGACTGTTGTTTCAGCAACAGTAGAAGCCTGTGGCAGCATTGTTGGTGTTTCTTCTTTCTGAGGTCACGAACTCGACGTGTTATTAAACCTACGATTAATAGTTTCTGCATAATTGCATTTGCGCGAACGTTATTGAACCAAAATACTGCGGTTCTCTTACAGCAAAAATTCTCGTCAACAAGGAACGGTTAATTTCGGAATTAGTGGAAAATCTCAAAACCGAAGGAATTTGACAAATGTTTGCTGCGAAACAGCCGTAATCGTGGGACAAGATGTCGATTTGTTTGACCTTTTCATCGCTCTTTCACCTTCGGATAAAAGCATGGTGTTTCTAAAATCAAAACATGGCGGCGGCTTTCACTGGAAAACTATTTTCCGGGCTGTTCTGCCGTGGTGCAAGGACTTGTGTTGTGTTCGCCGTTCTTCCTCTGACGGCTTCCTAAGTGGTGACTTAACTGGGACTGAGTCGTGACTGATGACTGAGTCGTGACTGATGACTGAGTCATAATCAGTTACTACTCAGTCCCAGCTAAGTCACCACTGAAGATGCCGTCAGCGAAAGCATAAGAACTACAGGGGGACTTGTCAGTAGCAGAACTTACAGTTCTCGCGACCTGCATAATACCCCACATTATATTATATATAATATAATAAATCAATATTATATATTACCCCATTATGCACTTACACTTAGGTATGCCAGGGAAGCCATGGACAAAGTCAGGGACGTTGTCCTTGTATTTCCCGCTTAATATTATTTTCGTCAAGATAAAATTTTGGTGTCTACAGGAGTCTACCCGCCTTATTTAATTTCTGGAACTTAAGTGGAAATATTAAAGTTTTTTTCACGTTAATGAATAAATTTTTTACATGAAATGAAATGAAATTAATGTTTATATTAATTTTGAATCGAGTTTACTTTTCCATTCCGTTGAATATAATTACGCGAATGTTTAATTTTCTTTTAAAGTGGAGTAGATATTTAATTTTTACATGTGAAAATAATAATATTAAAATAAATAATGCCAGAAATAAATGATTTCACGTTAAAAGTTTTATGTAAGTTAGATGTTTGGACGCATGAAGTAGATAATGATATTTTACTTACAGGAAAGATAAATTGCAAAAAAAGAAAAGTTAGTATGTACACAAATTAATATTCGAAAAGCAACTTGTTTTGAGATAAAATATTCTTAGTAGTGGTGAGAGACACACCATAGTGTTGGGTGTTCGTACTTCGTGCCGGCCACAAACCCCTACTAATTTCACTGTCATCATAATAATCGTGTAAATAAATATCTTAGAGTCTGCACTGCAGCATGTGCTGGGACTCCATCGCTGGAAATAGCCAAGTTGAAGTTCGTCGCCGTGCATCATTTCCTGGGCTTCTTGTAAAATATATTATTCTATATCTATAAAATTGGTCCTATTATTCCTCGTCTTGAAATTTCTACCCATACCTTCTGAGGATATAAAGACGTTTCAACGAAGTTATGTGGGTTTTCGGTAGCCTAGGTTCTATAGTTTTTACTCTTAACATAGCCCGATAAATGTACCTATGCCTAATCAGAGAAAAATGTCGCGTCTAATAAATCATTATTGTGTAATTGTTTATTGAATCACTGACATAATTGTACCCGTTGGTTGATGTAATTGTTGAACCATAGAATCCTTGTAAGGATGCATGTGCAGTTGCTTTGTTAATGCCTTGTAACATTCGATGGGCCTATGGACAAAAAAACTATTATAAATAAAGAAATTATATAAAAATGAACAAGCCACCAAAAATGTTAGACCTAAATTAGTACCTAAAAAGTCTTACGGGTTGAGGATATGCTTGGAGATCGAGACGAAGTCGAGACCCACTCACTGTCGAGACTCACTGACCTAATTATTTATGGGACCTAATAAATAATAAGGTAATTATTTTTGACTGGTATAATGTGTAGATCATATAAAATAATATACATACATAATTGTATTAATGAGTACTATTAACCAAGCAGCGTTATAGATGTAATAATATTTGTATTTATGTACGACCATCGAGTGTATTTGCATATAAACTGCGGTTTATTAAATTGTGCAAAATTCACATAATGTTTCGTAATCCAGGAAACATGTTTTTCACTATTAAAATTTATATATTTTAATAAGGACGTGGGAAACATTCGGTTTAACAATGAAGCTGCTAATTGCTGCTATTGTTTTAAGGTTCATTTTTTTGTGTTCCGGTTGCAGTTTGTTGTATATCATTTGGATGAATTTTTGTTATATTACAAAAACAATATGTTAGGTAAATGCTATCGCTATTTCAAAATGTAAAATGTGAAAAATATATATTTACTAATTTAACTTATGAAATTGAATAAAAATGTTGACACAGTGAGCTACACGTGAAACGAATTTATTTTGAACGTTATTATTAATTATTTGTAATAATTCACCTTGTATTTCTTCATGTACATATTCTCTTAGATGATCTCTGTGGTCTGGTTGGTTAGTATAATGGCCCTTCTAAGAACTATCAAATTATAAAATTAAAAGCAACTCAGCCGATTAAGTATTTTTAAAACTCGGAAAATATATCAGTGTTCAAGACTTTTTGTATACAGCTTATATTATACATGATACAAAGACAATGCTATGTCAGGTTACCTAACCAAAATTGGCCAGTCATGCGCATGCAACTCACATGACGTGTTTCTCGCCAACATGATTATAGGCGCGATTTTTACACAGTCGAATGTAAATACCTACCTACTGTTTTCAAATTGAAATTGATAGTTGACAAGATTTTGCGTTTTGTGTAGGTATACACAGAGGTGGTGGATACGTGTGTGTTATTATTATATGTGCTACAATTTTTTAAACAATGCCAACCTGTGCTGTCGCGAGGTGTTGTAATTATAGTCGAAACACTAAAGGAAGTAACCTCAAATACTTTCGCTTCCCCAAGATTTAAGAGTTGTCAAAACAATGAGTGACTGTGCAAACGAGTGGATAAAATAAATTTAAAGAATGGTATATAGATAATAGTAGATATACTATATTTATGTGATACGTCTGATGTGGTAATTTAGAATTCAGGTATAGTGTTTCAAATTCATTATTTTGTTCTTCGTTCGCACTTCTTTCGCTACAAAAACGCAGTGCTTTGATAATTCGAAAACCATAAGTCCTAGTGTGCTGATTTAAAAAAAAACTTTTTCATAGCTTTGTCTACATTTCGATATTCATATATATTTCATATATAAATTCATAACAATTAATATAGCCCGCAGGGTGAAGTTTTACGTGCACAGATATTCTAGTAGCGATTTGAAGGCAATTTTTTTCAAAAACATCTCATATTATTAGCGCAATATATGTTTTAAAAAACGTGTTTTTCAAATTATTTCGGGGGCAAGGAAAAAACTAATTTTCAAAATTCGTCCCTACTGACAAAAGTTGTAACTTACATGATGAATTGCCAAAACAGTGCTCTAAATGGTGTTGAATGTCATTTAGTTACAGCTTAATAAAAAAAAACGACATCCGATATAGGTAGGTACTGAACAATTGCCGCAATGGGAGATCGGGGCAGTATAACTTTTCTTACAGCAAGCTAGAATCGTCACTATAAAGGCGCGTTCATTCAACAAGTTGTTATGTTTTGATAGAGACTACTACTTTTGATGTAGTTTTGACTAATAACTAATCAATTTTAACACGAAACCCATTATTTTGAAATAATACACTAAATTAAAGAATAACTGTCTTACTTCTATTTCAAGAATTATTATTGACCTCACTTTACCACAAAACGTTCGATGGTATTAGGCAATTTAGGCAGTTAGGCAATTTAGTTTTTGGGAATTTCTAATTTACTGAACTGTTTTGAATAGTTCACCGACCGAAAGAATATATCAGTTCAAATTAAGTTAAAATTTAGTAGTAGAGTAATAATTACAAATATAAATAAATAATTCTGTTTTTTTTTTGTTAAACATGTATCTCATACCACAAATAAATCTGGTATATCTTTCCATCATATTTCAGTCAGTAACTATCAGTCAGTATATAACTACTCGCAGATCTTTGGCCCTGCATTATTCATTATAATCCTAAACACCACAAACCTCTGAAAATGTATGAAACAAGTAATCTAATTTGAAACAGATTAATCCTACGGTATCTGTAACACGATGCTCGAAACCTACAAGGAAGTGAAGTTATTAGCATTATTCTATTCATAAAAACCATTCTCAGAGTTCCTACTAGTTGGTGGCCTTTGCGCTGCCAATACTTTTCGGTTTGTATTTAATATCATTAATATCAAGTTAGTTATATCACGTTCTCCTGTAATTAGGATCCCTGGTTTTAGTTTAATGAGCAAGAAAATAACGTCCTAATGGCGCTCAAGCTTGGGATATTACTTAAAATGCTTTCTTTTGTAATTAGGAGCGCGTAAAATCAAGTATTTATGAGGGGGTTTAATTAGGAACGGATGCTGAGCTGGAAATCATGGGCAGCCAGCTGCTTCCCTACTGTTTTTATCCGGATATCTGGTCCTGCTGAACAAAAATAGATATATGCAAAAATATACGATGAAGATAAGTAGTGTCTTAATTTTTTTATTCGAATTTCTGTGAAAACTAGAAATGCCTAGGGTTTTTTTTATTAAAATGGGTATTACTATGGCGTCACGGATCATGAAGAATATGTCATGACTAAATTCAAATCAAAGTAAGAAGTTCAAGGCGGTCCTAAATTGTCTGTTTTAAAGTACGGCTCTAAATACTCCCAGAATAGTCTTATTGGCTTCGGACACATGGCATAGCTGCGAACTAGGGCTGAGACTGCAATACCGTTAATCTATCGAAATGAATGCCCAATAGCTTCTATATACGTCTAACGATTTATGACCCATTTCGCGTTCTTAGTTTGTCGCGCGTATAATTCGAGACCGAGATGATTTCTAGCCGGCAGATTTTCCGAAATCTAACCAGAAACTTGCCACTGAAGTAGGTAGCGTCGCGTCGTAGTGTAGCAAGTTTACGGGTGGGGATACTATTGAAGCGCACTTTACTTTTATAGGTTATATCTATATTACTGTATCTCCTTTTGTTGCGAAAATATTAGTTTTTTTAATAATTTAAACATTATTTGTAATTTTCTTACTGAAATAACACGAACGTACCGGTACGGCTATGGAACAGATGCTCGCTAAGACTGAAGGTCACGCGCTGTTGGCATAGTCATCATAGGGATTTGGTTAAAGATATCTTTCTGATTAGTATATTTATTCTTGTGGTTAGAACTATAAATGGAAAAAAAATGTAACTTCAGAAAAAATATATGAAGAGAGGAAAAAGAAGCGGTTAACATGGGAGAAATCACAGAAAAACTGCGGGGAATATAGAAAATAAAATAAATAATAAAATAGACGAAGAGGTAGAGGAGGAAAGTGTAGGTGATTGAAGATGCACTCAAAGAGGAAGAAACTGGGAAAACGATAAGATACAATAACAACATAATAGAACATGGTACAAATATATGTAGATGAGAAAAAGAAAGCGGTTAAGGGAGCTTTGCACAAGCTGATCATATCTCGATCATAAAGTGAATAATAATGGACTTGATTGGAAAAAGTTGAACTGAATTCTTAGTTGCTGAATGGATTTACAGGTAACAACTACACAGAGAACTAATATTCCTACCTGTATTGAATTACACCTGCAAATCCGATAACATAGCTATGGTCATTCACCAATACCTCCACCAGGTGTAGACTAGTTTCGAGCTGTTTGGCTCTCATCAGTACACCGTAGGTAGAGGAATTAATGAATGACCAAAACTATCAAAACAGTCAAGCAGACTAAGCAGTAGTGTGCAAGCGAGGGATACCAGACCCCTCTAGCGGTCTGTTGCTACTACTCATCAGACATTACTAAGTAAAGTCTTTGACAAGCAGCGTCCTGCAATGCAGGCACCTAGAGCAGCGACCCTAGCCAAAGGTAGGCTAAACAACATACTGAATGGATTTACAGGTAACAACTACACAGAGAACTAATATTCCTACCTGTATTGAATTACACCTGCAAATCCGATAAGATAATTAATTCCTCTACCCTATTCCTATTCCTATTCCATTAATTCCTCTACCTATGGTGTACTGATGAGAGCCAAACAGCTCGAAACTAGTCTACACCTGGTGGAGGTATTGGTGAATGACCATAGCTATCTTATCGGATTTGCAGGTGTAATTCAATACAGGTAGGTATACATATTAGTTTTCTGTGTAGTTGTTACCTGTAAATCCATTTTTTGCGGTTACAACTCTTTTTTTTTCCATTTTGAATTATATTATTGGAAGACCTACATGAGTAAACAAATATAGACTGAAATAGACGATCAGGAGGAGGATGAAAGTGCAGATGAAGATGGAATATATGAAAAGGGGAAAAGAAAAAATCGCAATAAATTTTAATCAGGCGTCTCTGCGTCGTAACTACCAACCTTAAAAAAATTGCCATTTAAATACTTCTTTATATGTATGATAAAGTAAAAATACGTCTTGCTTCATGTCCTCGAATATTCTAAAATATTGTCGTCTCTCATTTTTATATTTTAAAATAACAGTATCTTGGCGCTCCATTAAAAGTTAATTAATTCACATTATACAGCCGAGAAGAATTTATTTGGGTTTACGTGCTACAGGCCGTAAATGGAGGTGAGGTTTTAGGCTATTATTATGACAGATGCTGCCACACACAGTTGCTGTATTACCAGACACTCAATTATGCCGAAATATTCAAGGGGATGTGGGCGGAACTGTAGCGTTTATTCTACCGTATTGTATTATGAACGCAATACAATTAAATCTGTTAGATGTTAAGCATTCTTTCTAATTCTGATTCTAAACAGCAGACAATGAAATAATCAACTAGTCCGAATATAGTTTCGTATGTTGACATGATTACATTAACCGAAATAGTAGCTACATTGGAAATTTTTACATCAAAAATCAGTAACTAAATGTCTGAACAAAGACAAGATTATAAAAAAAAATCGTACTTACATAAAATCTTGTATGTCACTCGTATATGTAATAAGCCTTATTATGTGCCAGAGGCATTTATTCTACCTTGTAGCGGCACTAAATCCGCAGGACGAAGAGGGCAGGATGCCTGCCCTCGTAGACCAACAAAGACAGGCATACTTAACAGACAGACAGAAATAAAATTTTTTACCCAATCAATACGAAAGTGTACACATTCAGAATGGACCAAATAACGACGGTCGCAACTAATCAACACATCGAAAATTAAACAAATCAAATATTAAATCAAAATTTTCAAATTAATACACAAGACTATCAGAATCTGATAACCAAGCCCTCGGAAATTAAGTCACTGGTTAAAACACTACCCAACAACAAGGCCCCAGGCATGGACAGCGTGGAATCCTACCAAGGAAGGGCATGTGGAGCTCGTTTACATCGTTAACGCGATCCTGCGCTTGCAGCACTGGCCACGCGAGCGCAAAAGTGCTGTGGTAGTGCCCATCCTGAAGGAGAATTAAAATCCGAAAACTGCCAGCAGCTATCGTCCCATATCCTTACTATCGTTAATTTCAAAATTAGTGGAACGAATTATATTAAATGGAATCACTAAAATACAAGAGGATATGGGCGTGGTGAGACATGAGCATCAGTTCCGCTTCAGGAAGGGTAGAAAGACAGACGCAAGTTGCAAGACGAAGACAGCAAGTTGCACGGTTATTTAGCGATAAAGGTGCAGTACAATCTGGACAAGAGCACTGCCTTGGTACTTCTCGATATCGAAAAAGCATCCGATACCGCCTGGATCCGATACCGCAAGTTTTAATTAAAATGGAACTAAAGCAGTGATTGATACCTACTATCCCAGCGCCGATGCAGTCCTGCTGTAAAGTACGTATTAATTTCTTCGTACTGAAATAAAATTTTAATGGTCCCATGTAACGCCTGCAAACATACGCCTAATGCCTTACACGATATCGAGTAATTATTCAGCCAAATATGAAAATCCCTCGTTTGTTTCCGCCCAAACGCTGCATAGACTAATATTTTACCCCGGAGTTGATTTGTATGAAAACCAGGGCCGACGCGACGCCCGAAAGTAAGGCCATTATAGTTAAATTCCCTATTCTGGATTCTGTTCGGAGCCGCGACACTCAAATGCGCGTTATACAACGTGTGAAATACAAAATATTGTGCGGAGTCGCTCGTGATTTATGCTTTTAGGGCCGGAATTTCCAACGAAACTAAATACTCTGGGGTAAATCACTTGCTATACAAATCTCTGAGGGACTACTAAATCAGGGGCATGCAGCATCCATCAAAATTAGGTTAGAGAGCATATAATTCAGGTCTTATATTTTCCCATCAACAACAATGCAAAACAATGTTAGTCCACGTAAATTAGACTAAAATATAGTGAATAGAAGAAATAAATTATAAAGAAATAATGTTTGGGGTGCGAGTTCTGGAAAATATTGGGATAAATGATCAGAAAAGTTTCCATCTCTTGCGAGCAGGGTGGAACAGCCCCTTTTCACAAAAGAACACCAGCGGTGATTGTACTCCGGATTTTTCGCAGTTTTCTCGTAAACCCTTCATCTGATGGAAGAAATGTATAGGAAATACAATTTTGTAATCAAATTCGGCACAAAAAAAGTTCCTACTGGCATCTGGGTTAATCCCCACCCAAATCCCTCAAACAGCGTTCAAAGTCGATGGCAGTTTCGAGCGAGCACGTGAAATCTACCGACTTTCATTGTTCAAATATCGAAATTGGTTACTTACTAACAAAAATGCTCATCTTTTCCTGCGAAGGTTTTTTTCTTAAATGTAGACGTGGGAGTTCCATTATAAATCGGCTATAGGGTGTTCCTCATTATTATCCAACCCCACTCTGACTCTGTAGGAAGACTGAATTTCGTGAAATACTCTACAGGAATGTTGTTGTAATGCTGCAGATGTTGGCGAAAGTCTGGGCAAAATTTGTTAAAGAAATAAATTTTTGATAATTTGATTTTTTCTGGTATCGTATCCACCAAACGCATGAGCAACTAACACCGCCTCTTTGCAGTTTTCTAATAAAAGTTCCGAGGACTTCATCCGCATGTGCTAGATAATCGCAATGCGCAATAATCAGTGTTAGAAGAGTAAGTAGAGAGAAGAGTAGAAGAGTGAGACAAGACCTCGGACAAGACTATATCTTGTCCAACAACTACTAGTGTGTCATTTTTAATGAATCGTTTATGGATGACGATATAACGATGAGTAGGTCGGCATCTTCTTAGCAGTGATCATTCTGATTCCGTTGATGGTAAATATCTTCAGCAATTGTGAAATAAGACGATCTTTGTTTATGGAATTGCTGATCATTTGTTTTTGGAAATCAGTTACTGCCGTGATTTCATCGGAAAGAAATTCTGAACAAATGCGTTTTAAAAGTGGCTGTTGTCATTCAGTGCTCTTTGTACTGCAGACATTTCCAGCATATCCGTCGAATACTATAGCCACCTTTTCGCTATAATATTTACGAATATACGAATATACGAATATACTGAACGTAGGTGGTGCAAACGTCGTCAAAGATAACCTGCTTCAGTCATGCAACGGCCTCCATTAATACTGAATTATTGCAACTAAGAAAAACGATCGGGCGTTCTGATACTAGGTTAAAAGGGTACTTGGTAAAAGCCCCCCTTTTACCTCTCTCCGACTGTAAAACATTTTTGGCACATCCAGTACCGTGTGCATCGTTTCAGTAAGAAATAGGTATCAAAATATTGCATAACAGTGTGTATAATAACATTTTATTAAGAATAGTGGATATCACGCATGGTAGATATGTTGATAAAGTTTTGACTCATCACAAAACAAATAAAGATTACTTCAGTAATACATTGATTCTAGAAACGCTTCAACTAAATTTCTTATTACTTTTAGAACTAGACTTTGGTGTATGGATATTAACCCTTGAGAACAAGACAGTCAATCATGTTTAGTTAAAATAAATGTTACAGTAATGTTTAAAATCCTCCTCAAATCTAAACTGGCAACTGTTCGCATAACAAATTTTAATTAGTTCCTCGTTCCAGGTAAACTCCATTTACTTTGCATCTTAAATATTTCAGGAATTTTCTTTGTACTCATATAACAAATTTTGTTCAGCTATAGAATTAATTCCAAATGAAAATGGCAAACTCAACCCTGGAGTGAACGTAGGATAGGTATAAAAACTTTAAAGCATACATCCATTGTTGAGTTTCTTACAATCAATCCATATATTTTTAAAGCAACATCACATGAGGTATTAAAAGCTTGTTTATAATAAACTAACATACATATATATTTAGTAGAACTACTGCGTGAATATTACATTAATAGATATCTTATATGGGAACTCATGTATAGTTTGTAACATCGAAATATGAGACATAAAAACCCGAGCAAAAACCCTCATTATATCTATCCCTTCACACCTGCTACCGCATTTTTAACAGCGGTGTCAAGTAACCGATTTCCAGGAATTTAAGGAATAACAAATGATTTTTATGACATTATCATAACATTATTACATTATCATGTAGTATAGCAAAATATTGATAACACTATGTACCTTTCGTCATATAATAAAACAATCGGATGGTGAATGTGATGCAGAATAAGAATGTTTCCCATTCAAATATTACGGATCCATTTTACACGTTCCTCGGCCGTGTCACATCGGCATCATTGACATTCATTTGGATGTCAATAATGTCTTGAATTGTATCATAAAATCGTCTTTACATGACACTTCATCAGGAATTTTTGAGGTTACGTTTTTTTGAGATACTAAATAGGATTTACAGGAAACAACTACTCATATTGCATAGACCCCTGCATAGAATTACATCTGCCAATTCGGTTTAGCAGCTAAGATCATTTGTCAATTCCACATCATACCATACATATATATAATACCAGTCTCGATCATTTTATGTTCTCATCAGTGGGCCATAGGAATGTGAAATTCCAAATAACAATAGCAAATCAGAGCGGCCTGAGTAGAGCAAAAGTAGTGATAACTAAATATATCCCTCTAGTGCTACTACCCATCCGAAATCATCGATATACTGTAACGAGGTGGAAATTTGAAGCCATCTGTTACGATAATTACACATTATATTTTGAAGTGCAAATAAATACTGACCGCAGGAATTCAACAGGAAATGATATTAGAAAAAGAGAGATATTTAGAAAAAAACAGCCTGGTAGCCACACCAGATACGCGAGAAAGGCGAGAATTACCTGACAGATCTCCTCCCAAGCCGCCCCACCAAATTTCTAGCATTTGGGAAAAGAGTCGATGGAATCGAAAACAAATAATGCTCGGTTGATATCCGCGACCGTTAACAACAAGTGGAGCCAAAAATAATCGTGACGAAGTGAAAAATAGTGTGTCAGTAATAAAAGTGTTGTAGGTACCACTATCCGTTTAAATACATAAAGTAATTATGTATTTAAACGAGCTTTACGAAATTTTACTAGAATTTGAACATAAATGCCTTTCAGTAACTAATATTATCTGCCTTAAACAAATAAATATCAGTTTTTCGGACTAAATGTTGCTATTCACCATTATTACTACCCACTAAGTTATAACCGCTACCGCTATTATCAACTACTGCTATACCACTAATATCGCACAAACTTGAAACGTAGATTAAAAAAACTGTCGTATTGATAACATGAAACTTGACATGCATAAGTTTCATCTCCATCAATTAACAAATAAAGAAATGGCAGCCGGAAAGTTATCTTTTTGACACCCAGTATAGGGGCAATCCATCAAAACAAAATAAGTGCATTTATTAGGAAGCACGCACAGAATCGCTGTAGCGACCTATGCCTTCTGCCACTACAGCGTTGACTTTAATTCCTCCATTACACACGTACCATGTAATCTAATGGATGTAGCGGTATGCTGTTCAGAAAAGTTAACTACGCTGCCAGTGAATAGAACTCACCGGAGGTCAGAGCGGGTGTCAATTTGAAAAGGAAAACTTAGTGTGATGTTTAAACGGAGGAAACTTTCTGACCCTTCGCCCTGTTGGCATCACAAACATTCAACAGAATGAATTATCGGGTAATTTCTAGTTGGAAGGATATTGGATGGATCTAGTCTGCGGATAGCAAATAATACAGTCTTGTATTTAACACTGTACACAAATTTACATATGCAATATATTTAATAGCACACGTTACCAACGAATGAAAAGACGGTTTATTATTTACGTTCTATTGGAAATATGAATACTGAAAAAAACAAAATATATCTGGTACAATAGAGAATATATAGCAATGTCAGGGTTCTTATGTGGAAACCATACATTCAAAGGAGTGGAAACATTAATGTTCCGTATTGCTAAATAAAAATCAATATATAAATGAAAATGTATTATCTCATTTATTGCTATAATCTTTCCGTGTGAAAATATTATAAAATATTCTCCTACAACAAAAGAGTGTTCAAAGACAAAAAAACATTAGCAGAAAAATGAAGAATCTTCAATACTGATATAAAAAGGAAACACTGACCAGCAAAGAAGAAGAGAAACTAACTGGAAAGGAAGATCAATAATTGTACCAAATAAAAAAGACAACGAATACAACAGGAGAGTAATGAGGCGTGAAATAAAAGCTATACCTGGAAACAAAAACATTGTAGAAGTACCATGTATAAAAAGTTTTAAAAAAGTTGTTCGCTAGCTTTGAGAGTTATGGAGGAAACTTCAGTAAACGGTTAATGTAAAAAATGAAGCGTACATAGGCACTATGTTGATTGGAATAAGTATACTGCATTACAGAGTTCATTTGGCGTCACTGTAAATGTTTTTGTTCTATGCTTCTGTGCATATGTTTTATGATGCTGAATTAATAATAAATAGCTAAATAGTAATTGTAACCCAACCGATTAAATTTATTTATGTGGTTGGTATTATCACAGATGTTTTAACTCCTTATGCTGTTTTAGGAGTAGGTATAGTAAATGAAACGATGAATAGTTAGTATACAATATGCATCTTTGTATTTTATTTGTTTATGTATATAAAATATTTCGTGAGTAACCGTAACCTAACAGCATTATCTCAAAAATACTTTTCACATTACACAAAACACCCCACATCCTGTTTGCAGCATATAAACGTTCTATCAAATCTAAATAGGGGTGAAAATATAGAAACGTTTGAAGGAATTTTATTTCATATGTCGAATGAAAAACAGCAATTGAAGAAGTCACAAAAGTGAAATCAATCAAGCGAAATCAATGCGAGGGAAACGTAGAAGACTCTGGAGACCCCTAATGAAAAACCCTTGTCATCGTCTGACCAAAGGCCTCGATTATTTCAGACGGTTCCCGAAGCAGCAAGCTGGGTCGGACTGAAAAAGGCGGTTTACTGTACACTGTCGCGTCGTCACCAAAAGAATGAATAACATATAGAAACAATTCTTTGTCCAAATATTACTATGATAGATATAAAGGTACGTATTTGTACATTAAATAACTTTTAATACCTAGTTACCTCTCTAACAGCAGTCAAAGGTAATAGTGGCCCAATATTTTCACGTTCTGCCTCAAAATATTCTGTGAAATTTGCTGCAAGCTCTTTGCAACTGCTTCGGCATTGCCGTATAAACAAAAATCCAATTACAGTGTGATTTCTAATCAATCACAATATAGGTACAACTACAAGCTTTGTTAACAGTTTAAAACACGTTTAAATAGAAGCAAAACAATAATATTTAAGTCGTAGCGTAAAGCGTAAATATACAAAATATAGGTAGGTATTACAGTCAAGTATCGAAGAAATCGTGCCAACCTCATCGGACAGCTTTTCGGACAGGGTTACCAACTGTACTGACGTGCCTTATTCAAATTCTGGCGATGTTGGGACTGGTATATATCGGCATTGTTGATACTGTTTTTGTTTTGAATTCCCTCTATATACTTAGTTTAGTGTGTCCTAATATGTTTATGTAGTATCTAATTTTTGTTACTTTTTCTAGTTCACTTCAAATAAACATACAATACTTCTATAGCTACATAGATTCACTTATGCATTATTTCATATGCTACGATACATGCTAACTTCGCTGTGACACTAATAGAGCATGACATACTTGTCCCAACAAAACATATTATATTAATCATCATTATAACCGCTAGAAGCAATAGAAGCATATTTTAAAAGATCCCAGAAAGGACTGAAGCAGCTAGTTAAACTTCATATTATTTTGGCCCTAAACCTGGGACAATTTTACATATTCCGTCGTTTGCCATTTGGCATGAAACATTCTTTGGTAAATAATTAATGTATTTTGACTGGCACATACAGCTTATATTTTTATGATACTGCTCTTATTGACTTCTGCGAGTGAAAATCATTAATCATACAGTTGTATCAAAATATAAGATATTAGAAGTTTTGTTTAAGTAATTAGGCGTCTCTATACGTAACACATATCCACAAGAATCTATAGTTTATGTATATATAGAAACAGCTGTATTGGAGGACTAAGATTTCATGCCAACCAAGCGAGTTGAAACAAAATTGAAAAATCTAATGTCTTTAAAAAACTAATGTCGTCCCAGGTGAAGGTACCTACATTTCTATGAAAAATAATAATTTTCATATGAAGCTGAAGAAAATAAAACCGCATTTTTTCATAGATTAGTAATCCGGGTACGAGAGCCCGCTGGTTATTAAAACTTTTTGCAATAAGCTCTTTCCCAGGACGGTTGTTTCCGATCGGCAATCAATCTTACGGCAAAGCGCTTGGACATGGCGTCCCTCCGTCCACTTCTAACCGAAGGTTTATGTGGGCACAATCGATCCGCCACAAAGTAACTGAAATACAGGCACGTCGTTTGCTCCTTTCCCCGTCACATTCCGCTGTAAGTACATGAATGTATTAATACGGCTTTGATGTTGCATGTCAGTCAATGTTTATGGGATAAATCACGACCGGATATTTGTCAAGGGAAGCCCGCGATAGCTCTATTTTTCAGCATATTATTATAGCGATTCTTTTCCCATTTTGATTATGAAAATGTTACAAATTGTAATGAGCAATTTTCCTGCCTTCGTCTGAAGAATATTTCTAAAACCTGTTCAGGGAATTCCTTGGAAATCTTCCCGGGAATATTCCCAAGTTGGGAATTTTTAGGATTTTTTATTAAAAGCAATTTCTAACCAAAAGTATATTTCTAATAAACATGTATGTCTAATACCAAAAAATAAACTCTGAGGCCCTATATGTACCGCATCTGCCAGAAATAGTAAGATTTAGTTTTTTAAAACCACGACAAAACATCGATATATTTAAAAAAAATATGTTTCTACTTTGTTGAAGTCTATATCTATAATACTTATTTGCATACAAGCGTTTTATATGATTTATTTTTTTTAAGCCACTAAAAGAACATTACATTTAAAAATTTTTTAAAAATTATGTTTCTACTTTGTTGAATTCTATATCAATAATAATTATTTGTATACATGCGTATTAATAAATTCCCGCAAATTGGGAATTTATGAAAACGTTGGAAATATTTCCAAAAATTCCCATTTTTGAATTTCTCCGAAATGCGAATATTCCCTACGGTGTTACGTTCACGTTTAGTAGTTAAAAATTTGAGAATCCGAACTTATATTTGACGAATAACATTGTTTTTGGACAGTGACCACGCCTTCCCTCTTACATGTGTTCAGGTCGGCATATTACTTTTATTAGTCGATTACATAAATATTGCCACAGCGCATTTATTAGATTCTTTGTCATAGATCTTTACCACAAATATCATAGTGCATATCTGTGTCGTCTTATTGTTTTGTGATTGAAAATTGGCAGTTCTGTGACGCTAACCTAGGTCCGCAGATCTAGGGTCTAATTTCCAGAGGGCGTTGGTCTTTTTCTCTTCCTTTCGGAGCCGATCACGTAGATGGCATAGTGTTTTTATCGTGTTAAAAGTTTAAGTGATTTTCTTGGTTAAATAACGTAGTATGTACGTTCCGACATAATGGGATAATACAAGGAAATTATTGTATGTGTTGAGATTTTGGATAAATCCGCATATACCACATTAGTGGGATCATATAACTTTTAACGTTGATGTAAGCCATTATGTTTCTTGAAACCGCTATATTTTCGTAACCGTTTTACAACTAATTAAGTAAGTTTTACCAGATATAGAGTCACTTAACCTAACTTTTTTTCTTGTAACGAGACCGGTCTGTATTACAGGGCTTCATTGTCTTTCGGCGAGTGTAAGTCACAACACATTTTAGACCACCATATACACCACCTGCTTTTAGACGACCACCTTTTTACTCTACCTTTGGAACCACCTTTAGGACCAGCTTGCGGAAGTCCATCGACCCCTGTACCGGTGTAGTCACAGGAGAGATCCACCTTTCTGGAAGACTTGTTGCATACCACAGATAAGCTAATTTTAAGAATATTTTAAAAAGGGAACATATTATCATGTTTAATTGACTTGATATTGCTACGCTACGTATGTACGCTTAAAAATACAAAATTATTACGAGCCCTCAGCAAACGTCTGACCAAGTGTCTATAGATATTCGCTTGGTTACTCTCGCTGGTTAATCAACATATCTGGGTAGGCCTCACTATTGCCTCACTATTTGTGTGTATATTGATTGCGGAAAGGTCATCGTGCACGTTGACATTTAAACCGTTTTTCTGTGCAAGCTGTTTATGTACATGTTGCGTTGTCAGGTATGATACCACATTTTTCTTAAATTTTTGAATTCTTTTTGTTATGTATCACCATTTTTAAATTTCCAAATGTAAAGTAAACCTAGTAGTAAGTATACTGTGTGTATTATTTTTAATTCCCCCAAGAATTACAGAAAGTACCAGAAAGTAGATTCTATACCCAGGACAATTTGGGGACTAACTGACTTAGTTGTGCATGGTCAGTGGCGTCCGCAGGAATTTTATTTTTATTTTTATTAAGAGCTGAGCTAGCTTAGGCAAACTTTTTAATGCCTACTTTAAATCGCTATTGAATGTACTCCAAGGGGTAATAACAGCCATCACTATCAGTAAGTATATTGATAAAAGGAAATTGGGACACTTTAGGTATTGTAAAGCATTGATTGTACTTGTTTTTAAACAATTCCATGTACTTGCTTTCAGCCAGTTCGATACGTAGTACATACAGTATATCTCGTCGGTAAAAAGTTTAAAAAAATAATAAACCGAGACCAAATCAAAGCCGCCATTCCGTTGAACAACAACAGGGTCGAGCACAGCATCGTATTCGTTATTTGCCGATCGGGTGAACGTAAAGATATACACATCAACGACCGAATGCGCAAACACACCTGATAGAATACTGCCCTATTTTTTAATGGGTTTTCTATATCCAACATGTGAAGTGTGTGGCGTGCTCTTTACCTATGAGAGGACCACCTAAGATGCGAAGATGTGTATATTTCTTATATTTAAGAGATGCAATTGCTATTTAGATGCACAGTTTTGAGGCACCTTAATTAACAGAATTTGATATATGTCGCACGCCCTATACATAAATATAAATTCTATATTATATTATATATGTGCTATGTATATTTGGGTAAACATATTTGCATTGTATTTTATTCGCTTTGAAATTGCCTAAGCCAATATACATGTCGCTCTCGCATATTATGGGGTCCTTGAAAGGCCAAAAAAATTCCATCAGCATAAATTTAAATAAGAATTTAAGTATTCCCGCTTCTCTCGACCCTTATAACACCTAACACCACGTTTTGACAGCTCCATTGGGAGCGAGTGCATGTACAGAATTACTCTATTTATCTCCCATATTTCAGGGTCTCATATCTTCGTATTTTAAAATTTTAAATCGTCTATAATTATTAGCCTAAACCTTGACACAGTATTTGCTGTAAAATGTAAAATTATAGGTATTTAAAATTGCATTGAGAAATATAACAATGTCATAGATGCTGTCCGCAGAGGCATGACAAATGTTTGTACTTTCCTTTGCGGGATACTCTTGAGGATCGGCTTGATAGAGGCATAGGCAGTATGTTGAGGGGTTAGGAAGATTAGTGACCGTATCGCCTTACGACAGATTACCACGGCAATGACAGAAACGTTAAGTAAACTAAAATCTATGCGTTCAGAATTTTACGTAGTTTTCGTGTGGAGGTATTATAATCTGTAATCAACAATAATGGATTTGGTTCATAAAATATGCGATTAGTACACGGAAATTGGTAAAAAAAAATGGATATAAAGAAGAAAAAAATTATACGCAAATATTATTTTCACGGTCGAATATTTATTGGGGTAGCATTCAACATCTAAAAAAAAGTTCCCACCGCCCGTGCCCGGGGGTGAGCTCCTCTCCATTTTCACACCCCAATTTCCATTATCTCTAAAACGCGTCTTTCACGTAAATGAAAAATTTGTATGTGTAAGAAAATGTTCCTTAATTTAATGAAAATGTCAAATGAGTTGTAAACAGATTTTTATTAGCTTTCGAATTATTAACAGCTAAAGTAAAAGGGTAGTTAAAAACACACATAGAAATGGCGGAAAACTGAGTAGTAGAAAGCAGCATACACCAATATAGATAATTATTTTATTTTTTTAATTGTTTGTTTTTTACATAAAGAATACGATCTTTACACCACCTTACACTCGTTTCCACACCATCTAAGAGGTAGAGTTCCCGGCGCATTTTTTGTAAGTGGTCTTCCCTGTAGACCCATTCCACTAAACGTTAAAGAGATTTAATCGAGAACTTCCGAAATGTCTAGGGAGGCCACCATCTGGGATATATGACGTGATATAGGCCGTCTGCCACAAATCAAGCAAAGCACCTGATAAGGCATCATTACAGAGAGTATAAGTATCTTTGCAGTCTTATTGTAGCTTCCAGATTTATGTAAAAGAAAAGCGAAAGGGCAAATCATAAAATAGCGAGAGTAGTTCCAATAAATACAGATTATTATTCAGTTTGTTCTTAAGCTAAAGGGAATAAAATTGTATATTACAAAGTTATCCATAAATGATGCAAATAGTATCTCAATAGATTTTTGTTGCTCATTATCCCATATTCAGAACACTTATGGCGCAGTATGGCAGTATGGTTTTTTGAATCCTTCTGTGGGTGTTGACATAATACTATTGATATAACAATAAATATTTCAATAACCGAACAAATAAATATGAAATATCTCGAAGAAGGAACGGCGTGTTCTTAAAGGTTTTGTTTTAAATTTATTCCAAGTTACGCGAAATTTCACAGACTTTAAAATTTTATGTATTTACGACGCTTATTTATCACATTTCTTATGGCGTTTTACGGTAACTTTAATTTGTGGTTATCGTAAGAACTGCAGCGGGTTTCCATGAGCCCCTTCTCATTTTAATTGAATAATTGCAGCTGCATTAAGGACCCTCACGATCTACTAATTAAATATTAATTGGAGATAAGTGCACCTGCTTGTTCTTAACTCGGCCTGATTGGTGACTAGTCGTAGTTAATGGAGCTCCAGCAAGCGTTACTTTTTGTTTATTATTTTTTAAATTCCTTTTATCTTTAGAAGATATTATAATAGTCATAATTTTATATGTAATAATATCACTACCCCTCATTGCAGCAGTTCTTCTAATCCCACTTCCCCATTTTTGTTGGATGTCTTCTCTATCCCAAATTTCTTCTGTAAGTGGCGAAAGCATTTCCACTGCATTGTCTACGTCCAGGGGCGGACAGGCCCACCGGGACGATTCGCGGTGGCCCGCTGGTCCTGGCGCCTACCTTACTGCGATAACAAGAGCAAAATTTTGTAAGGATATGGTAAAAGTAAACTTTCCAAGCAAAAGGATTGGAAAAGTGAAAAAAATGTCTCCAGTCTGGAGAAAAAATGTCTGGAAAGGTCTCCCACGACAATCCAGTCACTTATAAAATTATCAGTATCTATACTGTATCCAACGAGAGAATGGACTTGCACTCGAGCGAAAATTCGTCTGTTTTGGTCAGATCTCGGCCCCTTAGAACATTAGTTCAACGCCCTCAACGTCTTAATTGGCTCAGCAGGTAGCCAGGGCCGGCGCCTGGGTCCGATACCTACCTGGTACCTAATTATATAAAGAACCTACTACTGCCTACCTATTAACAGTTTGTATTTGTAGTCTCGCAAGTACGGTTATTTTAGTTGTGTTGTTTACGGTTGTGAAATAAGTTTTAAATCTATTATAAGAATGGCAGCAGCCAGAGACGAGATAAATCCACCATTATCGCCAATTAAGAAGAATAAAAGAGGCCAGGTAAAGAAATATAATAATAAATATGTTTTATTTAATACGCATACTATTCACCACCAGTAACCGTGGTCAATTATTTATTTTTGTTTTTAATTTTAGGTCGTGCATCAAAGTCAAAAAATTATTATTATTAATTTATATAAGAAATTAAAGGAAGACAATCCGCAAATGTCGTACGAAGAGACAGTTTTAACACTAACCAAACAAACGGGCATTGGAAAAACTACAATGAAAAAAATTTTAGCAGAATATAATAGAACCGGTCAGGTAACGGAACCAAATTTTAAAAAAAGCCGTCAGTCTTTTAAAGAAAAGATCGACGATTTCACTAAAATTGCTATAAGGAGAAAAGTACACGAGTTCTATCGAAATAAAGAATTACCAACAGTAGACAAAATTTTGCAAGTAGTAAATGATGATGGAGATCTGCCACAATTTAAACGATCAACATTTCACAAATTGTTGCACGAATTGAATTTTGTTTTTGTTGAACGGCAAAGGAATAGTTGCCTAACTGAGAGACAGGAACTTATTATGTGGCGGAGGGACTACCTACGAGCTATAAAAAAATACAGAGAAGAAGGTCGCTCTATTTATTACCTGGATGAAACGTGAGTTAATGCAGGTGATGTACCTGAGAAGGTTTGGATGGACACGACGATAAAATCTCACAGGGATGCTTTTATTAGAGGCTTGTCAACGGGGCCGGCTAATCCGAGTGGTAAAGGTAAACATCGAATGACGGTCCTGCGTAGCCCGTTACAGAGCCCCTCCTCTTTAGTGGCCGATGCGCAAAGCAAGTCCATTCTCTCGTTGGATAGAGTATAGGTTAACATTCTATACAACTACAGTAAAAAATAACTAAATACTTATATTTACTGTAGTCTACAATGTTAACCTAGATACTGTCATTGAGAGCATGAAAAACCAATCGTTTTCCAACAAACAAAAACATGATGTTATAACACTTATATTACTTTTCTATTCCTTCAAATTTCATACAGTTTAAAGAGGAGGGTTTACCCTTAAAAGCGCTAGAAAGATTATGTTCAATGTTAAGGACATTGAATAAATATGCAATAAGAGAAAGACAATTACGGACAATTTAAAAAAGACAGTTACGGAGAAATATGAACAATATGATATTATTAAGTTGATAATGAAAAAACAGAGGAAGAAGAAGATGGTGATAATTTTAAAATCTTTAAAAAAAAATTCAAAACTTGTAAGAACTGCGCAGTATGCAGTATGTTATAGTGTGCTTATAATAACATATAACTTGTATATTGAATCATAGAGTTACCTCTGGCTTATCAATATCTGCTAACGTGGCCGACAAGTAGCTTGTGAAAGGTGTATAAATATAATTTTTTTCCTAAATTTTTCCATAATATAAATTTAAATTTTTTGAGAAAATATTTATAATTACATCTCGAAAAAATTTATTCTATACTTTTCGAAAAACTCGGATGTTGAGAACTGGCCTGAAAATCCAGCGCTAGATTGTAGCCAGGCCGCCCCTGTCTATATCTGCCTTTAATAGTTCCGCTGGTATGCTCTCTATCCCCGTTGTCTTGTTATTCCTCATCTTTGTCATATCATATTTTATATTTAGATTTAATCTTTTGTTGTGGTTTCCTTGCATTAATATCGAGTGTCTCTGTTTCCGTTACCGTTACGGTGCTGATTTTTTCCGTTTCCACATTTTCAGCTTCCCAGCTATTCAGCTATTAGTAATTCACTGTAATGTTCCTGAAATCTTTTGAATTCTTCATTTCTCATGGTTAGTATCGTTTGTCATTGCTGCTTCTTCGGCTTTTTCTGCAATATTATTGGTCAACAATCTTTTATCTCGTCTTGCTGAGTGTTTTACTTGCCTATTCCTTTCCTGGTATTTTATTCTTAGCTTTATCTTACCCCCTATGATTATTTCTACATTTATTCTAGCTTTTGTCTTTTCTTCTTTTAATTCCTCTTCACCTCTTTATATCCCAATGTCGGCGACTCCATCCATTGTTTCTTTTACCTTCTGCTATTTTCCTTCGATGGTTATTTCCATTCGATGTATATTTCTTTTTTTCCAAGCTGGGGCTCCAGTTTCTTTGAATTTATTTATCTTTCAACTTCTTTCCATTATAATATTTTCTATGCAGGACCGGACCGATTATTTTGTTTTTATTAACATATTCTAAATGTAATACTTCCTATATCTTTTATTTCGAACATCCAGTAGGCAACCTAGACTCTCACGAGTAATCATTGCATGATCTATTTGATTTTGGGCCTTTTGATCTGGTAAGGTTCACATTATTTTATAACAATTTTTATGCGGGGTTATCGTTCCGCCTACCAATTCATTTAATAAACAGAATTCGACAGCAATAATAGGCAAATCGTTTGAGGTTAAGTTTAAAGAGTTTGAATTTTTCAGTAATTTCAACTTCCATAAGACGCGTTTAGATATTCGCGATAGTGTCTGTTTTACTGTGATTGTGATACAATATATTATCAGTGACCGATGGAAAGTATTTCAGGGCCTTCATCTGCCGCAGGTGCAAAACGTAGGCGCTATCGAACGGTAGCCGAGAAGAACAATATTTTCGTGGATATGTGTACGGATTATACAGATTTAGAAGAAAAGATATATGAAGGTGTATAGCCATCGAAACCAAAAGCTGCAAAAGTGCTGTAAAGTATAAGTGATATTAAAACTAAAATTATACCTAAAATGTGCAAGGCTAGTCTGGCAAAAATTTTGAAAGACATGTATTTTACGTATGGCAAAGTAGACAGAAAAAGTATTCTCATAGAAAGATATGAAATAGTTGCTTGGTGGATACATTATCTTCAAAAAATAAAAATGTTTCTAAACGAAGGGCAGAAAATGTATTGCACTGATGAAACATGGGTCAATGAAGAACATACTGTGAAGAGAGTCTGGCAGGAGGAAAACGTTAAAAATGCCGCCCCCTTCTCTCCTCATTTTCTCTACCCGAGTAAGCTTCCATTATTGTTTTGTAGTTCACCTTGACCTGGCCATCTGGTTCCGCATAATCCTATGATTTTGATACTCAATAAGTCCAGTTTGAGTAGCAGGATTAATTTGGATTTTTACAGGTACCTACATTCCCAGTTACTATTCTCGTTATTTCCTTCTTTCCGGAAGCTTTACTTTGAACTTTCATTTCTTTTTGGCTTCGTGAAAAGCTTTTATCTATATTAAACCCTTTTTTTAGTTTTTATCTCAATTTTTTTTAAATATTAAATTATATTATTTTTTAGTTATAAATAATGTTTAAATATTAACAATAAATGCTGCAAATCAGTGCACTGAAAATTAGTAAATATGACCTACTATTTACTCACTTAATTCATTATTGCTGGTATGATTTTATTAATTATTTGGCTTACCTCAATGCACATTAAGAAACAGTTTAGTGTTTCCATGAGTTAGTTCTCTTAGCAAACTCAAGATACTTCACCAAAGCTGTAATTCAATTGCAGCCTAGGAAGCAGAGGAATTCCGAGATTCCAAACTACGAAAGTGCACACAACTGGCCATTATTTCATTTTAAATTTAGTGCAAGCTTGATTTTCGAACAGCAATCGAGGAAGCGTGTATTTATCCGGATTAAATAAATTAATAGACTCAATCCGATAACCTATTTCAAAATCAATATTCCCATCGACGGGACGATGGAATTAATAATATAATCGTGTTATTAATTCTCAGCACATATTCATACGCTTGATACTGGAAGGGATAATAATAATTTCCATTGATGAATTTCGAGTGTAGAATTATTACAATTTGTATGGATTCGAAAATATTTAGTTACCTGGCTGTAGAAAAGCAATTAACTTAAATATGAATAATTATGTTGATAAGTTGATAAGTCGATGCGTTATGTTGAAGTTCTAAGAGCCAGAGGTAGAAATTTTCATCTCCATTATCTTGCTCTTTCAATAGTAATACAACCAAACTAGACAAAAAAATATTGTAAACATTAGACCTCTTTTAAAAATTGTACTTGATTGAAAAAATAGTTCCATTGGTAATGATCAAGTGAAATGGATTATTGTTGAATTCCGAAAAGTTCTATTATAATTGACAATCTTCAAATTCTACTTCAACAGTCATGTTTTCATATTCGCTTTTTCTTCCTCTACTTGCTGGATTCCTGTACTATGTTCTAAGAAAAAAGAGGTATCAGTATCATTTTATGTTGTATTTGATTCAACATTGGAGCAAGACTGGCCTTGACAATTGATACACACTGATGAGCAAAATCATCCGACTTTTCTACAGCTACAATTTTTACTACAACCCATCTTGCAAGTTTCTCTCACATTCTTACGGACGCGTTATGGGACACCCTGATAGAGGGTGGAGGCTTTACCGACATACTAAAAGTTGTAATTTTCGTCTAAAAAAACAAAAAAATACAGTGCAGTTATTAGCATGCTCTACAACTTTGAAAACAGATATTTTTTCGATATGTATCACGAGAAAGGAGAAAACAGCAAAGTTTCAATCTTCATTTTTTACTTTCTCCATCGGTATGTCAACAACAATTAATGGTAGGTGAAAAATTCATAGGACTTCGAGAGCATACAAAAAGCAATGAGACCGCAAATCGCAATTTTCGTATCATGACGGAGATTCGAGTTAATGCAAAAAAAAAACAAAATTTACTCCTTTTTTCAAGGTGGCGGAGAAAGCTTATAGAAAATCTGGGTCGATAATTTCAAGTTAAGCTGGACCATTACACCAAATATTGAATGGTATTTTATTATTATATTATATTATCTTAGATTATAGTATCTTATATTACATTATTCATATAACTCATTCATTAACATCACCATGGAATTAACATTATATATTATAATTGAGTCAGCTAAAACTCCATTATTATTATATTGAATGTAGAAATAATACCGATTTAGACATAAATTAATTGGGAGTAAATACGGGAGCCACATCAAATGCGGAATTTGCTTGCCTACTTTGAAGACTGTATTGCGATATTATTATTTAAAAAGAAAATAACAAAATTTATAATTTCTGGAAATACATAAAGCTATGCAGCAGAACGAAGAGGTGATGTTTGCATTTATTCATTTAGAAAAAGCGACAAATAATGACAAACGACAAATAATTTATAAATGCAATTAAAAGCCTATATAAATATAACGCAAATTCGGTAAGCAGGAAAAATCAGAGATTAGATGCATTTTTAACTACAGAAGTGCGACAAAGAACCTAAATGAACCTGAAAAACACAGCAGTAATGGCAATAAATAAATACTGGCAATAATAGACGGCGAGACAGAGGAGTATGATATAAGCAACCGAAAATAAACATTTAAGAAGAGTAAGAGAAGTTGCAAAAAAGAATAAAATAAGACATGTAGAAATAAGACATGGCGATGGTATTGCTTCCATCGCTGACTATATTGAACAAAAACAGTTAATTGGTGGGAACATTTACAGAGGATGAAAGAAATACGACCAGTGGAGAAAATATAGGAAGCAAAAATATGAAAAATAAAAATGGGGAAGGTCAAAGAAACCCTGGGATAAAGTAATTGGAGAGATACTGAGCAAAAGAGATACCACTTAGGGAGAAGCAAGAAAAATGACAAGAAAGAAGAAGGAATGGACAATATATTTATATATATATATATATATATATATATATATATATATATATATATATATATATATATATATATATATATATATAATGGCTATTTTGCATAAAAATAAAATGATTAATAATAAGGTATGTACAGAAAAATTGATAAGCATATTATTATTAGTAAGGGTGGATTAAGTTTTGTATAGGCACTCGATAGCGTAAGCCGAAGAACAAATTTTAAACAGAAGCCACACAATAAGCTCTTTCACAAACATAAATATTAAAATACTATGTACATAAACGAAATGTTATGGGGCATTATTCACACTTAATTTAGTTAAACAGCTTATTTATAATAAATAAACACCGTGGCTCCGTAATTTGTATGGTAGGTGGCGGCTATTATAACACGAGTGAGACATATTTGAATATGAATGCGTGTTAAAAGGTCGAAATGAACTATTAAAATATTTGTTGTTATGGTAATTTATCTTCGAAATGTGTAAAAGTTTTTTTATTTGGATGCCGTGTGAGAAGAGATTCCCCTTCACATATGATTGAGAATACCGGGGCTGTGATTTACATTTTAATTGAATCATTAATTGTTTTAGGTAAATAATTAAAGTGTTCAACGACTTGATTTGAATCATGTTGTTTATATAATTTAAACTTACAAGAATATGAACATGTAGCGTTGGGAATGGCCAAACATGTCAAAGAGTGGAAGATCATAATCGAATTATGGTTGCTATACCATCCACTCCTAATCCGTTTATCATAGATGTTGCCATTCGGTGTTCGACTCAGATAGGACTTTTTTAGGGACGAATGATATTTAAGATCCCAATTTACATTGATAAAAACGAAATCGCTGCTATCAATCCGCGAATCCCTATCCGAGTAACAGCAAAATATCACTAAATATGATTGATGAGCGTTTGTGTTGACAGACAAATGGAACTTGTACTAATTTACCACATAATAATAACTATCCGCATGAATTCCCTACAGGCCCTTCAAAAAGAGGTTAACAATGAACTGGATCAAATGATTACAGACTAAAATAGGTACATAATCGAACATTGGTTGTCTCCTATGGCGATGATTAAAATAGATACAGCAATTTCTGCATCGAATATCGTAGCAACTAACATTATATAAAATATCTGCAGTTATTTTTTCATTTGTGCCGTAATTCTCCGTTTTCAAAATTTAAATTTTTAAATACAATCATTCAAATAAATCTATTGTGGCTAAATTGGGTGATCTAGCTGGCCATTCCAAAAAACCTCGTCTTGCAATCCATCTGAAAAATTACGTCACATAATAGCGAACTTGACGAACCTAATGAGCTGGATCCTGTTAGAACCAACTAGTGCCCTCGAAATATAATCTTTTACGCTTCTTGAGATATTTAATGCTAAACTTTGTATTGTTTACAAATAGCGTTAATTTGTATTGTTTTATAATTTTACGAAACATTTATTTAACTGAAAAATAAAAATAATATCTAAAGAAAATGTTTTATAAAAACTGTTCAAATGACCTCCATTTTTTCTAGGCATAAGCGAATTATTTATGTTGTTATTCAGGATATTCGAATTTTCATTTAAATGGATTATATTTAGGCAGATATTCTATTTTTAACACTCTTCAAAAAAAGAGGAGGTTCTCAATTCGGCTATATGTTTTTTTATGTTCGTTACCTCAGAATTCCGTCATTTACGAATAAATTTTAAAAATTCTATTTTTATTTGACAGGGAGTGTTTTCAAGAGGGTCCCATTATAGTTTTATTGGCATTGGACCTTGGATTCCAAAGCTATACCGGAGAACTCACAATATATACTTGGTGACATGGCGGATGCGCCGGTCACACCCTTAATTTATATATATATATATATATATATATATATATATATATATATATATATATATATATATATATATATATATATATATATATATATGTTAATTAAAAAAATATTTTCTATCGGATCAAATTATGAAGCTGAAAACCATTCTCGAATCAACTTAATGATCATAATAAACTATTTTTAGCAAAAAACAACTTCTACTTGAATAAAATCTATTCTAAAAAAATGCACCAAAAAAGTAAAAAATAACATATTTTTAACAAAGAAACAGAACCGACCAATAAAATGTATTTAAAAAAAATTCACTGAAAAGTAAAAAATAATTACGTTATTCTACTACTATTACTACTTAGAATACAATCAATTTGTTAGACCAATCAATTTATTATACAATCATTCTTATTTTTGGAGTCGGTGCCAGCGGACGCTACTTCCTTATACGTTTATAAACCTTGGTTGGTTGATATGACTTTCCAATATTTCCAGAGTTATAGTGAACGGAACGCAACGTATATATTGCATCATTTTGTATTCAATAAAATTTCAAAAAAATTACTGTTAGAAATAAATCTTAATCTGACAGTTCTACAAATAATTGAAATATCGTTTTCGTCATGGTTACATTGGAAGGCTGTAAATAGAAAATGCTATGAAAACTGCTATGGCCTGCTTGGGACTCTTGTCCCAGTCCGTCCCAATTTGTGAGTAAGACACTGCACATCAGTTTATTTTCCAAATCAACCTACAATTCATTAAACCCTATTTAGCTAGATCCAAGTGACAGTTATAGGAATTTTTAGGTTAGAAAATCTAGAAAAAAATGTATACTGTCAAGTGTCAGCTATACATTATAACATTACAACATTATAGCTAAAAAATATTTGTTTAGAGTAAATCATAATAATAATAATAAGTGCTACGTTTAAATAAAACTAAAGTGAATCCGTGAGTGCAACACAACAAGTTTAATTCGATGGTACCTGCATATCAAACAACAATCTCAAGTCTGTATCCTGCAATGAGGGAAGTATACCAGCTTCAGATCCACGAGAGATTTCTACAAATGTTCACTAAAAAGTACCACCACTCAACAACTTTCTAAATCACAAAGGTAGATAGTTTTTTAACATTAAAGTCAATCAACAAGTAGTTGTGTATTCAGTCGGCCTTTGCATGGCCAATGGCCATATATCTCTGCTGCATTGCGCAGTAAGAACTTTCATGTAAATAATATAGATACTGAAATGGACCCTATCCCCTATTTAGTTAATAAACTTGCGATGTCGTGACCTCTGTTTTGTTTAAAGACGAGATACCGATTTTTAAATGGCAAGTGGTTAGGGTATAAGGACGCACTACGAAAGACGTGGTGCGGGGTGGGTTAGATAAGTCGGGATATAGGGAGACGAGGGATCGTATATGGAGAAGCAGGGAGTTGGGCTCTGGTGTGTGTTAGTGTTTGACGTGAAATTTCCCAGGTTAGTAAATATACTTAATTTGTAATGTTTATTATTAAATTTGTTATCTCAAGAATTTATGCCATCATTTTATTAAAATTGTCCGTGTTATATTATATTTTGAACTACAAATAATTATGATACGTTATGCATAAACTATGAACATTTTACTTGTTTATTTAGTGTGTTCAGCTCCTTCTGTTTTAAGATTATTTTATTTTGTTTCAGTTCGCTCTAAGTAATGTTGTTGACCTTTTTGTTCCATTCATGACTACGAGTTGGTTTTTCATACTTGTGGTTTTTGCTTATAACAGTGACCTAATTGCCGCTTATTGTATGAGAGGATGAATGTTTGTGCCTTGTTGAATTTATTAACACTTTTCCCCCGTGCCTGGGCGAACACGCTAGTTGCCTCCCGTATGGGACCTTCGTTTTTACACCAAAACCTTACAACTACTAGCTGAGTTGCCTCCCGTATGATGAGACCTCAGTACCTTCTGAAGAAAGTCGGCTAACTAACAACAAACTCTTCAGTTTTGTATCTTGAGAATGATTGTAGGTTGAAACACAAGTATGGCAACCCTTGTATGTTTTCATTTTACTTTCACCTAAGTGTCCAACAGCATTATTGCGATTCTCTCAAAAGAGATCGAGGGTTTCTCTGCCATGCTCTTTCCCCTCGTGAATTCAAGGCTGAGTACGGCATTTATTTATTTTATATTGTTCATAAATTTAATACCGGTTTAAATAAATCAGTAGGTGTATTAAAATGCTTAGTCTTTTCTTTTTCATCTCAAAACTCACATATATGTCATAATTTGACTTGTTTATATTTATAACACTATTGTTTCACTATTTGTAATTTCGTTCGACATATAAATTCTTATATTTATAATAAATGTTATTTACTGGATATGAAAATAATTTTATTTCTTATAAGCATATAACCTAACCTATTTAGCCTATCATTCCCGGAGAACCTGTTTTTACGACCTAAGAAGCAATAAAAAAGTTGAGCCGACACCTGGTAGCAATAATGAGAGCAAACAAGGTAAAGTTTTGTAATGCTGTGTGTGCATGTGGGTATCTCACTACATTATCACTTCATAACTTTTACACTTGTTCTCCAATCATAAATAAGTAAATCTACAACTATTTTGTGTCTTGAATTTTCTTCGCAAAATTGATAGTTTGCTAGCAAAACACATCCCTTTTCAATTAAATTCACTTCACTTCACAGTCCATTATTCGGTGAAACAGTCAAGTAGGCTTTTGTTTAATAAAGGAATTATCAATAGTCAACATCATCAATCATTTATACATGAGCAATTATGTCAAGAATTTACGTTGGAGACAGATATACATATTCTATTTTATTGAATTGATTTGGTGTTTGTTTATATATTTAAAGTATGTTCTATATAATCCCCTATGGCCGTATCAGATACAAAAAAAACAATATAAATGTAGACAGCGAACGACCACATACGAGATCCCATTATCGATATAACCGAATTGGATTTTGTTCTGCCTCTTCGGTACACTAGATTTCATCCAGTGCCATTCAGACGAGTAGGAACCTTAACCGTTAGATTTATGTCGTGCTTTTACACATGTTATTTTTACTCGTATATGTATAATTGTTAGTTCTAAAAAAAACAATCAATGTTTACGCCGCTTTTGTTTTGAGCACGTTTGAATGTTTACGCTGCTGGCACACATACTTGAAGGGTGGCCTACAACCTACAAAAGATCTGTCAGCAGATCAGTCACATAACGGTCTTATGAAGGTACATAAAACGTCGGAAGTCTGTACAGCTCATAATATAAACTGATCAAATTGTGTGCACTTAATAAGCGAAACATTATTTTACCACAACTGAATTAAATCATTACCGAACCAAAGAGAATATTTAAGTAGCCTTTAGCTACAAATTTGCGTAGAGAAATAATAATGGATTGTATGAAGTCAAACGGAAAAGTAAATGGAACCGTCGAAATAATCTTTTCAAGTGTTTATATTTGATTTCGCATTAAACTCAGTGAAAATGTATTTATCCCAGTTGTATTAATTTAAATCTCGTTTTGGCCTCTTTGCCGGTATTTCCTTCCAGACTTTTTTCACATTCCGTTTTCCTTTGCAATTTTTATTTGCGTTTTATAAGGTGAATTCCTGAGTGATCACAAATAATAATTTAAAGTAATATTTTATGTATGTCACGCCAATCATTTATTTTAGGATAAATATAAAATGACAGAGCGCATAGCCTCCCCTAGTTCTGCAAGAATGTCAGGAAGTTTAATTCTGCAGTTGGGTTAGTCAGGATTCACCAAATCCATTGCAGATCTGTGCAGAACGCGACATTTATAGAAAATAGAAAGGTATCTATTTACAAACTTTAATTAATAAATATGATTGCTAAGTGACTACTGGTTGAAGTTCTTAATTAGTGGTTAGTAATTAATTAAAAGTTAGTTTTAATTCGTAGGTTTTGGCCATATCGATTTACCTGTTTTGAATGATATGGGGTGTTTCATAAAACTGCATTTCCATGGAGAAATGTGAGGCCATTTCCATTTCTCCCGACATTTTTATCGAATTAATTTATAGGAATTGACATAATGCAGAATTCGGACTGTTACTACCTTTAAAACAGATACACAAAACGATCAACAGAGCATTCAAATGAAATAAATAGAAGTAGGCACTGTAGACAGACAACTAACTTAACTTAACTTACAATGCATATGGACAATATTTTCCAATTTATAAACTATTGGAGCTGTGGTGAGTTGTGGTCTTCTTCTAAATTGGTTATGTGTTCCTCCGTGTCTTGTTCATTATCTTCGTCTCCATTTAACAAATGGTTAAAATAGTCCTTCCAGAAATTTTTTAGTACTTCTTCTTCCGCAATAATTTTCCAGTTTTTATCTTTATACAATACTGTTCTTGATTGACATCCTATTTTTCAATTCTTCACTCCTTAATATATGTTTCTAATGTCATTATTTAAAACTGGATAGGGCTGGAACCTTTGATGTAATGATAACACACAAATACCAAAACACTGTTATTTTGCTCGACGCGCGTTTCACCAACCAAGTTGGCATCATCCGGAGACGATTAAAACTCTTAAATTAAATATGATTAAGACGATTAAAGTTTTAATCGTTTCCGGATGATGCCAACTTGGTTGGCGAATCGCGCATCGAGCAAAGTAAAAGTGTTTGGGTGTTTGTGGAAACTACTTCGAGTGTTGTCATTATCTATGTAACTTTCATCAATTTGTTCTAATACAGCTGTGCTCATTGGGGGTGGCCCACCATAATTCAGCACCTTATTTCCAAAACAGAAAATAAAATAACGCATCGTCGTACACGCAGACAGTTTGGCTAGAATTGTTTGGGCAATAAAAGCACGTCCTATTCATAGGCAATTAATTATGTCATATAGAAAGGAACTAAGGCGTTCACGAGTCTTGCTGGAATCGGTGAATAGGTTATTAATGAAGAAAAACCGCGGAGTGCTATTAAATTAGAGGGTACAAATTGGGGTGAAAATGAACCCTTTTCGTTTTTTTTCAATAAATCTCGCAAACGAAGCAAAATTTCGATATACTTTACATGAAACCTTTTGTAGAGAGTTAAATTTCCCATCGAAATAGTTTATTTAAAAAATTGGAAACAAAAAATGTATGCCGAAAATGTAACAAAATTTAAAAAAAGGCCAAAATTTCGATTTTTTGGAAAATTTGGTTTTTTGCCTATAACTTCTTTTGGATCAGAGATAGGTATAGGCATTGCTTCATAGAAAAAAAAGTTGACAAAATTTCGTTAAAAATGCTGGGTCGAAATTTTTTTTAAAATTTATCGCAATATGGCCATTCAAACTTTATTTATTCAACTTTTTTACCGTATACGAGGTAAAACGTATACAGATATTGTTTTCTTCCTCATTTTGCTGAAAAAAAATAATATTTTACTCAATAAAAACATTCTAAACTATTCAAATTATTCTATAACTATTCAAACAAATGTATGTTCAAATGTATAATTTTCTGCAACATTTTCCATGGAAACCTGTAATGCAACCACCAGCCACTTTTTTAAGCAAAATCTCTGGCGCAGGAGGTGTCGTTATGCGAATCGCAACTAATTCATGGTTAGAATTTTTCCAACCCCAGTTCAGAGGGTTTATGTCATTTCCTTGCCACTGCTGGATTTGGAAATAAGTTCTTAAGCCATGCTGTTTGATGGCATCACGTGTGGGTGGTAATTGCGCCAGAGAAAATTTTACACTTTTTGATATATTTAGTAAAAATTCTGGAAGCGACAGTTGCTTAGGGTCATGTTTGCTTAGGGTCTGTTTAATTTTGCCCCATACAAAGAAGCTGCAATATATTCTGATACAGAACTTCTTCAGTTATATTGCCACGTAAAAACGTCTCCATATGTATTTGCAGCTGTATGCCATTTTTATTTATCAAAAAATAGCTATGTTCAAGTGGCCATATTTCGGTTCATTCAAGTGGCCATATTTCGGTCAATTTTTAACCCAAAATTTCCCACCCAGCATTTTAAAGGAAGTTTTGTTAACTTTTTTTCTATGAAGCAATACCTAAACCTATCTCTGGCCTGAAAAACCCGTTAAAGGCAAAAAAGTAAAAATTTCCCTAAACAACAACTATCAAGAGAATATGGACATGGCGCTTAACGTGGGGCCAATATATTTAATATCTGATAGATATACGATATAGATATAGATATACGATATGTGTGTATATACAGCGTTCCCACAGTACTGCTAAGTATGCAGAAAGCAGAACTATAGTACAGACATATCAAATGTAATGATCTTTTTGTAGGCACCATCGCGCTGCGCTATCAATCCAGCTTTTTAGTCCTATTGAAAAACCTTGATCTTGATTTGCAGATCGAGGCAGGAAATCTAAAGCTAATACAAAGACTCTCGTTAATGAATAATTTCGCATTTTGAATGTAATGGCAATGAGGTCCTTTTGTAAGGACACAGGAAATTAAGGCTTTAAGAACCAATGGAACTTATAAAACTCACAGGCAATGTTTTGATAGAAACTTTGTAGATGAACTTTCATAGTAGATAAGATTATCGTCATCAAACTATTAAACACTTTGGTTAGGATGAAACGGGCACAATTAATATAATTGTAATTGTTATAATATATGTAGTTGCTTTTTAAACAACTTTTTTATTTAAATTTATAATTTTTTAACTGCTTATACAACTGATTAATGTTATTGAATGGTAATGAACCAATATTGGAAAATATGAAGCGTAGTCTATATTTATGGGGGACAAGTTATTTCATATAAGACGGAAATCAAAATATTCGAACATTTTTTTAAAATGTTTACTTGTTTGGAATAAGTATTGAATAAGTTTAGTATTTAAGACCGCGCAAGAGTAGTCACTCGTAAATTACTAATGTAACTACCGGGATAGGTATCTTGAGGCAGTTTTTAACTTCAGCCATGTGGTATATGTACTAGTTTTTATATAATTTCATCACGTTCTATACAGTCTGTAATAGAAAACAGGAATGCTTGGATTTCATAAAGTAAAGAAGAAGAATGGTGGTATAGGTATGGTATATTCAATATTCTTAAATGGGACCGAATAAATAGACCCCAAATATGTAAGGTCAATTGAATTATAAAATGAAGAACCGCTTTATCGGTTTTCACATGCAAATGTTGTCAACTGTGTCCAATTAAAACGACTTTCCATTTACACCAGATTAATCCTAGGCAATTACACTTGCCTTCGATGTCAACAAAACATACATAACGGACATAAAATCAGCAATCGTGGCCACGAGCCGGACCCGCTGAATGAACTAGGAAGAGACCATAAATCAATAAAAAAATTGCATGACGAACAAGCAGAAAGCCCAGTGTATATTTCTCGGAAATTTGAGGAACCTCAACTAACCTAGGCCACTTACAGGTTATCGTGTCTGACAAACACCAGATATAACATTAAGAAGATTACCGTATTAATTCTTTCTGGGAACGCAAAGCGCCGGATACAAATAAGATTTATTATTGTGAATGCGGGCGCGAAGCTGTGAACTATAAAATCTAATTTGGTGGCAAAAACTTCTGACAAAATAGCTTTTAAAAAGCTTTTAAGGTGCTTTCCTCTTTAGCTAATATAAATAACGATATTTTATATCTCCTGCGAACAATAAAAAATACATTAGTCCTATAAATATGACTTGATATATAACAACAATGTAGGTTACTAAGGCAAATAATGTGGGCAATTTTCTTCTGAATTTTAAGAAGTTAATTAATTTTCCTAACATACCACGTTTAATACTCGTAGTGTCAGTGTCTGGTACTAACTTTATGCAGAAGCAAGGCTGTCAATGTAATTTTTATTTCACGATTTTTTTAAACATTTTTAAAATAAAATAACTACGACATTGTACCTATTTTACAATATTAGACTCGTCTCTGGGTTGTATCATATCGAAATATACCTTAAAACGGTGTTACTTTGGCACCGCATCTTAATTTGGCAGTTTCTCATATATTTTATTTGCTCTTTTTCTGGAACAAAAAATTCACAGGCCAGACCATCTGGACTGCAGCAACAAAAGCCTAGTCAGGAATATCATTCCAGAAGCAGCGATCGAGAACCTTTAACCCTAATGAAATCACTTGAGCCACTAAGAAAGCAGCCAAAAATGTCAACTAAGCAAATTTAAAGTAGCAACTTCGGCAGAGTTTGACTGTAAGTTGGAACATGTACAATTATACAAAGGTTCAGACTGGATATACTGCACACAATGCAATACATGTAATGTATTTGTGGAGAATATAATGGTGAGAGTGACGACCCATATTTCATATTAGTCTAAACAAGTGCCATGGCTCGGATGACAGCGTAAAAGACCAAGATTCTTTAGTTTTCTTGAAATTTTTAACATATTTTAGTTAGATTTCTTCATTTTTCGTTTTTTTCAATAAAAATATTTTTATTGAAAAAAACATTTTAATTTTTAATATCGGTCTTTAGAATCATAATTATTTGAATTTGAAAGTGAACTTGAAATAACTATTGATTTAAATTATTGGTTAATGCCAAAGAAGAATCAAACAACGTCTATTTATATCGTTTTAATGTATCTTTTTTCGTAGATATTCGACAAATTGAAATTTTCATCCAAATCAATATGAGATGCCAATGGACACAAGGCGTGTTGCTATTTTTAAAAGTTTTCTATTTAATTTAATTTTTGAGTTATTGTACCAAACTAGGTCAAATCTGCCAACATTACGAATATCCTCGGTTGCCATTTGGCTTAAAGAATCTACCAGCCATTACATTTCATACATTTCAACGACTTCTTGATAATGTTCTAAAATATCCTCAGCACAAAATATACCTCGTATATTTCTAACATGTGACATACAGGTACTACGCCGTTGCGGATAAAATATGGAGCTACAACGGCTAAATATGTATATCTTAGACAAACTAAGTACGACGTTGTACTAATTTTACAATATTAGAATAGTCTTCGGGTTCCATAAAATCGAAATATCATCCAAGACCGCATTCAATGTATTTGGAAAATGGCCATTACGAATATTTTCGAATGCCATTTGGTTTAAAAAAACGTACCACCATATTTCAGAGAGTTATGGGTAATGGTCAAAGAGGCCTTTAATAGAAAGTTTGCGTTGTATACCCCCCCAAACAGGAAAGGTAGGTAAGATATCTTTGTGGATAAAAGTATAAAACAAATATTTCTGTTATCTTAGACCAACTAGAACGTTGTGCAGTATAATGTCTATAATTCTTACTTCCTGTATATTACAAATGATTATAGATTGTTTAGTTAATTAAGTCTTCCAGTAAATACGCTAAGTAAACCGCATTTAATCCTGTTTTCTATCATTATCTGAACAGGATCGAGTAAACCAACATGCCTTTACAAATTGCTATCTAATTAACGTCGTCTTTAGAATGCATCGGGTTTCTGGTAAGATCGGTATCATGAATGGATGATCAAATCATACAGTATAAATATACAAATCTTATAGTATACAATCTGAACTGAGCTAAATACTACCCATTTACCTATCATTGCATTGCTATCGTATATTTCATCGTGTAAGTATATTCTTCTATTGTGTCTATCTAATTGTGTCGTATCATAAAATATAAAATAATAAGTATCTTACATCTCTGAGTTACAAAATCTATAATTTTTCCTGGGACTTCAAACTCTTGGGACAAAATTGAAGCTTAATATTTTATGAACAATAGATAGACGATGTTATATGTTGTATTCTTCAATTAATCTAGTGCTATGCATATCAATTCTGTTTTATTACAATATGCGTATACAGGCTCCTATTAACGGCGAGGGCCGCGACCGTGTCGAAACTGGCTTTAAAATGTTGAATTACAAGTGCCCTTTTCAATAATGTTATTTCCGGCACTGCTTTGTTGTGATTATTTGGTTTGTGAATTGCGTTGTGGTGCAATAAATAGAAGAATGGACACGCGATACATGCATCAAGGTTTTTTCTACGAAACTAGCACTTTTTTATCAACAATAATTTTCAAATTACAGCAAATATGTATGAGGAAAATACCTGCTTGCGAAGTAATAACAGTTCATTAGATTATTTAATGGACGCAGGCTAATTAAGAATTTATATAATAAAGACATGCTGGCAATGAATTTTCGGGCTTGGGAAATTTATAAAAATAAGTACGAGTTTCATATTGGTGAAATGTCAAATTCATATTTTATTTATCATATTTCATGAACTTTAGCTGTATATTGTTTTTAAATGAAAGATAGTAATAAGAGCATATTTCTCTTTCTTTTTCATATTTCTCTTACATACGGGGTGTTACTCTGATACTGGATTTTTCCAAGATTTTCATAACACCCTGCGAATAACAGTTGCATTACTAACAAATCCCAATAAGACTCAAACTATATCCTCATCTGTTCTTAACATTACTTTTTTTGATTCACCTTCTTATCTCTTTGATTAAAGGAGCTACACATTTTTATAACACGGCTTGTTTCTTTATTGATAACTCAACAAATTAACAACACTTAACATACTCAACACTTAACTAATATTCAGTGTTCCCTCCTGCCTCACATTGACGCCTCATAGTGAACATTAAGTTTCTAATTTCACCTTGGTCAATATTTTTCCAAATTTGCTGTAGACTTGTCTTATATAGATTGATCTTTGATTCTCGATTGAACATACCAAATTTAAATGGTTTTTGAAACATTTCCTGACTGAACGCATTGCTGTAATGGACCACCTGAGGAACGACGCCTGTGAAGGTTCGGGTGTTTCCCCAACCTTAGGCTGCTAGCTATCTCTGGCTGCTATTTTCACACCGGTCAATAAACGGTAATTCAGCGTTCTGTATTCACAGTCAAATCAAATTGAACAATTCAAAATTACGTTTAATAAGACCTTTTAACACAACCCCAATACATTCAATCTCCGTGTTGTTCCAGTTAAAAGGGATTTTTTATCGCTCAGGATTTTTTCCCTATAAATTAACGCATTGTTTATTGTGGAACATCTGGGGGAATCCAACGTTTTCCCCAGATACCCTTGTATATGTTTTTTTTAAACTTGTTTCTCCCTCATGTTTCTTGTTGCTTCCATTTCCATAAAATTTTCCATTCATTTGTTTATTATTCCGTAAGTCACCCCAGGCAAATGAAATGTGATGTTGAATGGGAAAATTTGTTTAATTATTTTTCATAAATTTTCCAGCATAATCGGCTGTTCCTCAATGTTGGATAGCCTGCGGTATGAGCAGTCCGAAATATTACATATAGTAAGTATTAATGACAAAAAAATTATTTAGATTTGATTTTATTTGTTCCTTCAAGGGGTTCAAATACTGCATACTTGCTACTGAATAATTGACTTATTTATTTATATTATTAGTGATCCATTATCAAACTTAATAAGCCTTTTAATCCAGGTAAATCCTCTTTGCATTTGCTTTGAAAAAAGTAACAAAACATCTCATAGTTTTTTTGGGTTTTCTAAAAGTGGCTTTTCTACTTTATATAGGTCATCTTGTTCAGGAAAGAAGGACTCTTTTTCAAGTTTCTAATAATGTCATATAAAGGATTGCTTACTTTTTACAGCGACAAGGAAAATTATTTCATTTATTTGTGATAGGGCAGCTCTCCCGGTCGTAAATAAAAATATATGGCCAAAAGAATGTTAGTCATCTAAATAGGTCCGCGACCTCTCAGACCGGCCAATATCCCTTTTCCTTACTAATAAATATATATTATTGACCTTAACGGTCTCCCGCTACACATAAAAGGGCGAAACGACCACGGCAGCGGATACTAACGGCGATATTGATGGAGACAACTTCATATAGAAAAACATAATACGTCAACATCTCCCTACAAATTTCCGAAAAGTTTTGACGAGGCATTCTATGAGATAACAAACGCCCACGTGCGGGACCAGCAACAGAACCCAGAAACTTCGCGATAGGAGGAAAATCTGAAGTTCCCCTATGACTTCTTCGGTTTGAATGGTCCAACTTGATGGGAATACGTTGCCGGGAGTTGAAATAAACTACGAGCGTGCGGTCTTAAGGGTCACGACGCCTGCGTACCAGCGACCTTCACACAGAATAGGCACGTAAGGGCCAGCGAAGGATGATTGGTGCAGGTAGCGACGCCGGAAGGATTCTCAGAACTTCCGTCTATTCCGTTCGATATTCCCGGGCACTGGTGCTGCATTGATGAGGGCCAATAACCCCGAAACAGATTAATTTTTTTACTAATAATTATATTAATAATATATAATATCACACAAAAATTTTAATTACACATGTAAAAATTGTATTCATTTATTTGCATATATTTTTTAAATAATTTATTAATACCATCTAATAATATAATTTTTACCCAGTCAATACAACCAACAGAAAAATAAAACGAAGGATGGTAATATTCTTTTTGCTGAATAATATTATTATAAATTTAACTATTTTGTCTTTTGTTTCGGTATAATAGTTATTTATGTACCAAGGGTATTAAGTAGATATTTATACCCTGAGGCCGACGATTTTACAAACCCGAGAGCGTCTACCATGAGGGTATGTAAGTCTTAATACAAACATTCATGTCTTACTAGTTTGTTATTGCATCCACAATATGAAAGTTGAGAAGAAATCATAAAAATCAATTTGATGTTGCTAGGGAAATGCTGTATTTGTGTTAAAATAAAGAAATGTAAATAAAAGTAGCACTAACGATGGCTATGAGGACGACCGAGTTTCCACGAACAGCAAAACACTTATACTTCGCTCGACGCGTCTTTCACCAACTAAATTGACATAATCCGGAGACGATTAAAACTAATTTTAAACTAAGAAACTACCCTTTTTATAGCTAAATTATCATGGTTCAATGATATGCTGTCAACTAACGCGTAGAGCAGACTATACGGGATAGGTCCTTCATCACTATTCATACTATTTTTACATTTTGTAATTTATATGCTCCCAAATGCATCCAGCTATTGGTTACATTTCTAACTAATTCAACACTTAACACTAGACTTGTCTGTTAGAACAGAACAGAGAAGTCTAGTGTTGCACATCATGCTTTTGAGAACAATCATAAAATAAACATTGATAACTTAAGATATTACAGCTGTTCTGGAGAGATCCATGAGTGCTCACATAATATGTTGGAGCAACATTCTCGTTACGCTATTTATTACGTACAACTTTCATGCATGCTTATCACAACGAGAACTCTCGTCCACATGCTACAATTACAAAGGCTTACAAAGAAAAAAAATTAAAATTTTTATGCCTAGGATTTTAGAACTGATTTTAGCTCTATTTGGGGTACTGGATCAAAATACCAGTTTTTCTCTATGTGAAGTGTTCTACTTTTTTAGATCAGTGTTTTTTTTTAACATGCAGAGTCCTACACGAAATGTGCAGTTTCAATACCATTTTGTGACGTTTTCAATAACTTATACAATGATTGGTTCCTGTATATTTGCCCTATTGTTAGTCTGCTCTCTAGTTAGTTCCAAGACAATCCACCACATGAAGTAAGCATCCGATAACTGCTTAAGTGACCGTCAACGCTTCAACTAGACATGAGGTTAGTTTGTGAGTTATCGTCGTGTAGGGTAGATGGAAGTTGTAGGCCCCGCGTGATATTTGTGTTTAGGAAAGGGTTGTTATAAAGTTAACCTAAAACGCACTGTGTTGTAGATTGTTCTATTTACGTTGTTGAATAGAAATAAAATGAGTTCAAGTAGAAGATGTTGTGTAAATCATCCTGATGTGTTTTGCTACATATACGAAAAATACACGTTAAAAGAAAACAGAAAAACAGAACTGTAACTGATTTTGTAAATAGGGCTTATCATGGATACTTTGGTGTTAGACTTGGTGATCAAGACAAAACCTGAGCACCGCATCAGGTCTGTAAAACTTACATCAGAACATCGTCGAAGTGTCGACTGTCGTAAGTGGACTACCGGGAAAAGAAAAAGTCTAAAATTTGGGGTACCGATGGTTTGAATATAACCCAAAAACCACTTCGATTTCTGCTATTTCTGCCTAGTAAATATTACTGGAGTGAATCGAAACAACCGCAGAAAGTGGACTTATCCCGATTTAGTTACTGCAAGACTTACTCCCTTACTCAGAAGAAGTGCAGATCAGAAAATTTTGCCAGCTGCCGGAGCTCTGTGAGGACATCTACTGATCTCTAGGACATTGTTGTCCATCTACTGATCACGCTTATGATACTAATGAAGGTGATAGTTATTGTGAGGGGATGTCATCAATACCCCAACGTTTCAACCAGGATGAGTTAAATGACCTCGCCAGACATCTCAACCTGTCAAAAAAGCTTCTGAATTACTGGCTTCCAGGTTGAATGAGAAAAATTTGCTGGAAGAAGAAACCAAAATTACCTTGTACCGTACAAGAAAAAAGTATCTGCTACCCTTCTTTTCTTAAGAAGACAATCTTGTATTCCGTCACAACATTAGAGGACTTCTGGAAAACATGGGTATTCCTAACTATTCTCCAGATGATTGGCAGATGATTGAGATTTATTGACAGCTCAAAGCGAAGGTTAAAATGTGTCATTCCACACAATGGGATCAAATATGGTTCGATACCAATTGGTCACTCAACGAAAATTAAAGAATAATTGACTTGAAAATGGTAATCTTTCTCCTTAGACAGTAAAGTGGCTACACCAAATATCCTTGCTTCTTGGGCCTCTGGGATAGCAGAGAAAAACACACCACTGGGTTAGAAAAGAGTGGCATAACAGAGAAAAAATGAAAGTTGGGATAAAGAATGTCATTAACGACACCTTAGTTGAACTCTTTCCTCCACTGCATATCAAGCTGGGCCTTATGAAGCAGTTTGTAAAGGCTCTTGATAAGAACGGATCATACTTTGCATATAGAGGGAATAAAATCCCTCAGTTGAGTATGGAAAAAATTAAAGCAGGCATATTTGACGGCCACGAATAAGACAATTCATTAAGGATCCTGTCTTCGTAAATTCGATGAATGAGGCTGAGCGAAAAGCCTGGAGATTATGTGTTGCAGTTGTCGGAAATTTTCTGGACAAACGTCTGGACAAAAGCTGAAAACTATGTTGAAATGTTCAACGATATGCTTAATAGTTTCAAATCCCTTGGGTGTAACGTGAGTATTAAGGTGCACTATTTACACAGGCACTTAGACCACTTTCTTGAAAATTTAGCAGACAACATTGAGGAACAAGGTGAAAGATTTCAACAAGATATTAAAACTACCGCTACCAAGGAAGATGGGATACGCACATGATGGCGGATGGCTGGAGTTTAAAAAGGGACTGTTTCAAGATACTTTCAAGAATGTCATGGAAAATAAGCTTCCGAAGTGTTCAGTGCCTAGTTGGTTTCATCGATGACTTTTTCCTCTATCTTTGTGTAATATTTGTATAATATAATAACAAAAATTCCGTGTTTAGGTTTTTATTTGATCCATGGACTTAACTTAAAATAGTGTAACGTATATTGCACTTAAATGTTATATCTTACCTGAGTTATATCAAGAAATTGAGCTCCAAGGCAAAAACTAATGCCATATTTGAATTCAGGGTATCAAATAGATATAAAATCAACTCAAAATACTCCGGCACCAAAACACCTGTAGGCCTGTGTTATTAGAGGGTATTTGTGGATGAGCATAAATACGAAGAATGAATTGGCCACCGAGCAACCTATTTTAACACAAGCAATTCTAATTTAACACCTTGTCGGAGATGTTCCAAGGCAAAATAGAGGACGTCATTCATACTATGAGTGACAAATATAATTTACTTTTATGACAACAAATTTCTTGTCATAAAAGTAAACTACCCTTAAAAACGTTTCTAAATAAAAAGAATAGTGGGAATAGATACAGTTTCTATGTATCTATTCAACAATCCAACAGAAGAATTTGGCATACTTTTGCATCTCTCCTGATTTTTTAGCTTAGGAAACATGTGATTTATCAATTTATAATGTTAAAATATATTTATATCCATAGTCTGTCTAGGCTTAATAATAATCAGATGTCTCTACCATCTAAGATATCAACCTGTGCACCGCCAAGTGTATCCTGGGTCTCCTGTAGTAATCTGAATTTGAACTGCAGGATTACAAAGCAAATCCGAAACCGAATGGTAATCACAACTCGGCAGAAAGTTCTGAACTTAGTTAATTGATAACTCAATCTGCGATTAATCTCATGGAGTTTTCATTTGGACATTTCGGCGTTTTTAATTACAGTTTGTCACGTTATTAAAAGTGAGAGTTTGATTGATTACATGGGTGCCATCGTTATCGTTCACGTCTAAATATTGAGTCCATCTGCCATTTATGTTACGTAATAATATATTAAGGCGGCAAGCAAATATTTGCTTCAGATGCCAAACACCCTGGCGCCGGCCCTGATTTTACTACAACAACGTTATATTTTTGTATATTAATTATTATCTTCTATTTTTTAATTTTTGCAAATAAAGAAAATTAGGATCAATTTAAAAGCAAAATAGTTTTGAAAAAGCAAACTGTTCATTATTATTATTATTATTATTATTATTATTATTAATTAGTGATGATAGAATTGATGATGATGATAGATATATAGATAGATAGAAGTATTTTGTGTTGCTTATTGGCCCTATTTATTGTTTTAGCTCACTATATAGTATTACATTCAAAAAAATATAAACTCTCAAATCCCTGAATTATGCATGTATTTTAATTTGTCCCAAAATAAAGTTGTTAGGGCTTGTGGTGCACTACAAACTTAATATGATTTTATAAAATATAAAAATATAAATGAGATAAAGCAAAGTAGACTATCAAAAACCTTTTTTATTATAATGTATATTCTCACTAAAATGGCCATTTTCTGAAAAATATCAAATTTTATGGAATTTTTTTAATTTTTACTTATCACCCTATATATCTTAGTTTAAGTCCGATTAAATTTAAATTTTTAGGAGAGCCAATTTAGACCGTTGTTATCATGACTGGTGTTACAGAAAAGCAAAAAAAATTACGTGTCATCAGTCATATTGTTTTAAAAAGTTGCTGACATGATATTTGTTAAAAATGCAGCAACATACTCGATCGAGAAAACTTGTTTGTTTTGAAAGATAATCGTGTTTATTTCGAAGTTTATTCAGTAACTTGTAATTTTAAAATGGAGACAATTATAAAAATAAAGTTATAAATTTTCATAAAGGCAATTTAGACATAGTCATATTATATCCACATTTACCTTCTCCTCGTATAATTAAGCAAGAATATTTAAGAAATTTAAGATGATAGTTAACACATTATTTGTAAAAAGGGATGATACTTTACATTTATTAAGTGGTACTTATCGTCTAATATTATTGAGCTCCACATTTCCTTTGGAATAAACAACTAATGTTGCAAGGCACATTCGCTTTAAGACATTTACATTTATTTGGACAAGTAAATAACTTGCACTTGTAGTTGGCCTTAATTTGTAAAAAGTGTGGCTGTAAAAACAGCAGCAAGGCGTAATGAATGAATGACAAATTATAAAGCAAAACTGAGTACGAGTTGTATTCGGAGGACAATAATTATTCAATGAGACAAGAATGTTCATTCTGAAAGAAAATCAAATAGTATATAATTAACTGCCAGTGTGCAGATAATTTATTTGACGTTTATCTGACATAATTTAATTTCTTGTAGTGCGGTTCGTGTAATTTCCAAAATGAACCGGCTTCGAGACCGGCTTGGTAACAACGATTTAACTTCAAGTAATGCAAAAATATGCCATAAGTCAAATTGGGACCAGTTTGGTTGTTCTTTAAAAATAAAATTCATAGTTTTTTTGACGTTCATTTAACATAAATATTGTCATTGGAATAATCTGTTTGTTGCCTCTCATTTGACGTAAATGTTGCTAGTTACTACATTGGTGAGAAACGTTGAGTTGAATTGTCACCTCGATTGTCACTGTAATATGCGATTGCATATGCTAAATTTCATTGGTAAAAACCGTTGACTTGAATTGTCACTTATAATATCACAAGAGCTTAAATTATTTTTTTCGGAAATTTGTCTGGCGTCATTATATTTAGAAAATTTTCTTAAAATATTCGCGCCCGAAAAAAAATCCAGGAATAATTAATTTACGCTGGTGTGGTATCGGAAGAAAATTTCACATCCCAAGTATAAATCAAACTAGACATTTTACTATAGTGCAATTTGTATTTTATGTTAATTTAAACTTTATAGAGAATAGTAAATAAAAATATTATATCCTAGATATGTCGTATTAATAGCAAGTACATTATTTAGTGGTTGTAAAGAAAATAGATAAGTTGGCAATGTGTATGTAGATCATGTAATAAATATTTACCTTCTCAACTCTCAAAAAAATTCCACTTATTTGTCACCTCGCCTCGAAAAAAATTTTCGGGTTGCCATGGTAACGAGTCAAAATAAAGCATCTTATTGATTTTAAAGCAGACGTGTGAAATTTTCAATAAAATAAAAATGAATAAAATTGAAGGGGAAAGGTGGTGGTGGTGGTAAATGCTGCAAGCGTAATAACCTTTGCGTAATGTTTTGTATTAATGAATAGAGTGAACAAGAAGTTAATTATTGAATTAGTTATTCATGTACCAAGGGTATTAAATAGACGTTTATACCCAGAGGGCGACGATCTTACAAACCCCATGGCGTCTGGCCCGAGTTCGTTATTGTAACCACTATATAAGTATTGGGAAGAAATTTAAAAATTAATTTGGCTAGAGAAATGCTGTATTTGTTAAAAATAAACAAATGCAGTATGTGCACTATTATGTAGTTGATAACTGAAAAATAAAAACACAATAATGAACTATATGACATAATATAATTAATATTATTGTTTAACCACGACGGAGAACATTTAAAATCTAAGTTTACATTATACAGAGACAAAACCGTCAGATCTCTCGGAAATATTTACCTTGCAAGCTTCCACAGCTTAATGGTAAAAAAACAAAAGATACTCGTGGCAATTTATCTCATTTGAAGAAATAAACGATGAATATATGTATGAGAGCTGCAGCAACATTCCACTGTCGTTATTTTTCCAATTTTCCACTTCCCATTCTCGCCGCCACTTGCTACATACACTTGATACACGTCTTGTAACATCGTATTGATCCATCCATCGTCAGCGGATCGACAGGTTGTGTCATAGGCAGGTTTGTTCGTGAAGTCATCACATCACAGCCTCTCTAAATGTCATTTACACTCTTCCGCAGGACACTTAAATCTTGTCAGCCAATAGGATCTAAGATTAACAAGATAATGCGAGAGTACATAGTGTTGACGTTCCGCGATTACCTTTAAGCTGCAAACGTGTTGATGATTTACATTTACACGAGGCGGCATTTTACAAAAAGAACCCCACTTCGAGGAGGTTATTGCACATTTATGTAAATTTTTATTGCAGATTCTTTGCATAACGTTTTTTAATTAACGTATGTGACAAGATTCCAGACAGTAGATAAATGTAGGTTTATATTAAGTATTTATAAAACCAATTAAAACAAGCATTGCATCAGCAGAAAATGCCGGGTGTCCCATTATATTTGCCCCAAGGTGTTAAGATTTTTATACCTTTTTAGGGGAGTGAGAATGTACAGCTTTCACTGGACTGTTTGCTTTTGCACCAAAAGTACTCGTGTTTTGCATTTGCATAAAACTTTTTTGTTCCTCTCTTATGTTTTAATAATTGCCGCAAAATTATATGAGTTTTAGAGTTCACGTGACTGTTTGAGCCCTTTGCCATGCAAATCGAATTCCTATTATTATAAGACTTTAAATTTGTGTTAACTTCTTTTTGATAGAAGGGCATGACTTTTAATATCAGAGAAAACCAAATCAAAAAATATAAAAAATATTTCTGGAATTACTGGAATTCATTTCTGGAATTCTGGAATTACATAACAAAATGCCTACCTATGATTAAAAGTAAAAAACATATAAAACTTTTAGCTTGCCATGAATTTGTTTCCGCCTTGAAATCAAAAACTAAATCCATACATTTTTCTTGTTGGATATAGTCAGAAGAGATTCGATTTATAATGTCTTATATCTATAGCAAATACTAATATAATTGACAGTATTTTAAACTCGACAAATATAAAAAAAATACAAAATGCCAAAAACAATTAATTTAGGTCAAATTAAATTAGGTCTAAGATTTACGTTATACCCGGAGACATATTAATACGGGAAGACCCAACGGTTCATTCATAAAACGCTGGAAGAGCCAATCTATTATTGTTCTAAAGTTCAATGAGTGTGAGAGAGAAAATGGAAGACAGCTGCTGCGACCTTTCGGCAACGCCGCTTCTTGTGATCAGAGCCCATCCAGTGGCGTGTCTACTTATTTTTAATGAATGAGTTAGGGTAAACTGCATAGTTACATAAGAAAAATACTGAATACCCTGTAAACGAACGTTGCAATAAATCAAATGAAAATAGAAAACATTCGTGTACATTAAGATAATACTTAGTAACTGTAACAAAACTTTGTCATGTGTTTTGTAGAAATTTATTTATAATTTTGTTGCAAAAAGTACAGTTATTGGACGTATTTGTTAGTTAGTGGACGATTTAATATTAGTTATTGGACACATTGTAAATAATTTAAATTCTATAAAAAAAGATACTTCAATAGGTGTCTGACCACTTAGTAAAAATTTTCCTTGCGTGTTTGTTGAAAAAATCCATATAGTGTATCTATTTCTTCTATCTCTTTCTCCTCGTTTTATTTTTTTCCTCAGTGATAGGAGCACAGCTCTGGATATTTGGGTATGTGTTGAACTCTCAATATGCCAACCAGCTCGAACCAGAGATTTCTCTTTTCTGGGTCTTTGGGAAACCTTATTAATAATCTTTTTTGAATTATAATATGATTTTAATTGGAGATGAAAATGGTATTTTCATCACCAGAATAAAAATATTTTTAAATAAATATCGCCTATTGATTATGTATTATATAAGTTATATAATAATGAAATAATTATTGCTTAATTATTGCAGCAATATAAAAAGTTCATTTTTAGTTTCAACGCCGCCCCTGGCCAAGCCAAGTCGTCAAAGCTTGTACGTAACCTTAAAAATACTAACCGATAAAAAGTAACATTTTCCGGACTTAAACGATCCACCCATTTACAAACTATTCAAGAATGCACCATAACTACACACTTATTATTGTTCATCTAAATCGCAATAAATATAAAGATTCGTATAACAAACTAAAGCGCAAGTACAAGATGACGTTTCGGCAACCTCTCAAATTTGTTTTCGTTGATTGCTCGACATCGACGTAAAACTCGAGTAAAATTCATCAAGCGACTTTGCCGTTGTTGAGATTTATATCTCCTACATTTTCGGTTTTCACCATTTATTATTAACGCAATAAGGCAATACAATAGATTACTTTTACCCAGAAGCTGTTTTAAATAACATTTTAGTATTAAAATGAAACAAATTTGTTGAAATTGTCAAATTATTTCAACATCTTACGGTATTCAAAGACTTCAAGTGAATTTAACAGCAAGCCTGACAAACGTGTGTTTCGGGAGAAAAAGACGACAAGAATGGAACGATCTTGGATCGGCCAAAAACGTAAACAACTCTGTGTCTCGTATTAAAGTGTCTCTGGTTATACCGAAGGTTTATATTATATAATATTTAATATTAAAATGATAATTAATATACGTATTAAATTGGATATACCTAGATTACCTAGTTACATTGTTATAGCATCACTTTAAAAATTATATAGTTTCGCTATTTTTAATATCAAATTATGTTACATTAAATAACATAATTCGGCGAACGTGTTCAACGTGAGCTGTCATAATTAGTTATTGACGGGTGACGTCAAAGTATTTGTTTAGTTTTGCATTTTGATTTGGGAATCTAGTATTGTACGTTTCTATTGTGTTATTATTCATCACTAAAAATTATAAAAAAATAATCTAGAATATAAGTAAAATTATATCAAGCAAGTATATATCGAACATATATATTTATCAAATAGGAATTCGGTATTACAAGAGTTAAAAATATTTTGTCAGATAAATATAGAGCTAATTAAAATTTCCTAGGGTGAATAAAGTAACTTAAAACTTAACTTAATACGATTGTGACTTTTCTGCTTGGATTTCACTGGCGAGCAATAATTTGATATTCCAAATTGTATTAGCATAAATGCATACACATTATTTTAGGTAAATTTTCAGTATTATTGTCAGTATAATTGTCAGTCATATCAGCACACTACACAATAAATACAGTTTAATAATAATATAATACGCCTAGTAACTGTAAGCTCTTCTAATTCAATTAGTTTTCAATATAATTAAATTAGTTTTCGTTTTTTTAGAAGGGAACATCCTGTATAAGTTTTTGAGGACTACGTTCTTGCACTCTCTAACGACATTTATTTAAAATTAGTATTGCCTAAGGAATTAATTCTTAATGAAAACTCAACAAAACATATTTTTCTATTTACACAAAAAAATTGAATCAACAATTTAGCTTTAAAATAATAATTTTCTCCATATCGTTAATTTATTAAATATCTTCCATTTTCAGTTCCCGATTTGTTCATAGCATTAATGCCAATTTAGTAAATGTCTTGGCCAACAAGGGTTCTAAATGACAAATCGGAGATGAAAAATCATTTCTATTTTTATCTTTTATAAATGGCTCACCGCACACATTTACCTTTTCCACCAAATTCTGCACATGTTTAGATGAAAACTTGCCTCGACATAATTAAATTAAGGTCAGTATTTCGTCTTAAATGCAGTGTCACATATAATAATAAGTGTTTACAATTTTTAGTGTACTTGTTTAGATGGGACGCAATTTCTATAATCGACGACTCATAACCAACTCATGCAAGTGTAGTATCATTAGGAACATTGTTGTTACATGTTATTCCGTTTGACGTGGTTGAAGGTATCTTTTATTTAATGTAAGATATATTTTTCTCTCAGCAGACTTGACTGGAACGAGAAATATTAAAAACTATATTTTCACAAAAACACTCGGAGTAGTTTCCACAAACACCAAAACACTTTCACTTCGCTCGACGCGCGTTTCGCCAACCAAGTTGGCATCATCCGGAGACGATTAAAACATCTTAAATTACAAAATCTACCATATTTACCACATTTCTAACTAATCTTAAATTACTAATATCTATTCTATGATTGTTGTCAAAAGCATGTTGTGCAACACTAGACTTATCTGTTCTTCCATATTTTAGATGAGCCATATGTTCTTTAAATCTGGTGTTAATTGACCGTCTCGTTTGTCCAATATATTTTCGATCACAATCATTACAACTAATTTCGTAAATCCCAGACCTTTCATTTGGAACAATTTTATCCTTTGGATTGTCTAAAAGTTGTTGTAATTTGTTGCTGTTGTGGGTATAATCGCTGTTATACCCACGTTTTTGAAAACCTTACTCAAACCATGAGTAAACCGGGGTTCGTACGGGATGGATACATATTTTGGAGCCTCTATGTCCTTTTGAAAGGTCGTAGAATTAAGAAGTGTGTCTTTAAATTTACGCTTCCTAATTAGTTTTTCAACTATATCTCTAGGATAACCATTACTCACAGCTATATCTTTAATTAATACTTTTTCTTTTCAAATCTCTCATTACTGAGAGGGAAACTTAGTAAACGATGGACAAGAAAATTGAAAATTTAAAGAACATATGGCTCATCTAAAATATGGAAGAACAGATAAGTCTAGTGTTGCACAACATGCTTTTGACAACAATCATAGAATAGATATTAGTAATTTAAGATTAGTTAGAAATGTGACCAATAATAGACAGTTGGATGCATTTGAGAGCATAGAAATTGTAAAGTGTAATAGTAGTAAGAATAGCGACAAGGGACCTATCCCGTATAGCCCGCTTTACGCGTTGCTTAGCAACCGATGATTGAAGCGTGATTAGTCACGCGTAAATTTGACGGTGATATCATACCGTAGCCCGCTTTACGCGTTGCTTAGCAACCGATCATTGAAGCGTGATTAGTCGCGCGTAAATTTCACGGTGATATCATTAGTGACGTCACCGGAAAAATAGTATAAATATGGTAGATTTTGTAATTTAAGATTAGTTTTAATCGTCTCCGGATGATGCCAACTTGGTTGGCGAAACGCGCGTCGAGCGAAGTGAAAGTGTTTTGGTGTTTGTGGAAACTACTCCGAGTGTTACAGTTACATCAAAGGTTCCACCCCTATCCAGTAACTATATTTTCGTTCGACAGTTTCCAATGCCTACTTAGAATCATCAATGTTTCAACAAAATGTAATGTCTTTACTATGTTTTTTAACAGTCAGGATTCAACCGCCTTAATAAAATAGCTAAATGTTGTGTAGAGCTTAGGAAACAGGTTCATATAAAATTTATAGGGGTCCCATTAAAAATGTCATGAAAAAAACGGTTTGATAATACGTCATTTTCTATTAATAATTACCGAAATTGGGAAAAACTTAATGGTGAACAAAAATGAATATTTTCTCGATCTCGATCTCAATTTCTCGACAGATAATATAAGGGAAAATATTAGACACCTGATATACAGACCCGGAAACATAGACACCCGTTATATCAAATGCCATTTGGGTGTCAGCTAATTTGCTGCAGAATCTCAAGAATCCCATCGTCTTGAAACATCTACCCATCCATCTACTGCTGTCAAATGTAGGCAGTTTGCGGGAGCAGTATTCAATAATAATAATGTATCAAGTAATATGATAGGCACTAAATCAGCTGTTGTTAAAAGAAGGAAACGTTGCCGTAGTATTTTGGCATGTGCTACTCCAGATAGGTGGCTATATTTATATTTGATGGCTGAATCCCCAATCTATATAGTTACTAAACTTTCTATTAATGCAATGCTACACAATTTAGGCCTCATGATTTTCATTTACACTATCTCTCACATAGTTACTGATAGACCTAAAATACCCTAAAATGCTGATTTGGATGTCTATTTAGATATAAGGCATTCTACTTTACGATAATTTAAAATTCCCTCTCCTTAGAATTAACTAATCATCATATTTTTCTATGTCACTAATCAAATCAATGCACTTACTTAAATCGTCGCGGACAAATCTAAGAATGATATATTGCCCTAGATAAGCGGTACCTTGTAATTGACAAAAATAGATACCTAGCTTGTTTTATTAGCCGTTTGTCAGTATGCCTGATTAATGAAAAATCGTTCTACCTCGGTCCATTTAAAAGACCTTCGCCTTGGAGAAGATTTATCAATCCCACACAGTAGAGATATGGGTCGGTGGGTAAGAATTAAAATCCCAGCTAAGATAATTCAGGTGGGTGCTGCCATGCTATTTGATAATAATATATATACCGAAAGATAATTTGATTGTGCACCATTAGATAATATATTGCATCGTGGTCGGAACAAGGCGATCACTTAAGGTTAGAAACAAGAACTAGGTGCGCTTTCATAGATTCTTCTGATAACCACAGCGCCGAACTACAATGTAAAACGTTGAATATTGTAGTGCGCCGCTCATTTTCAGAATTTTATGTTCTTTATTTTAAATATATTACCTTTTATCTCTCACACTGTACCGCACAATGGTAGGAAAGGCAGGGACAAATAACCAAAATAATTCTAATATACCTACACTATAAACTATATAAATAAAAAATAAACTACATAATCTATAAACACATTTTGACACAAATTTAATAATACAACCCAACAAAATGAAATTGTAGTCTTGGTGTCGAAAAAGTAAGTAACTGATTTTGGAAATTTCGCAGTGGTGATAGTTTTTGAGATAGAGGATAATTGATTTTGGTTTCGATAAAAGGCAAAAATAAGCCAAAGTATAATTTTTTTGTTGGGTTGTGAATTAATTTGCTTAATATTTTTAATTACATATTTATGACATTATATTTTAAGTCGAAATGCATGTGATACCTAACTTGTCCTCCATGATAAGTAGGCATCATCCAGTTGATGCAAAAAGCAAAAATATTTTCATTTAATTGTCAGGAAGGAATTGAAACCGTTGATTTAAAGGTATTTGGAAAAATATTTCGTACCTACGTATCTCTTTCGTATATTATTTCTGCAAGCATAATGTCAGTAGTTAAACGGATTAAGAATGTACCTAAACATTGGGCCAAGTAGCGAATCCTGAGGTACGCCGTACAAAGTTATTGCTGGCAGAATATATTACTGTATTTACAATAAAATGTGTATACCAAGGTATATTCTAAAAAATACACGTGATGCTCCTAAAAACATATATTTAAAGGGAAATACAAACATTCGAGATATAAACTCATTAATATTTCGACAACAAAAATCTTGTAGGGGAGAGCAAAGATAATACACACTATTATATTTGACGAGGGATATAAAATTGATTGAGAGATATATGGGCTTCCAGAGAAATTCGATTTTATTGTATAGAATGAAATAAAGTATACCTCGAACTAGGGGATAGGGAACAAAACAAATAAACTTTTGTTAGAATTATTTCGGAACCTAAACAGCACACATGTTTGTTTATAGGAAACATGGAAATTAAACATATGTGCCTTATTTTAATTCAAATAGGGACTCTTCGTGCACAAACGTATATTATTATTTTAATAATTTCAGATATATAAAATGTCATATCATCCTATTTTTATATATATATACAAGAATAGATAAATTAGGCATTAGTCAAATTAGACGAAAAATCGGCTTCACTTAAATAAATAGCTCAAAATTGGTACACACGTTGATAATGTTGTCCTACTCCGAATCCCAAAATTCCTAGACAATTCTACTTAGGGAAAATCCGCTTTCTTGGAAAAAACGGCTGACATTTTAGATGTTTCGAGTTTTGAGCGTAGCCAAACCGAACCAAACGTTCGATTATATTCGTATTTGCGAGGAATTATTTTTTCTGTCCTATATTATCATATTAGCAAGTAATTTAAAAAGTGCGATGGTATGGGTTACACTGGGTTAATATCGAGGTTCAATGTGGTTGAAAAAAATTCGCGTGAAACACAGTACACGTGATAGAAGTGAATACTTCTTTACCGATTCGTTGAGAGAGTGAGAGAGAGAGACGGGGGAGAGAGATAGGTATTGTACATATTGGCTTTATGGTTACTGAAGTGTGACACATATGTTCGTGATTCTAAATGGTGTAGATTTCTCGAGAATTAGCATCAATCGTTGTTCCTGATGTAGTCGTGGCAATGTTCCGGTGTTATATCTAAACCGAATTTCTCACGAAGAAAGTGAAGTAGTGGCAAGGACGCATCCTCCGCAAAAAGATCATCATCCATTTGGATCAGATTCGAAAGCCCAATCCAGATATATCCAGCAGGAAATGTATATGTAATATTGTATTCTGATCAATTCCGATTCTGTTACGATCGTTATAAATTACATCAAAATTGCTTTCCGCTCTAGGACACTTGTGGGCGATCGTTGCCCAGGTCAAAGCTCCATTCGCTGTCTCTGTTTCTCATTATATCAAAATTGATTTCCGCTTTAGAACACTTGTGGGGGATCGTTGCCCAAGTCAAAGCTGCATTCGATATCTCTGTTTCTCTCTCTCCGTCATATCCGTCATATGCTTTATCTCACTTGCCACACAAAAATGTTATAAAATGTGTAGTGTAGCCACACGAATGTTGAAACATCACTCTCATGCGGCTAAAGAATATTCACTTAAAAAATGGAAAAAAGGTCCAACATTGGTTTAATTAATTTTTCATAATTATTTTCATGCGTAAAAGCAAAAAGTCTGGATGAACAGACGTGACGTTCTTGAAGAGATGGCACCGCCCAAGAATACCTTTCCAGTCAACGCAACTTTGACAGTTGGCGGTGGGATCCTACTGCATCCGGTCGTGTCTAGCGAATTTCCACCAAATCTGCCTCCAGTACGTGCAAATAATCACTGTGGTCTTCGACTATTACAACTCTCCCAGCATACTAAGGATAAACAACATTCCAAACAAAATCGGGTGCTTGGTTTAGTCGCTATGCTTAAACCTCAAAATTCCAAGGTATACCGGCAGTTTTTCCAAGACGGCGGATTGCCCCAAGCGGGATTGTTTGGGGCAGGATTTCAATGAGGACATCATTCTCAATATAAATATGTGACAATTTTTTGCCTTTTATTCCAAATGTCTTGGTCAATGTATTATTTGGCTGATCTAATAGTAGACACTGCATTTATCTCTATGTTTGACGTGAACGACCGCATGTATCTGATTATGGATGTAATCTGATCGGGATTCAGACCGGAATCCATAATCCATGTTGGCGACAAAAGGATTCACCAAAAAAAATTTTAAAAATATATTAACATGAATGTAACTAATATAAGAATATTACCAAACTAAGAAACAAAAAGAAACTACAGTTGCTGGTTCGCAATAACTGTTATATCAATTAAATATATAATATATATTAAGAAATATGTGAAGGCGTTTATTAAAAAACATCGCGAATGTAGGTAGGCCAGATTTCCTTATAATTTATCTACTTCAAACTGCGCTTTATTTCACGCTCTTCGAAAATGATCATTTGGTTGAGCATCTGGGTATAATAAGGCACGAGAATAAACCTCTGTATTCACATATCTAAAATCCGAGTTGGTATTAGCGCGAGATATTAAATAACACCTGAAATTTATTGAAATTTCACCCAGATTACATTATGCGATCGTGTTCTCTACGGTCCGGGATTACGAGTAATCTCAGCTCCTATCTCCCAAGGCCGTTGTCTGGTATTTCCCTCCCACAACACTCTTTGTATTTACGGATAGTCGACCTAGTGACCTGGCGTATGCCAGCAATGTGGCCTGCAGAAACAGAAGACTCGACCGGTATTCAGGCTTCCCATCATGTGCAGTGTGTCTACCGGAGCCAAGAGGCTTCCATCATAGGAGTGTTGCACTAGAGAAAGATGACAAGCAATTGCGATAGTGCAACTGCACTACGGTTGTGTCTTGGGAATATATGTATCGGATGCTGCTTGCTACGTCTCGTTTGCATATCAGCCGCAAATTGTTTCTATTGATTTATGCTTTGCCTGTATATATTACCTCCCACGATATTGCTTGAGGCTAGTTGGCTTCCTTTCGCATCGCGTATTCAGGATCCTGCAGATTAAGTAGCTATCTAATATGTACCAAATTTTAGTATTTGAAATATTGTAACTATATTATGTTAACTTCATATACAGGGTGTTTCCAAATCAATGGGGAGGATTTTAAGATGTTCAGCAAAAATTAAAGGGGATATTTAATTTTTTTTTTCCAAAATCACTTCCCCTCCAGGTTACAGCCCTTCCACTATGGAAGGATTTAGAAGAAGGAAATTTGGCGCATAACTTTCCCTAGGTAATAATATGATAGTTTGTGACAGTTTTTTTAACCCTGAGGTATTGCTAAAAAGGGGTAAAAATAAACCATCCCTCTAATATTTTTCCTCAAAACTTTTTAACGCGCCGACATTTCTTTATTCCAAAATTTAATATGCAAATGTGTAAAACTTTTTTGTGCCTTCAGTTATCTTTACTCTTTACAAAATTGATAGTTTGTTCATAAAAAATTAAAAACATTAGCATCCACTTTCAAATAAATTCACTGAGGGTTATTCTTCGGTGAAACAGTCAATTAGTCTGTTGAAAAAAGTCATCATGGCAAGTATTGCCTAATCCTTTCTCTCATATCTAGAGAGTTACAACACAATACAATATGTAGGTATTTATTTTAACTGCAAACTTGATGATAAATTTTTTTTAAAAATTGTGTGTACTTATGACCACACGATAGAAGTGAAAACTTCTAATTTTCGAATTTAGTGGCCCCCATGAACAATAACTGGGGGTGGTTTGACTTCTTTTGGCTCAATATCTCCTTCCTCAGGGGGTCTCAGGTATTTGGTTATCGTTGGTTTTGCCTGCCGTGTTCAGACTTTGGAACTAGTTTTGCGTTTTTATTTCCGCAGCGGATTTTGTAGCTGTGATGTTTGGTTTCTTGGTTGTTGAAGGGTATGTGAAGTACGTACCTTACTCAGTGATACGTCTCTTCTTTGCAAGTTTGCATACATCTTCAATTTTTGGTGCTGTTTTCAGGGCCTGTGTCCATTTTTGTAGGTCTCGTGTCAGGAAGTGACATGTACGTCAACAATTTGTGAATTTTATTTTTTTACGGAGTTGTCGGGGTTTTGGGCGTGAACTCGATGCCGCACCCGCAGTCTCATTCAACACCCACAAAAATTAAAGTGCAGAGAGCGCCTGAAGAAGTTTTCACTTCAAAAAAATATACTTACATGTTTTTAATTCTTATAAAACTCTCTAAACAAAACAAGAACAATGGCAATACTTGTCATCATGATTTTAACAACAGCCTACTTGACTGTTTCACCGAATAATAACCCCTCAGTTAAGTTATTTGAAAGGGGATAATATGTATAATTTTAATTTCTTATGAGCAATCAACTTTGCGAAGAAAACTCAAGAGAAAAAAATTGCATATTCAAGCTTTGAAGAAATATTTGCAGACATTTTTTGGAGTAAAAAAAATGTCGACGAGTTAAATAGCTCCGATGAAAAATATTAGAGGGGTTGGCTTTTTTACGTCGTTGTAACAATGTCTCAGGTTTACAAATACTGTCACAAACTCTTATTAGTGAAATTTGTTTGTTATTACCACTATAATATATCTAAGTGTTCTAAACGTTCTCCATGGGACATGTCTCGACAATTGGCAATTGACATTGTTTTCTGACTCTTAATTTAAAACAAAAGTATTTGCGGGTTCATTCTATCCAACTGTTACAAAATAGTTGTATGGTGGATAATTTGATTAGCGATTTTTCTTCATATGACTGATAAGCTCAGAAAAGCCAATTTGGGTAAACACATCGTTTTTGGTGCCAGCTTTAGTTGTAACAGCATGTTAATCTTGTATCACAATAAATAGGCAATCATATATTATATGTTTGATTGAAGGTACCGCCCTAAATACTCGCCCAATATCTTGATTGATTTCTGAGACATATCACAGCTGTGAATGAGGGCGTGGACTGATTTGTTTAATTTCCTATTCTTATTTCGTACATAAACAAAAAAGGAATCCGATTACGTAAATGTCATCCATATTACTTTGATATTTTATTAGGGGTAGCTATCTATATGTGTTACAAATAAGTAAATTGTAGACCCAAAGAACTGTACATAGTGTACATATCAAATAGGCCGAAAACGCTTCAGTTGTTTGTGGAAATCAACTTGCAGAGATCATTTGCACATATGAGCCAGTCTTTACACAATGACGCTCAATGATATTGGTTACCAGTGTGATTTTGCGACATGTTATGACAAGGGCTTTGAACAATACAATCGTTATTGAAGCCATTTACGTTCGAGATCATGACCAACAAAATTAGGGATATCCGGATTTCTTTCAACCAAAGAGATTTTGTTCATTGTAATACGTGATTGGTTCTCGCAATTATGTTTCTACTTCTAATACAATGTAGTCCTGTTTCTATTGTATTCGTGTTTAATCACCGATTTTTCCGTTTTGTGTAACGCCCTGGTCACACTAATTCCACAAGGAAGCAATCACGCTGCCTCCTTAGCCAACGCCAACTAATCCGTCTTATTGCCTATTTAAATCCTAATCGAATGGAGGCTCTGCCTCAAAGGACGGATTCGCACCTCCTCCAATCCTAATAAAAATCTCCCGCTGAACAACTTCGCAGGATGTAATTGCGATTCTTTCCATAATCTTCTGATCAATATCTGTGACGGCTCCGGTTTTCTCTCGCCTCGCTATTTATTCCAACTCGAAGACAACGCCGAGGCGTGAAATTTTCGCAAAATTTATTTTCCGCTACGCTAAACTGAATTATGCACCAGTTGAGCAACAGTTGTTTGCGCGGGGAACGTTGGAAAGTGAAAACTGTGAAATTCAGGGGAAATAATTTGACGTATAAAAATTAAATTCATACCTTCTTACAGAAATATGATTCTCAAGCTTAATGCAGCGCATAACGTATTGCTAATTTATCTAAAATTTTCAAGGCACGCATTACATTTTTTTAGAAAATTTCTCTGCTTAATACATAAAAGCTTTGTTTACTAAAATATCAGTAGGTAATATCAGCTGGTCATGAAGCGAGTAATGAATGAGTTACGTTTGTCGAACTATAAACATATTTTTAATTATGAAAACACATGATTGATTAATTTAATGATAAAATTGCAAGCTACATTATAGATATATTTAGTTAGATTATGACGTTCACAGCGTATAAAATTTGTTAAATATTTAATACCTCTGCTGCTGGTGTGAAAAATAGCACACTAAAAATCATACAGGTTTCTTAAATTAGATGGAATAGGAAAAAATAATCTCCCAAATATATATCCCTAAATCATGTTGAACACATTTTTATTTTAAATTGGCATTTATTTGGTTTCCCAAAAAGTTCATTTTCATACCATAGGAAAATATTTATTTGTTATATCACTGATTAGACATTTGAGTTTTTTAAAAACAATTTTATTTAATTTTAGATAGTTCGAACTATCTTAACTAGAAATAAAAGGTTTGAGTTGACTGGTAATCTTTACTTCATGTTACTACTAAGTATTACAATGAAAATCGGATTCACAAGCATTTATATACTCTGCTGAGCTGATTCAGCAGTACATGATAAGTATAATAATTATTTTAATTGAATTGAAAGTATGAGGGTATTTAGCAAAATACATGTGCAATGCAATATGTAATATGATATGGAAGGAAATGCAGTGTCCTGAATAACAAATATACGCTTTGTTCGTATAGCATGAGTGAATTAATATAACAACTCCCTTCATATATAAAAAGTTGGTGATATAAGTCAACTTTTGTAACAGTAACCTAAAATATAAATTCTTTATAATTTAACACAATGTTACACTCCAGTGACAGGAATTGAAGGAAAAATATAGTCTTTTTAATTTAAACGCTTGTTATCTCTCGATAAAAACCAAAATATATTTACTTACTGAAACAATATAGTACAGATGCTACGGTAATGCAAGTGGCACTTTTAGTTAATGTAACCAAACTTGGCACACGATGAGGCAACAGAGAGTTGGGAGGGCAATTTTAAAAAAATGGGAGCCTTTTTTTTTAGAAGTTCAAATCCGATTTTGATCATCAAGGTCTACATTTGAGGTAGACACGATTTATGCCATCGATAGAATCGAAAAAATGGCGTTAAATCGAAATATACTGCTGTTAATGTACTTGTTGAACGATATTTGCAAAATCGATATTCTGCCGCTTGTTTAGTTACATAGTGTTGCAAAGTGATATTAAGACTGAGGTTTGAGTTGTAGTGTCTCGAAATGTTCAAATTTTAACCTATAGGCTTGTTCATGAAGTCTACAAAGACCCTAAAACAACTCCCTCTCATTAAAGGTGCACTATTGTAGCACATCCAATGAGCCTGCGAGACTGCAGGTCACATACGGAGCCAAGAGTGTCAAATAAACCCCGTAGTGCCCTCTCCGTCAGAATGGGGATTAATCAAATACTAAGGACAGTGGACACCAAAGTGGCCTGAACTGGAGCCAATATGGTAAGCTGTCCGCGAGCTCTTGAGCTACAAATGTAAAGCGGGCTATAAAGAAAACTCTCAATGTACTTGCCGAGTGCACAAACTCAAAAACTCTACCTCAAAACTCTAAACTCAAAAACGAACCAGTGGTAAGAACTTTCAAATTTATACAAAAATCTTTAAGTAAAAACATTTACTTAACAACGCGCTTATAATTTAGAGGTCTTTGGAAGATGATGACGAGTAAGCCGTGGATTCGCCGAACGTTGTTAACTAGTTGTAGTTAATTACGGGTTAAAATTAAAAAAAATTGAATTATATCAATATATTTGGGCAGCATTCATTCCTGACATGAGTTATTACCTATTCCGCAACACTACTATCCCGGAGATAAAAACTGGCAAAGGAACCTTTCTCGTTGATAGGTAAAAAAAAATTGAGAGCACCATAGGGTAAAAAGTGAACATTTCGTGACACTGCTTTGAGTTGCAGTGCCCTCAGTCTTAATGTCACTTTAGCAAAACTCTGTAGCTACTCTGTCTTAATGTTACTCTGTAGCAAAACAATCGGCCGAATATCGATTTAAAAAATATCGTTCAAAAAGTACACTGACAGCACTGTATTTTGATTTAGCGGACAGTGTATGTTTTCGATCCTATCGATTCGGCGATGGCATAAATCGATTCTACAACCTCAAAACGGCATCCTGCAGGCAAGTTCTTAAGACGACATAAAAAATACTTTTTCTATAGCCCTTCTGGAGTCTCCTCCTAACAAGATTCGACAAGTTTAAAAATATTTTAGGAAAAAAGCGTTTTCAAAAATCAGCCTTTAACTAACCCAATCGACGCAAATGTTTGGTATTTAATACTTCATATTTCAGATGGAAAAGTACCCAATAAGAAAAAAATTAAACTGCTTTGAAAGCATATATTTGATCCTAAATAATATAAACTCTCTTACGCTACTACAATAGATGCATCTATCTTATTCAGTTCACCCAGTACTGCACTTACACCGTTAGAGAAGATGGATGTAAGACGTAAGACCAACTCAGAATTAATCGATGCCTTTATCGAAAGTGTTCAGGACTTTTATACCTCTGTAGTGGTGCGAGGGAGATAACGTCAGTTGGATTGATGAATTTACACTCTCCCATACGATAGTCAGCGAAATGAAGGGGGTTCTGAAAGGGCGGGTGGTCGATGCCAATAGCGGTCTTGTAATGCTCTTCCGGATTCTTGGAAATAGAAATGTCTTAATCGATGATTTCACGAGTCTACCTTGATTGAAATCTTTATTTCTGATGCAATATAAGCTTGTTACAACCTCGTCTTCTACAAATCACTCGTCGATTGAGGGAGGGTACGTTGTATTTTTTACCAGTGGCGGCTCATTGGAACTGCAAGAGGTGAAATAGAAATAAAGAAATTATTCATGTTATACAAAAATGTTGTATACACCCGTCAAAAAAAGTACTAATGTACAAAAAGAAAAAATTTAAAAAATTTAAAAATCTTTTTAAAAATACAAATTTAAATTTAATGCAATATAAATTCACAGTTCAAGAAGACATTCCACATATTTACAAATTGGTGAGTATAAATATATATACATAAAAAAATTGTATTAATAAATTTAGAGCGATAGGTTTGGTAAGGAAGTAAAATAGCATTTGTTCGTAGTATTTGTCAAGAAGTGATGCCACAAATTTTCTGCATTTTGGAACTACTAGTATATTCTAAGTCCCTAAAACCATATTTTAAACACCACGAGTTTTTTGCATTACCCAATAAAATACATGACCAGCAGTCCAAACTTTCTTTATATGAACTTCCCGATGGCCGTTGATATTCATACCAAGAAGATTTAAATATTCTCGAACATTCCTAACCTCTCTTTTCGTTAAAAATTGACGATATTTTTGGCGTTGGTTGACTATTCAAACTTGTCGTTTTTCTACATCATTGCGTATTTCCTTTTCAATGCGTTTCAAGTAGTAGAGTTCAAGCAATGAAAGGGATTCATTATTACCTATATCTATAGTATCTATTATATTATGTTAGGTTTAGTCGAACCTTGTTTTGGTGTAAGGAACACAGTGAACTGGCGTTTTTTTAAACAACTTTAATTTAATATTGTTTAAATTTTTATATAGGTTTAATATTATTTTATTATTGTGTCAATATTATTTCATTATCTATAGTTTGATACCAAAAAAATATAGGAGGACTTCTGACAGATCCATTGGGGAGCAGAAGTTTCATTAGGGCAACAGAAATATAACCCTTAATTTATTCGTTAATTAATATTTACCACATATAATTTTAGATAAATGAGTGGTAGTAAAATCCCAAAAAATAGGGAATTTCACAGATAATGTTTTAGATATTAGTCCGAACTAAAAAAACATGCCAGAAAAGCATTGATGTATCGAATATATTGATATAATATTATAGTGATATAATATATATTTTATTACCATAATATTCTAAAATGAAAACTGAATTGTTTTCTATGTTTATTTGACTACTTATGTCATTTTGCGCTCTAATATGTTTGGAGGTTTCTTTGAAATTTTTATTTAGAATCACTGTCCGAAAAATGCTTTGAACATATTCTAGCATTTTTAATATTAAAATCGTGCATTTATTTATATTGAAATTGAAATTGCAAATCTCTGTAGCAGTTGGCAAAGTAAAGTATATGTAACTGGGCCTTAGGTTTATTATTATTGTTACTGGTACAACTCATCATTGCACAGCAAACTATTGTTTATACTATATCACAGAAACCAAAACACAATTCACAACATCTAAAAGAACGTATTCATACCGAATTAAAACACAGTAAACGGAGAAAAAAATGTCGCGAAATTTATCACGTCAACAGAGAGAAAGAGAGAGAGAGAGAGAGAGAGAGAGAGAACAGATATCATGCGCGTGAGTTTATCTCGTAGAGTTTTCGTATCATGATAGCATACTATTCGCTGTGTGCAAGATCCATTAAGTGACATATTTATGGTGTCAGTAATCGGCGAACCCAGGGGTGTATTTATATTGCCAAGTACGATAACCATGTAAACATCCTCGGTAAAAATATTTGATTAACAATACGAATTATTTTTATCAGGTATATGATAATTACAAAAATTAGTAAGTATTACGTAGTAAGTTTGTTATTACGCATAAAAAATGTTGGACTGGGCAGGAATCGAATTCCTGATTTTCGGTAAGCGGTGTCATTCTCACTGAATGAGTTATGAATTAAAATTAGTTTTGTAAATTTAATTATGTAAAGGCAATATATGGAAAATATATGGCTACGTTTTATATAGGTAATGGCATAATGGTATTGTCATAATGGCGTCATATCATAACAAATAGCGGTAATTAATTTATAATTAGCTGATGTGCCAGTTAAAATTGAATAATTATTCAAAATATGCCAAAAGTTAATGCTATAAGAGATATGCGGCAAAATTGTACTGTAATGTCCTGCTTTTAATATATAAAAACATATCTTATTTTTTGTTAGTTGTATCATAGATGTTGTATATATTTTCTTAGTTTCTTCCTGAGAAAAATCCATCTTCATGATCGGCACGATCCTTGGTGCAGCGCGGCGACTTTTTTCTATCTCTCGATGGAAATCCACTTATCTCTTTGAATCAGCTTATGCTGATATTTATAGTCCAGTAATGGAAGGTAAAAATAAGCTAATACCTCCAAATTCTCAGTGACATATGACATGTGCTTTTTATTTTTAAGGCGTGAAACCCCTTCATGAAAAAGATTTTTAAAAAATGCAGGTTTAAGTACTTTATGGATTCATATCTTATTTAATTATGTAGAATAAATCTTCTTTCATATTTTTGAACATGATTTACGATGTATTCTAAATGTTCAACATTTAAAAATAACCCCCATGCCTAAATTAATAAAAAATCCAAAATTATGGTGAAGGGAAAAATCTGTATGCTCCGAAAAAATGCGAATGTTTTTTTTTATCACAACTCCTCTAATTTTGAAGTTACAACGTTCATTCAACAGCAGTTTTACAGCTAATTTCAAGGGTTACAAGACCATATACATTTCAATATGCCCAAACCCTTAAAGGTAAAGAGTTGAGGATCTCGGTGGGTGATTCGTACACTATAATGCAAACTTCTAACAGTTATATATCCGTTAATTTGAATCCTAGAGAATTATTAGGATATTTTTTTTTAAATTGAACGAATTCATTTTCATCATATTTTTTTCGAAAAATACGCAAAAATTCGCATTCTAATACGGCCAAACTTTTCGTTTACATGAGTAATACTAAAATAAAGTAATTTGTAAAGGGATAACAGTCAATACATTCTGGTGGGAAAAGCTCATTTTTTTCTCAAAAATTTGAGCGGCCCACTGTTTTCGCATCGTAACTCGCTTAGTTACAATGCAATATAACAGTTCTCATTTTAAATGCTTTCCCAAGTACAAAAAAGAATGTTCTATAAGTTTTTCCGAAAAATACATCAGTTTTCCGTCATTTAACGTTGAATACTTCGAACCAAGTTGTTGCAAAAAAAGTCCTCTTCAACGAGCAAAAAAAACAATCTCTTTGTTTTCTTATAAGCTTCAATTTTGGTGATTATAACTTTTTTGAGAGTATGTGAAGTTTTCGAGTCATTCGAGAAAAAGCGTCCAAAAACGTGCATTTTTTACACGTTTTAACACCCTCTATCCATTTCCGGGGTTATTCTGAGTGAAAACATTGCCACAGTGATGCCATCTCTGAAAACACATCGGCGCTATGTCACTTTTCACATTCAGCCATCACCTAACTACCCGTCAAATTTCACGTCAATCGGTCGAGGTTCAAAGAATTCGAAGCGGAAAACGACTGGACTATTATAGAAACTGGCTATTTTTTTAGTACCTTTACAACATTCTCGAACTCCCGTGTTTCAACAGTGACATAACATATTATAAGACGTAATATGACCGTTAAAATGCAACACTTTGCCACTGCGAGCGCACGATCGGCTACAGCCTCCACACACAGCAGCTGCACGCAAATGTAATAGGTAATATGAAATTGGTTTATTAACCGTTTATTTAGGTTATTAGTAGCATAATAGTTATTAAAATATGCAGTGTGAGCCAAATTTTACAGCGAGGCTTGGCCTCAGTTGCAGTTCATAAGACGAGCCGCCACTGATTTTCCCCTTACCATCCCTCAACCGAATAAGATCATCAACTTTAATTTAAAAAGCTTGTTAATACACACGATATACCTCACGATATTTTCAAGTGAATATTATTAGTTTTCGGAGTTGCCCAAATTGATAACCCAATTTCTCCTATGCTTCGTATCAATCTCCGTTTTGTTAGCGATTCGCTTAAAATCAAATATTTTCTTTGTTCCCTGACTTGTTTAGAATAAACCAACTTCATGGTGCTTAATGCCTACATTCCCACTACGATATGACAAAGCCATGAATGCGGTACAGTAATTGCAGTTGTAATGACATCCCGGTAACTATACTCACTCTACAGTGTGCATACTAATAGTCGGTTTCTTGAGCGCATACGAGAGCTATATAATAACGGATAGGTAGATAAAGCTTATTTTGCCTTAGTTTTATATGCAAAGCTAAACTGGGAAACTTTCTGTTCCATTTGAAATGCATCGTGCAAAATATGATAACGCCAATGTGCAAGGACATATTATTTTATTACTTTACATGATTACTTCAGTCGATACTGTTTTATTTTATATTAAATACTGTTTGTCTTGAAGTCCGGCTAAGAATGTCGCCGACATGTCGCAAAAAAATAAATGATTTTAGGTGATCACACAAAAAACTTTAAACCATGGAGATAGGTGTATATATATATATATATATATATATATATATATATATATATATATATATATATATATATATATATATATATATATATATATATATATATATATATATATATATATATATATATATATATACCGTTCAAAAGAGAATTAGTGGTTAATATCGCCGATAGAGGTGTTATTACAATCATCTATAGGTGTATCTGCTAATCTCATTTTATGGAAGTGAGATCTGTGAGTTCTATGATCACAAAAGTCACGTACACATACCGAGACACGTTTACTTGCTTGAATAATGGCTTCGTCTGTAATTTATTGCGAATTTTACAATACCTATAATTTTAGTTGACTGCTATATTGGAGTAGTTTGTTTCCCATGATTTCCGGCGTTTCATATGCAGTGTAGGGGTAAGATCTACTGCCGGAATTCCTTCTATTGAATCACCTTCATTTGTAGCTTTATTCGCCAATATGTCAGCAACTTCATTGTCATTGATTCACACATGTGCTTTAACGCATATAAGGCGCCTTTACCGCCCAATTCAATGTTCTGTATAATTTCAGCGGTTATTTTATTCCTGTAGATATTGTGTTTGGAATATCGAAGCGTTGTGAGTACTGAGAGGAATAACAGTAAACTTTTATCTACCCTCATTTGCATACGGCCTTGCGTTTGGCATTAAACTTTAATTAAAACGATTTTATTGCTACGAGTAAAAGGTTATGAGCATTCAAAAATCAGGAACTATATGACATGCAATACATCAATAAACAATTAAGCTTCAGTAGATATAACATTAGAATGGAAGTATATATTTTAGTATTTACCTAGATGAATTCTTTAGTTTATGGTCTTCCAGCTTATGAAGTTTGGCACCATACAGTGACATGATCATGCCTAAAGAAACTAATATAATGTGCATCAAAATTAAAGCACCAGTAAAAATGCGCCACATCTTCAAGGTTGATTGTCTCTCCGTGGGTTGCACCTGCTGCAACAGCGGATACTATTTTCTAATTATTTTATCGTAGGTATATCTGTTTTAAATTAAATACGCAGTTAAAGATTAAATAACTCAATTTGATGAAAAAAATTAAGAACTTAACTAGGCAGCTCATCGAAAATAAATAACAGTTGCATCAAAGTGACAAAATATCATTTTGATATAATTTGCTGAAGGATTGCCTGCACAAAGTGTTTAATTAGATCAAATTATTGTAATTGGAAGTCAAAATAAGAATTTTTAATTGTGATTAACGTGTGCTTAATTTTGAAACTACCGTGCCATAGCTCTGAGATTGGGAGATCACCAGGTACAACTTAATGCTACTCATAATATCCAAACATTGGAAAAGGACTCACAGAATATGTCTGCTATATCCCTAGTATTGAAGTAGATTTCACCATCCTGGTTCAGAGATTTCATCAGGTACCAATTTTTTTCCCTATTAACCAGATTCCAAATTATTTTAGGCCCATTATTTCAGGTAAGTATATATTAATTTCTTACAATAGTCCTGTTGAGTTTTTTTTAGAAGATTGTTATAATCAATTTTGATTTTTTTATAGAAGTTTAGAGATTCAACTGTGTTTAATGCTTTATAATTAGTAACCTATACATTTTTAATTTAAACATTTACTAGCTTGTTTAATTTCCGTAGTTATCCATGATTTTGACTGGACTGTATAGTTACAGGTTTTAACGGGATAGGACTTTTCACTTAACGGGACTTAATTATTCCAGTAATTATTATTTCACGTCCCCACCTACTGTGACGTGTAATTTGACCTGACTACTGTGTAGCTATGTTAATACTGTTTAGTATCCCTTGGAATATATGATATAGTCCGGTAACCCAATAAAGTTTTATAGTGCAGAAAGTTATGCTTATCAATTTAGTGTCCCATGTACAACGTTAAAAGTCAAGTATGATATATTATGCCCACTATAAACTAAATTGTCTTTTGCGAGTTCTGAAGCATCCTACGGTGCACACAATTATCTACGATAGACGGTGTCGGGAATGATATTAAAAGTTCTCACTAACTTTAGACTCTTATATAGGAGAAATATAGCAGAATTTCTTGTGTTTAACTTCTATATTGTTCCGAAAAGGCGTGATAACTTCGGGATGAACCGAGAATATTACCGCACTATTTTATTCTGTTTATCACCGGATTTAACGCCATTCGACATCAGCGCGTATCCTCGTTAACTGAATAGGTTTCACAATAAACAAGCAATTTTTCATGTTTATTGACTAATATTCATTAAAAAGTTATAACATTCGGTTAGTAAATATGTACGTACCCACATATTGAAAATATAATACACATGAATTTAATATTCAACCCTTTTTACTTTTGATATTATTTGATAAGCAGAATAATTAAACCGATAGGTTTCAATATAGATATTTATTTTATTTTATTTAGTTAGAGTTGTTTAGTTAGAGTTATCAAATATATCTATTCTCTCCCCATCCTGTAGGTTGTTACAGTTAGTACACATTATAAATAATGAAGAGGATTTCAATAAATGTGTTTGAGGTATATGGAGAGTAAAGGTTTTATTCGATCGGCTTAAGATTATTGGTACAGTCGTAAGCAAAAAAAATTAGACAACTATTTTTTCTAATGTAAATCTATCTCTGTTTGAATAATATTTGACAACTAACTGACACAAATTTTACAAGAATTAAAGTTAGATGCACACAACTAGATTTTGGCAAAAATACATTATTGTCCTTTCTGTGCTAACGACTGTACAAGAAAATTCAACTATCTTTATGTCAGAACAGTATTTATTGTGTATTAACTGGTAGTCCTGTGAAGCTGGCGCTGCTTTTTTTAAATCGCCAATATGGGAGTTGGGAGTTCCCAGTAAAAATAAAAGAATTCAGTAGTTCAATGTGAGACACAGCAATAGTTCTAGCAATTTACGTCGAGAAATCGCGGAAAACAATTTAAGCCGCTAACGACGCTAAAAATAGCGTAGCGTGACGCTATTCAACCAAAAAGAGTTCACGATAATTTTTCGGTAGAGACAAAAAGAGTTCAGGAGATCACAATGAAAAAAATAATAGTTCATTAAATTTGCAAGTTGAAAAAAATATTTCCAATGAAAAATGTTGCTTTCCAATGTTGCTTTCCAAATGTTGCTTTCCAATAAAAAAAAGTATTTCACATTGAACTCCTGAACTGTTTTAATTCCACTGCATCCGTCCATTTGAATCGTTCTATATATATGTTCTGTTATGTTCATTATTTCTAGTGATTTTTATACAAAGTGAAACGGTAATTTCGTTTTATGATTTAATTTGAGGACATGTGGCACTCCATGTAATTTACTCATTTTAACAAAATTTCCATTTGCCCTTGCTAATGAAATTACGTATTACATGGGGCAGCTAATAACATACATACATATCCAGAGTATTCCTGCTTTTATTAGAATTATAATTACAAGTTTACTTTATGGACAGTTGCGAATTATGTTATGTTGATATGCAAAGGCACAATTACATGGAACATCCCAACGAATATTCATTATCAGTGGTGTCGTATTGTAAGACGTTATAAGACCTATGGAAATCTAAGTACCCAGAAGTATACAAATATTTACTGCAGATATTTTCAATTTCACTACAAATTGCGCGGTGGCAGGTATGCAAAAATTTATTGACGTTTACCGTATATAACCGAAGATATGTCCGGATTTGTATACCACGAGGCAACGATAACACTCTTTTTCAATATGTCAAAACTATACTACGCACAGATAACACATTTGGCAATTTTGTTAAGAATTAGACGCATTTCTATTGACGGAACCAACGAGTGTATATTATTTTCACAATACCGGAAAAAATCTGTATAGGTTTGGACTATTTTAGTTATTTCTTACGCTCGCTGGCGCCGACTTGATATTTTTAAAGACATTTATTTAATCTAGAGTGCTGCAATTAACTTTAAATGAAAAGTGGCATAGAGACTAATGGAAAAATACACACTTGGGTTTTAATTGATTTAATAGATTTAATAGTTTTAATAGATTTATTACATTTTAATAGATTTAATAATTAGGTACAGTCTAATCATTCGAAGTTTATTCTTTAAAATTATGTTTTAAAAGCTTGGCGTATTCGCTTTCCAAAATTGCCGATATGTCTGAGGATGTAGGTATTAATAGGTACAATAATAGGTGCAGCACAAGAATACCTAACCGCCTATCAAAAAAATAGAGCCCATCTAAAAAATAAGCTTAAGATCCCCATAACGTGAAGGCCAACGTATGGGAAAATTATGAAAATTATTTGTACAATGACCTGTTATAAAAATTTCCGTTAAGTAATTTAGTAAAGTACATCTCGCATATATAAGAATTAAAAAAAAAACCTTTATTATATTTGATATATTTGGTGCTAATATCGCCAAAAACTGAGTAAAGGTAGAAAACTTATGACAATGTTGCATCTGGCGCTCGAGGCCGAAAACTTTGATATTCACTGGACCAACATCGTAAACAACTCACCAAAAAATTGGAACTACCAGGGTCGTATAAAAATAAGAATATATCCTTCAGGGGTATTGTCAAGGTCGGTATAATATTTGAGGTTGGATTTTTACGGCATTCGCCATTCTTTAAAAATTGTTGCCAATAACTTAAAACCGAAATTTTATGTTCACTGCTGACTAATAGGTTTTCATAATGCAATTTTAAAAATTATAACTAAATGATAAAAACGACACTAATTATATATCGAGGTGCAGTTTTTTTTCAGCGTTCTCTTCTGAATATTTCAACTTCGTAATTATTCTTTTAGTTTATGCAACGTTAAAAATTTCAATATAAACCACGACCTGTCATACTCAATCTGCAGAGAAAAATGTACTTTTTATTACTAAAGGTATTACTGCGTTCGGAAACTTCACAATTTACTTTTAAAGATCAAAAGCCAACTTACATTTTACTTTTCTGAGAACTACCTACTTGCTCTTAAAGACATATTTGCAGCTTATCAACTTTGATGTGCAACATCTTGAGGGGCTAAGCGCTCTCAGCCAGTAGAGCACCCAACTCTTACATCGACTTTGGACTTCCGTAATATATTTTTCAGGTTCGTCGAGCTAAACGAATAAGTACAGTGGAAAGCTGCACCTGGCTTGGCTTTCAGTCAATAAAGGTGTTACGCACCATTACTCTATTTTAAAGGTTTTTGTACGTATTTGAATAGGATTTAATAACAGTTGACTTGCTACGAGTCTGGCTGACCATAAGTAGCATTAAATAGAGACCGATTAGGTTCTTGAATTAAACCACCTTGTTAGCTCAGAATAATGACAAAAAATACATCTGGATCTCGTACTGTGTGAAAGTTACCTTAAAACCGATGTGTATCATAACCACGGTCGTTAGTATAAGGAACGTGTATCATAACAAGGGGCAAATCAAAATTCCACATTTTTTTAATATTCTAGGAAAATATTTTATCGTCTTAATGATCTTATCATTCTCGTAGAACAGAACAGCTGCCCACAACTGCATGGCGGAAAAATTAAAGACACAATGGCGGGCAAATTAAAGACTGGCTGGAAGAGAGAAACATTGAACACTATGATAATTCACTACTTAAAGCTGAATTGTTGACAATGGCACGGCAACATTTTTCAGCTTTCAAGAAGTATGTACCTAGTGGATGAAATGGCCAAAGCATGGGGAATGGAGGTAATTCGATTGCCTCCATATGACTGCGAACTGAACCCAATTGAGCTGGGAAAAAACTTCTCAATGGTGCAATCAAAGAAGTAAATGCGGCCAACTGGATAAAATGTGAAGGTGGAATCAAGAACGTGAGATCTCGATATTATGCTTATTTTATTAACCAGCTTATTTTTTTTACCAGACCAGATATTTTCTTTATTAATACACAGTAGTTACTTTTAGCCATTCTTCTTGTAAATCTTTATTTCTAGGAAATCTTCAAAAATAAGTGGTTGGATTTAAAAATATATACAACATAAAACTTTTTTAGTAGTAACAGACAAAATCAATTATTTCTGGAATTATGATTATCACACGCATACTACGTAAACATACCACAGGAACTGCTGATTTGTCTGTGATTTGACATATTTGACAATCAACCTTCAAAATGGCAACCCACTTAGCGTCCCCAACTTTTAGATTGCACAGTCGTCTAAGCTCATTCTCTTCCCTCTCCATATCTCTGGTACCACCACAGACAAGACATATCACAGACTACAGAGAAGTAGTACGTGGTCATATATAACTTTAATGAAATGAAGTCTTAATTTGTATAATTTATAATAACAAATTTTCTCATAGATATTTCCGTTTTTATGACAAAATGGCAAATTTTCTTATTTTTATGATTTCAGGACACTCTAAGAGTCCTGTATAACATTTGACTATTTGATCCTTTTCTGATATTCTTTTCAATATCGGCATTATTCTAATATAATTTCACAGGGATCCCACGGAAATATTCCTTGTGATACTTCCTCCTATCTAATTAACAAACTTGTTTATACAACATCATAACGACGTTGTGCAAAAAGAGTAAGAAACAAATAAGACGCTTTTCAGGAAATAGCGCTGTTGTTGTACTTGCTATTGAAAAAAAAGTCAAATAAAATACGCAGAGAACGAATATTGAGGAATCGGGTAGAGGGTACAAGGAAGAAGTGTTCTATCCGCTTCAGAATTTCCAATATATGCTGTTTTGAAAGCATCTTATTTGTACATGCCTTAAGTGGATGTGACACCATATCGGCGCTTTTCAATCAGGGAAAGGTCCAGTTCTTCAATAGTTTAGAGAAACACGCAGTTCATGTTTGAAGACGCCTATGCAAAGTTAACGCAAGTCGTTGTCTCTGGAGAATTGTTTATGTTGAGCCAGTATGGTGCAGGGAGAAAACAACATAACAGATTCTCTGCGGTATAAGAAAATGTTTTTTCTTTAATCTCGTGGCACTACCAGCAACATCCGATGCGCGCCATCATCCTGCATTGGGTACTTATTGTTAAGTACAGAGTTGGCATTGCACAGAAAGCTCCAGAGAATCGTGGATGGAGGAGAACAAGGGCAGGACGGGACGAAATACGGAGCACCAAGGAATCAGCACCAGATGTTTTACTTAAGATCATCTCGTGCAGATTGCAGATGCCAGAAAGGTTGTGGAGCTGCTTGCGGTTGCATAAAGCAGGATTGAAATATTCGGTTCTGTGTTTACATTGCAATGGGACGTCCTGCAAAAATAATCCCAGGCAGATTTAGGACGAGGAAGACCAGCCAGAAAACGCAGAAGGCCTCGACTCTGAATTGATGCCTCGGGATGATGACAATGGAGGCGAGTATGCTTTACAACAATAGAAGCGACCGTATGCAAAAAAAATAATGAAATTGTCGCCTATGCCAAAAATAATAACCAAATATTGACCGTATAAATGGTTAATTTAAAAATTTCGATATTGAAGTAGGTAGCGGCGCGTTTCAAAAACATATATTTTGTTATATATGCAACCAAACTTATCAAATCAGGCATCCGCAGACTCAGAAAATATTGCTATTTCAAAAAAAACGTTAGAGAATTATTTGAAGTCGATCTCGGTCATAATCCGCGATGAAAATCTGATTCTGTCGGAAATTGCAAATCAACCCCCTATTTTGGCGGCGCCCCGTAGATCGGAAACTATTGTTCGCAAATGAAAAATGAATAAGAACAAAAGTATGCACAATTTTATTCTCTACATATTTTATTTGAACTTTCTTTTCGATAGCACTCTCACCAACGGCGAAAATCCCCCCAATGCAGAGTCACGATTTACAATACAATATTGTATTAACCAAACTAATTCCGGAGATACCTGTTGTGAATAATAAATAATGCTGTCATTATGATACTAAAAAAGTATTTTAAATATTTAGTGAAACATAAAACTACATAGTATAAGATCTAGAGCGTAATAAAAACCCCAGGAGTTCATTGTGTACGTAATATATTGGTAATAAAAGTAATATCTTTTCTAATACACTCGTATGTAGTGATGTTTATGAAAACGGGGTAATCACTAAATAGCGTGTCACTTCTTATATTAATGTAGATTCTATGATAACATTTTACGAGGCATGAATAATGAGAATATTTGTCAGAATATAATTAATATGAAACATACATTACAGATCGAATATTAAAAACAATTAATTCGTGTAATTCACCTTCTAGAATTATTCATAAAGCAGCTAATGCTACAGTAAGTCATCGAGACATAAAATAACTAAGTACCTATAGAAAAGTCATTAATGAGAATATTAACGATGATCCGACGACTGACTTTTATTATTATTATTTTTATTTCTGGGATCTCACAGAGCTGCAACACCATTTCACTTTTCTACAAAACCTCTCTACTACTTCTACTATCTACTTATTGTCAGCTACATTCTATCGAGATCTATTGGGAATATCAACCTGTCGTGATAATTTTCTTACTGACATTACACCTCTATACTCTTCACGGATTAATTGGCAGGTAAATCGTTTTTTATGCATTTTTGTTTCCAGAGACAACTGAATTGACAAGTTTCGACGTTTTCCAGTATTTGTGTTCTGAAAGTTTTTCAAAACTTTTCGGACAAGCGTCATTAGTTTGTGATATAACAATTCCTAATACTAATCCAGGTATGATTGTACAGAAAATTGATAGAAAGCTCGAGATATTTTACAAACCAACACCCGGCAAGCATCGCTGCTGGCCAGACTTGATTTTATAAACAACATAATACGCGAAAATTTAAATATACTAGGGCAAATTGCTTTGTTAATTACTCTAATCCATATTTAAATTGGTGTGGGTTTTAACTGGAAAGTTTTAATCAAGTACAAAGTTAAATAAAGCAGCGATTTTTAATTCAATTAACTGCAATGCCCTCCCGGGAAGTTAGTTATTCAATAAAACGAATTAGTCCCATTTAAAAACGTCTGTAGCGGAAAACAGAAAACTAACATATCCATATAAATGGCTTTTTGCATATATTATGTTCCAAGATAACAATTATTATTCCTATTTAAAACGAATCAACAAAGCATTGGATTTAGACGAAAAGTTAACTCCAACTAACATTTTTATAATATGCAGTAGAATCGGGGGATACTAGAATCAACGTAAACCCTACAAAAGACAGGGAGATATTCTACAAATTTCTTCGTTACACCGCCATGTGCCTGACGCGTGGCCGCAACTTTTGATTTATGAAGTACCGTTGCGGAGCAACCGAAGGGGGAACCGAATGGGATTCCTAATAAAGAACATACTTGCGAGTTTCGAAAAAGAAAAATGATTATGTTTGTTACAATAGCATTTTCAGTTTGACATGGGTTTCATTGGGTCAATTATTTTCACTGTATCATTAACTCGGAATATTGAAAAGGTACCGTGGAAAAACAAGTTAGCAACAAAGAAATATATTAAAATAACAAATAAGTAACATGAAACATTAATGTGGTTAAGGCTAATATCAACAATGTAGGATGTGAATTTAAAACCTCTACTATTTAAAGCCTCTACAAGAAAACGTTTAGTCTTTTTGTTGATAACAGATCGACAGTAGTCCAGGAAGTTTAACATTTCACTTCGGAAAAATTTATAGTGAACTATAAATAGGTCCCAAAGATTCCGTTATATGCATAACTTTTGACAGCGGACCTCTTCATCAATCGGAGCGCGACCAACCAAAATTACCAAAAGGTCTACATCTTCCCCAACAACAATTATTTCATTTGTGCGTGAACAATGTGAACATAAAGATGTTTCAATGATTAAAACGTCAGCATCATCTTACGCCTGTTTAACGACAAAATTGTTGGCTTCGAACTGGACAGACAACATTAACATTAATCTGCTCTTGTTGTTACTGGAAGAAAGGAATTTATCCTTGCGTACTGTGGAAAACATCATCTCGTCGAGGTAAGAATGAACAGATGAACATTTTGCTGCACGACGACATTGTTTCATGGCTTTCACGCTGTTGGTGCTGCTATTATAGCCATCGCAGACTACGACAACATTTGAATCGTAGTACTTTGTAACCAATATTCTTTGCACAACCCGAAACAAAGGATTTCTGGAGGATTTCCGTCTAAAGATTATATAGTATATATGTGGATATACTTCCCAGACACTACACAACACATTTTTATGTGTCTTATCTTCACTCTCTTATGTCTATGAGAGCAACTAACGCAAAATGAAATGTTTAATGGTTGCCGTATATCAATGTACGTTTATTAAAAGCAATTGGTTTTAAATGGAAAAAAGATTATCCAAGACGAGGTCTAATGGTACTTACTAAAGTTGCTCTAACATAAGAGGAATTTTTGAGATACTATATAAAAGAAAAGAACTAAGTACCAGTTGTTTTCATACACGAAACTTGGATTTTTCAAAAATGGTACCTGAGGTAAGTCGTTCATGGCAAGATGATAATACAAAAAGTGCCAGGAAAACGAAAGTTGATGGCAAAAGGTGAGCCTTAAAACCATATAAAAATAAATATAATTATTGCAATTAACTTTTTCAATTAATTTTTATTGTGTGGACATATCATACCGAATGTGCAGATATATCATACAGCATGCTGGCAATGTACAGGGTAAGTCTCATAAGATTGACAAAGGGGGGTGTCAATCTCACTTATCCTTTGCCGATTTAACTCATTCAAAAAAGGCGTGGACGCGGTTTTTGATGAATTTTTATAATCTGAGCACGGATATTAAAAATCTCGTAAGATATACAGGGTGGAAAATAAAGCATGATTTTTTTAAATGGAACACCCCGTATATTTTTAGACCAAAATAATGTCCTTAATTTCTAATTGTTATATAATCACTCCACCTATTCGTGAGATATTACTAAAAACTTGTCACATTACGGGTGTCAATTATAAAACAAAAAACATATCAAGATACCTCTGGAAACAATGCCATTTATTTAGATAATAAATAAATAATATATAGGTGACAATAGCAGTAACGAGTAATAACAATAAACAACATAAGCCTAATAAAAACAAATAAAAGTCAATATTAATACAGTAACACAATAGAGTAACACAATTTTATTTATTTACACGTAACGTAATTAAATATTTTCCACGTAACCACCACCATTCTAAATACACATTTGGCATCGCTTTATAAAATTGCTTCTCACCCTTTGAAATATATCACCATTTTGGTTTAATTCCTCAATTTTTACACGTATGCATTCTTTTAACTCATTCATATTATTAAAAACCCCAGTTTCGTATATATCTTGTTTTATCGTACGGCAGAGAAAAAAATCCATAGGTGTTAAGTCCGGACTTTTAACGGGCCAATGTATAACACCTTGCCTTCCTATCCAAATAGGATATTTTCTCTTTAGGTATTCGGTGACGTTCCTTGTGGTGGTGCTCCATCCTGCTGCCAAATAACACATCTGTTGTCCACTAAATTAATATTATCTCAATAATTTTCAACTGGATGTTGAAGAATATCCACATAACGTTGTGCATTTAAGGGCATATTAATAAATACAGATCCTACAATAGCATCCTTGTGGATGCCACACCACACGTTTACAGTTTGGTATCCTTGTTTTTTATTTTTTTTACAATATGTGGATTTTCCGCTGCCTAGTAATGTGCATTTTTTCTGTTAAAAATTCCCGCAGTAGAAAAACTGCTTTCGTCAGTCCAAAAGACATGACTTAGAAACTCATCATCTTCCTCTATTCTATCAAGAATGTCTCTGCAGAATCTGTCTTGAAGGTTGTTGTCGTCTAAATATTGAACGGGCAAAATACTATATGGTTTAAAATTATGGCGATGTAATATTTTTATCACACTTCTTTGTGATATATCCAATTCTATTGCTGTGGCATAGGATGATTTGGATGGATTTTCAGCAAAATATAATAACGCGTTGAGTTCTGTGTCTTCTCCCGTTTTTGTTCTTCGCATTTCCCTTTTCTTGTCTCTCAGAGATTCGGTATTCTTAAACTTTGCATAAATGTTTTTAAAACTATTTTTGGAAGGAGGTAGCCTTTCTCGAAATAACCTAACATAGTCCCTCCGAGCAAGAGACTTATTCTTGTTGCACTGAATATAAATTTCAAGTAACTCTTTTCGCTCTTCCAATGAATATACCATTTTCAAAATAACTACGAACACTACGTATTTTTTACGCTAATATCTAAGAGAGTGAACTACTATCTCACAAAAAACTGGATGACAGCTGTCAACAAATAAACAATGCAAATTTGCATTGTTTCTAGAGGTATCTTGATGTTCTTATTTTATAATTGACACCCGTAATGTGATAAGTTTTTAGTAATATCTCACGAACAGGTGGAGTGATTATATAACAATTACACATTTTTGGATTCAGAAAATTAAGGACATTATTTTGGTCTAAAAATATACGGAGTGTTCCATTTAAAAAAATCATGTTTTATTTTCCACCCTGTATATTTGACGAGATTTTTAATATCTGTTCTCAGATTATAAAAATTCATCAAATACCATGTCTACTCCTTTTTTGAATGAGTTAAATCGGCAAAGGATAAGTGAGATAAGGGGGGTGTCAATCTTAAGAGACTTACCCGGTACATGAATTTGTTGATAATTGCAGAAGGCATATTTTAATCGAAATGTTGCAACAAAGTGTTAACAATAGAAATTTTGTTGCCCTATATTTTTTGCAAATGTAAGTGGAGTTTCCCACCATTCGGCTAAAAAAAACTTATATAGCTGATTTTTGAAAAAAACATTTCACCTATTCCAGAACTCAGGAGGCCGCCACTGATGTGAGTGCCTTATTTGAAGATTTAAACTGTATGTAAATTTATCTCTGGTTGCTATGGAAATCGTCATTTTCAGAATGACAACTTTTTGGGAATTTTTTGCCTGTTACTTATTGTTTTATTATATTATTACGTATTATTTATATTAATCAAAAAAATAATTACTGTTTCAAAACGAGAAAAGCAATCTCTAAAATATGTGTGAAAGTATCACAACCCATTTAATATTACCCCAACGGCCGCCTGTTATATCTCTATAAACGCGCATAGAGACACGAGCACTAAAATTTTAGCTATTAAAATTTTACAACGGCGTATATGGCAACCGCAGGTACCTAATTGTGCGAGATTCGCAATTATAGTGTCGGCACAATTTAGCAGCGCCTTTACAGGGCTTCAATTTGCCCTTTTGGCTCGACTGTACCCCGAAAGCTTTCGCCTTCGCATTCTTTGCAATCAAAAGGAGCTAGCTGTAGTGCTTGAGCTCGCGGGGCGCTTTACCCCACATTGTGTAAACCTACCCTTCATATTGTGTATTATTTATAAACACAGGCATAACTAACAATGCATATATGATGGAGAACATTAAATGTCTTCGATTTTCTACCTAGACGCCGTTTATTTTGACTGGGGCTCGTTCGGGCGGCAATTTATGGAAAAGGTTAGAAGGCATTAGCTTTAAGTTAAAGGGTTTAATGTTTACTTTCGTGGATTTATTAAAGCTTATGCTTTAGTAGTTCTATCATCCGTATACGTGGGTAGACGGATTTATTAGCCTGGTCGTTAATGGCTGGATTTATGTGCGAGCGCAAAGTGATTCACGTGGATTTGAATTTCGATCGGCCCTTTTATTTCCCTAGATTCCACTTTCTGGCATATATATAACTAGTTTCAGATACCTCAGAAAAGAAAATGCAAGAGGATACGTTAAAACTGTGTATGGCTATTCTATAGGTTAAAGCCTACCTACAAACAAGAGGTTATAAAAGCATAATTTTTAGAAATTTTTTATCTATAACTCACAAATATTACAGATAATTTGACATGGCTAATCCAAAATTGAATCCTCTAGAATCCTTCTTGTTTTATGAGCGTCAGTTCTATGAACACTAATTTGTAATTTACTAGAAGGATCTCTTAAAACATCTCTTAAAACAACTCTTTTCAAATAGTGAATTCTATGATATTATAGTATTTGATTAAATTTATTGAATTTTGTTGAATAGATAGATAGATAGATAGTTTATTCATCTTTGTGCCAATTTACATCGGGTAGATACGTCATCGTCATCGTCATCGTAACAAATAATATACCTAATATTAATTATACATATAAGAATGTAAAATACAATAAAAAACAGTAAGTAAGTATACTATACTAAATAATAGGTAAACATTATTATACATACACACATACACATATATATACAAATATACAACACATATACGTATTTATATACATATATATACATATATACACATATACATATATACATACACATACATATACATACTCGCATATACATATATACACACATATTCATACATACCTTTACATTACTAATAATAATGTTTTCCTATAAAAAATATAAAAATGTATAAATAATATAAAAATGATTAAAAATATTAAAAATATTAGATATCTAACATGCTAATGTTTTAAAAATAAATAAACGTAAAATAAATAACTTAATTGACTTGATTTGTAGCAGTAACAAATTCCTCAATCGAGTAAAATGCATTTTCTAATAGATAATATTTTAATTTGATCTTAAAGGTAGGCAGTGTGGTTGCACTACTTATATTAAAGGGTAGCATATTAAAAAAGTAACATCCAGCATATTGCGGCGATGAGTCCATTTTTTGGCACCAGTTGTCAAATTGTGTAACAACATTGCTTAGTTTTGTTTCTATATTTGAAATGCTGGGATCTGATATTATAATATTTGTATCATCGGCAATATCAATAATTGTATGATTTAAAATGTTTCCTGAAAATGTTCAAAAGAGCAAGAAAGAAGAAGATATTTGAATATGACTATGTTCACTGTCATATAATATGATAATAAATAAACAAATCTGAAAACCTTATTTCTGCCCTATGCAAACCTACGTAACTTATCTCTACTACATGGGACCAAGTCTGTCACAATGTTTCATAAAATTAGCAAAGTTTGAAATTGTTATTATCTTAGAAATTTATATTAATCCTTTTAAATTACCACGCACAAAAAATTATCACTATTCTCGATAACACTGATTGGTACAATAACTAACAAAAGCTGTTGGGCCCTGATAGTGGTACCATCTAGCGGATGTCGCCGTACTAACTCTGGAATGCTGCTATGATCGCTAGAACTCTATTATGGGATATATTCACCCTCAAACTTTTAATTTTCGGCTTCTGTGTTTATATTCTTTTATCCACTTGAAGTTTCTTAGAAAATTGTTTCCTTTTCTTTTATATTGATCACCAAACTCTTCTGCGGCTGGGACGCTACCAAGCCTTCTTACTTGCTAATTACGACTAAAACACTTAATTTGCAGTTATTTCTGCTTGTAGACCTTTTCCACTTATGTTCTTACTTATTTAGCGCAAATTTAAATACTTTCACTTTAGTTTTACTGTTAATTTATAACAAATTTTTATAAAAATTAGGAGCGTGGCTGTTACCTCATCGAACGCCTTAGCTGGACTCTCCACTATTGTTCTATGTTACTACGGATATGCTGTATGGAAAAAGATCTGCATTTCCTGGTTACCATCCTTCTTTCTTGTTATTATGATATAAACTGGCCTATCAGATTGATGCCAAATATTTAATTTATTTAATTTTACGTAAAACCCTTACAATTTGATCTTCACTTGATCTAATTTCGAATTCTAAACACTATAATACAATCAGATTCACTTTCTGTTGCGTAACTTCAATTAGTGTACGAGGCGTTATCTCTACATTGCATTTTGGTTCGTGACTATAAACTCTCGAACCCCTTTTCTACACTGATGCTTTGGCATTAATCTTTTAATCTAGACATAGTTTATTAATGATCGGTACTCTATAGTTATTGTTGGGACTTGTCTATTGTCATTATGCTTGATATAGAATGTTGTGCACATAAATAATTTTGATATAATGATATTATGTTCTGACCAAGCAGGCGCGTAGCTCGTTGGCGTTCTTCTATAATATATACGTTGGTCAACGATACGTGTGTGTTTGCCCTTATGTAGGGTAAAATGGAGACAATATTTTTTTTCATTTTTTTTTTAAATTATAACAAACCACCAGGGAGTTTGGACACATGGGGCGTATCAGTTCTCGCATAATTTTACTGATCTTCAATTTTTTGGAAAGGTACGACGAGAAACAAACGAACAAAAACTCCTATTCTATATGTTAGCGTCTTCAGATTCGATGCAGAAACGATGGTTTTCGAGTTGCCGTTGAAAAAGTAAAATTTATAATATTCCACTATACCGGCCCGTATCTTTTAAACCGTTTGAGATATCGAGCCGACGTACATAACCTTTTTTGATCGTCCATTTATCCTCTACATTAAAGTATCCGCCCTTCTCCGGAAATAAAGCATATATGATTTTTTGAAGGAAACGGTGTAACAAAAATTAAAAATTTCAAGGCATGCATAAAAATATGAATTTTTTAAAAATTATCTTATAAACCCGAAAATAATTCTACATGTTTAAAATGAGGCGTAAATTTCAGTTCCGGTATCAAAATTTTCAATTGCAGTTAATGGCAGAAATTATCGAATTAGACCTATGTTCACCATGTAAAAGGGCTTACGGAAGAACTTTCCATTTTCAAGGGTGAAAAATCTGAAAAATCTTGTATCGAAAACCTTAAAATTGACTCTGTAAATGACTTATCTCGTGGACCTATAAAAAAATACAGAACGATAGCTAGTAGCGTCTGTATTAGCCTGGGATTACATACCTGATAAAATAACAAACGTAATATCATAAACACGTCTTAATATGTTTGTATTCCGTTTTAGTATTTAATTAAATAATATTGTTCTATGTGGATATTCCCATTATTTCAAGCAATTTTAGTTATTTTGGCCAAAAGTTTTTATTTAATTTCAAATCTCCAAGAATCAGTTGAAACTATTGGAAAATGTCTTCTAAATTTATTTATTTATTTAAAAAAAAATGCTTCCCATTTCCTATTCGCTCGATTAACGCACTTGAAACGCTTGAAATAAGCGTTCCAATTTACGTGCTTCTTTTATCGGTACTCGAGACAGCTTCCACTTATCATGTCATGAATATAATATCAACCGAGTTCCTTCCTATTGCCTCCAACAAATCACGCAAAACGTCGGCATTTCCAAAACTAACGTGGAACTAAAAATAGCAAGTCGGATCGAATAATATATTTTATTACATCCATCGACCATACCATAAAGTTTATTATCGCGCCCTTTCCTCTTTATTCGCAACCACCTTTCCGTTTCTTATTTATTCCACAATAAAAGCCTCTGTCCTTGTCCATCCCGATTAGTCCTCCCTTCGTCTCCGTTACAACTATTTCGCAAGCCGACTGCAGATCCGTTTCTGTCGTCTACAGCTTTTGTGTCAGTGTTGGCACCCCTTATGTTCGGCTCGTGTAACGGGGGGGGGAGAGAACCCCACGTCAATCATTCTCCAGTCTTTATTGTAAACGTATATTTTTCCCTAGAAACAACGGCTGGTTATACCCGAAGTTCACGCGTAATATGAACTGTGAATAGCTTTGTCACGGCCTTACAGTCACGTGCCACCATATGATTAATAAATCAACTGGAAATTGATTGTTCTCGTCACTCTTTTATTCCACTGAATCGATTTTGAATTAAGGAATTTAATTTAATTCTTCACTGAACTATCTAGCGGACTTTACGTTTTCCATTAATAATATGTTACTATTTTTAACATGTAGGTACATATGGCCATTCATTTAACTTATTTCTAACTGATGTAATGAGAGATCAACAGATGTGGAAAGAAAACAGTCACTACAAGGAAATTGATACGGGTCGATGGCTTCGGGGCCTTCATCATTTTATACTATTTGTGACAATTCAAGAATGTAATGGAATGTGATTTATTTAAACACTCCAGTATCATCGGCAGTATTTTGGGTTTGATATTAAGGAAAAAAGTGCTTTTGTATCATTAAATATTAAACATGCAAACTGTACAAACAGTGTCTCGTGATACAAGCATTTTATAATTAGGTACAGTGCCGTTCAATTGAAAGTAAACGACTTTTTTAATTAATGTGAAACAGGCTTTCAGGTAATCAAAACTTAATTGTCAATTTTATTTGTCAGTTTACTAATAATTATTCTATATTTTGAGGTTTTCCTTATAATAATAATTATTATTATTATGTCGCGCTTAACTGAACCGCAATAAATGAGAGCTGTGATGTTACTGCAGAACGGATGGTCAATGTAAGCAGTTGCAGATACTTTGAATGTGAGTAAAGGTTGCATTTACAAAATTAAGCAATTCTGCATTTAATGGAATGCAGAAGGAACTGTTGAGCACGTCCATAGAGGGGGCCGTCAGAAATTCAGTACTATGGAGGAAGACGAACTCGTCCTTGACCACCTCCGACAGAATCCTTTTGATACAGCAGTAACAGAGAGCGTCTTACTGGTCAAAGCTACGCTCGCATTTTGGAATATGTTATGTTACCTTCCGTTTCCATTTTATATCCCGAGAACTTTACTTTCCAGCAGGAAAATATTTTTATTTCCTCTTTCCTTTTTCCATATTTCAATTAAATTTATATTTCAGGATAATTCCTCTATTCACAAATCACGAGTTGTTACTGAATGGCTGAATACAAACCATATTAACACTCTGCCTTGGCCCTCTAAGTCGCCGGATTTAAATCCGATAGAAAATGTATGGGCACAAATGGAAAAAGACATGTATAGCAGAAATTACCGACCAGCGAATGTAGAAGAACTGTGGTTGGCGAATGAAAATGCCTGGGAAAATATTGAAGAGGATTACACCAGGACACTAATATTGTTTATGAGAAATAGGCTTCAAAAAGTTATAAACGCGAATGGTGCTTGGACCAAATATTAATTAATAGTAATTTTCTTAAGTTCTCAGTTAGTTTGTTAATTTAATGTATTTTTTTACAAGAGACATCCTTACCATATAGATTTTCCTTAATAAATACTGCATATAAAATGCTGTCACCCTATAACTGACAGATACTTCAACCTAAAATAATTTTGAATGTGATCTGTTTATAAAAGCCTGCTTCACAATGGGAAAATTTCCAAAATTTCGTCGTTTACTTTCGTTTACTTTCAATTGAACAGCACCGTACATATAGGTATCATACAGGTAGGTTTCTCTGCGTTTATAATAAAGCACTTTTTAACTGATGCCGAAATACAACGGCCATAACTATTCCGATATCGGCGATATTTGGATGTTAGCAATCCTATTTAATAATTACAAATAGAGATATAGCAAGGGGAGCGACCTCTTCCCTCAAATGACTTTAAACTCCAACAGAACACTTCACTAATCACGAGTGACAATATCAGCTTATGGTTGGAACTCTACTTTTATGAATTAAGATACCCATGACAATACGGAACATGCATAAAATTTAAAAAATAAAAATAATACTAAATAAATAATGAACCTTTAATAAAACATAGCGTAACGTTGTAAACAGTGTACTTCACAAAAAACGTGTACTTCACAAAAAAAACAAGATTTCTAATTCCGCGCGATCAGTATGAAGGATCTAAACAGCGAAAAAATTTAAGCAGCCCGAAACGAGCTGTGACGTCACAACCTGCAATATTCGGTAGGCGTTGCGCCGGAAATCGGCCGAATATCGATGAAATCAAGCGGTCCAGTGTTCGCTCGCGCTTGATACTTTAATAATTTATAACAAATTTCTTATTGGGAATTAAGGCGTCATATTTTGCATATCTTATTTTTCAGTATGGTAGAACATTTTTATGCAATAACACAAATTTTTATTACAATAAAAAAATGTGAACTGTCCCTATTAAAAAAGTAATTGGTGCAAATTATTTTTTATTAGAAACATGACTTAATTGGTATTTTTCTCGTGCATAAAACATGAATAAGCGAAAATGGCGGATTGATCACCTGTACTGTAAAGCTCTCACTGATATGTCCAAAAATATCAAGTTAAATGCAGGACACTAGAAAGAAAAAATTTCCAGAAATGTTATACAATTAAAATTTTGCAAAATATCGTGCAAAATATATGGTGTCACAAAGACTATCAAAAAGAGTGTCCAAAAGACATAGATGTATAGATATGAAATATAGATGAAATATAGATGAAACGTAGATTTTTATACATTTTATGTGGAAATTTAATAAGTTTTAGCGTATGCTGTCAAAGATACAAAGATAGATATAGGTAGTGCCTCATATTCTGTACACAATATCTTTCCAAAATTTGAAATCGATATCTGTTTTCACAAGAAAGTATTCTCGTGAACAGGTAGAAATTTTCATGAGCGGAAAAATTATTGTATTAGAAAACAGATATTTTGTTTTTGACATAAAAATAAATAAATTATATTTTGAGAAATCATAAAGGTGCCTTTTTGTTTAATAAATTTATAAAGACCAAATGTTTGGGATGAAATTTTAGGAAATATACTGCTTATGAATAATAGACTAATAGTATACCAAATTATAATCTGAAATACCGTTTCAATTGGATAAAAAAGTCTTGAATCCAAAATTTTATTAGTAATTTTGACTATTGAAAATATGTCTGAATTAAGGGGAAAAATCATAACGCCGATCTACAAAATTAATTCTTTAATCTATAGGACATATTGTGTATTAAAAAATATTTTATTGAGTAATACTACTTCGCATAGTTTTTGAACATTTCAGAATTTGTGCAAGTGCTGGTAAGAATCCAAAAAAAGTCATATGTGGTTATTTATATAACTCATATCTTCACTAAGTGAAAGTGAAGTGAAGTTCAAGCTTTATTTGGTTTAAACATGCAATGCCACTCCCAACAGGACTCTTCCCAACGATTAAAGAAAACAAAATCGCATCTTGTAATTAGTACAATTTTCAATACAAATAGCGACTGGGACTGAGATGTAACATTGATATGCATGTGTTCAGGATGAGAAGGGTGACACAAAGCAGTATTTTGTGAAGATAAGGATGCGTTTTACCCTAAACTCTTATTTGTTGATGCCATTGATAAAGTAAATGATGGACGTATGTCATTGTATGTCTTCTTAATTGCAGACGGTAATGAGAAGCGAGATTGTATCATTACGCTTGCTGACTTCTGAAGATGCCAGAGATGGTTTTAACATTGCTAAGCTACCATAATGCAACCATAATGACGCAAAGATTTCTCGGAATGATTATCATTTTAACTTCCATACCCAAAAATCCTCATTTGCATCTGTCATTGTACCTATGCGTTCCCTTCCAAAAGAAACAAGTAAAACCAGAGATATATATATATCTATTAGCATATTCCAAAATATGGCTAATTACATCCGATATGTCTGTCATTTCTGTCATGTCAGTCATGATAACAAAGGTTTAAATAGGCCCTTCTAAAAATTTCAATTTAATCGGACTTAAACTAACGGAGATATAGGGTGATAAGTAAAAATTAAAAAAATTCTAAAAAATTTGAGATTTTTCAGAAAAAGGCTTTGACCCATTTTGCAATTCCGGATTGCCTAGAGAACTCCAAAATCGAATCCGCCAGAGCGATTTACATAAGAATAACATTTTTTTAGAAATCTTAAGACATTGCTCGTTCTCCGACTAAAACGTATATATATTATTATACTCCGTGGCCTCTACAACAAATCTGTCGTGGTCACATACGTTTTTCGTGAGACGGGTCCCATATATACGCGCCCAGTAGTATTTTCAATACAAATATTCGTATGTAATATTGCTATATAGTGAAATGTATGACTATCGAAGTAACCAACGTATAAATATAAATAATTCTACCTGATATACCCGTTCTAAAAGCACTTAGATCTCTTGAGTCTTATAAAAACGTCGAATTTATTACCAACACGACGATCATGTTGTAATCGCTTTTATTTTACATGCGCCATCAACAAGCTTATAGCGGCAGACACTATTTGATGAATCACCCCAATAATTGTTTACATACAGAGGTTAACTTCCTGTGCGCTATTTTTACAGAAAAGGACAGTGACTTGTATTTTTAGGCTCTGTAGCCAATTGATGAGCGCAGTGCGCCATTGCATTTGTTTATTTATTTCCCAGTGAGTTGTACAGTTTATGAGGAAACGTCACAATTTATTGCCCAAATTGTTCGTTTCCAGTAATTCAACGCCGGCAACATCATTTATACGGACAAGAATAATAGACTAATTCTAGAAGATATAGTAAGGAATCGGCAGCTATCTTAAACATTTCCGGATATGAAATAAAAATAAACTATGTGAATGGTCGACGGTGGATTGTTGGAGTTGCTGCCAAATATATTAGTTTAATGATGTGTTTGTCTGGAGGTTTGTCGGAGAGCCAAATAACATAATATGATTAACGGCAGAGTCTGTAATACCTTGGATTAATTGATTCACCCTAAATTTCTATTGACCGGCAGGAAACAAGAGACATTTTCAAATTTTAGATAAGTTTGATTTTTGATAATTTTGTTTACTTAGACAAATTTGAACGATTTATTCGCAAAGCGTCGATAAATTATTCGTATTTAAAACCTCTTCAGGTTGGCATCATTGAAACTAGTTTTAATTGTCTCCAGATGATGCCAGCATAGTTAAATATTCGTCTAGCAAAGTATAAGCGTTTTAGTGTTCGTGGAAATTCAATAGTCGAGTCGTCGTCGTCATCGTCGCCAGTGATATCATCACATCAATGGTTCCAGACCTTTCCAAAATAACTATGTCTAGATAAATAAAATATTTCAGCATTGACACATTTTAATAACTAAAAGTTTCGCTTGAATTAAAAAAGATATCGATAGCGCCGTTTAACTTCGAATTGTGGTACTTCTTCCAAAGCCTATTAAGGTGAATCAAAAAACCAAATGTTCAAACTGAAGGTAGGTTGCTGGCAAAACTTATTTTAAATGAGATGAGGAAACCATCCTCCCCCTTTTCCTGATCTACCCAACAAACACTTGTGGTTGAATTATGATTGAATTTTCGTGATCTGCAGTCTACCATGTGCAGACTGCGTACAACAAACAAACAAGCTAGACTTTTTAAATTTTGTTTATATATAAATAGGCCAGGCGGCAGGTCTGGCATTTGTAAATGGTGCCAAATGCCTTTAAAAATAGGAGTATACATTTTATGATTTTTAACGCCTTATTGCATGTTGTGAAGGTGTTCTCAAGTATTCCCCCTCCACCGAGACGAGCGTTAGCAACGGCGATGCAGAGAAGGTACAAGAAATCAGTTTTCAGCCAATAACTCATTTTATATTCATCGTAGAGCAATAATAGCTGTTTACATGAAAGCTGATTAAATTCTCTACAAAAAATGTGTTATACACCTTTCTTGTCGGACGCATATTTACAGAACAGTAGTCGCGTTGGGAAACATTAAAAGACTATGGAAAATATTGATCTGTTTACATATTTAGCCTGAAAATATCGTCAGTCTGAAGGAATACGAAGGATTAGTACTATGGAAAATATTGATCTGTTTACATATTTAGCCTGAAAATATCGTCAGTCTGAAGGAATACGAAGGATTAGTAGAAAATTATAAAGCATCAGGTGCAAGTGTGGTGCGTCAACAAGAACAAGAAAGGCTGCAAGGCAGCTTGCAGCTGTAAAAAGGCTGGCCTGCGTTGCTGGATTAAATGCAGAAACTGTCGATGCCAATCTTGTAATAACTTTAAAATTCAGGAAGACATTGGACTATGACGATCCCATCGACGTACCGCTTGATCAGTTCGTGGTAGATGAGGACGACGATTCCACTGATTCTCATAGTGAACCAGAGATGGAAGATAAGGTGGAAAATATCACTCAGCCATCTACCTCGGTAGAAACATCGCCGCATAGGGAATACATACCGGAATGACGTGTATTGTCCAAAAGACGACGACTGAATTATCAACTTCATATTGTAAGTAAATTAAGTTGCAATTGTAAAAACATAATTTTCCAGATCAAATCAGAACGTGCAGATTTCTGCGGAACGAACGCTAGCGAGTTCGGCAAAAGGATGCGAGTTACACAAAATAGTGATGTTGCCTATTTTCACCAATTTTGTATTTTATGAGAAGAAAACTGTGAATTTTATACGTTTAAAAACAATCCAGTATGTTGTAACGGTGTGACAGTTCGTCAATTTCATAGCTTGTCAGGTCTAAATAACCTACTATGAAATTAACTTTGCACAACCAGTTGCGTAATATTTTACTTTTCGTAACTGGTTGTGAAAATTAAGACGTTTTCTAACGTCAAAGGGTTTTCAAAAATCTCTCTATACATGGCAAAATTAGAAAAAAAATGTTCCAGTACTAGATATTGCGTCAAAAAGTTATATATGGCATCTGATGGACGCAAATATTCGATTTTTCTTGCAATCTTCAAAACTTGCTCACCTTTACGGGACTACTGCTCTGTAAATATGCGTCTGACGAGACATTTTCTCTTGAGAGTCAGCTTTCATTTTGTATAGTTTTTTTGTATCCAGTATTTTGCCGTACGATGGAAATAAAACGAGTTATTTTGACTGAAAACTGATTTTTCGCACCTTCTCTAGGTCGCCATTGCCAACGCTCGGTAGAGGGGGAAAACTTAAGAACACTTTCACAGCATGCAAATAAAGCGTTTAAAACCATACAATTTTTACCCCCATTTTTAAACGCTTCAAAGAACTGGGTTAAGATACGAATGAATGAAGATAATTTTGTCAAATACTTTGTTAAATGTAATTTAAGCAAAAGTACTTAAAAGTGTATTATTAAGCTCATGTACAGCTTCGTGATATCCTGTAAATAAGGGCTATCGATACCGACTTAGTCAATAGGCAAAATATCAAATTCTGTACAAGACTGCATGCACAGCAGGCGTATTGGATTTCAGCGAGTTCATACTCTATAAGTATTAGGGATTAGCAACTATGCGAGGGTCCCACAAGCTATCATGATTGATTGTATCGTATGAATCATAGTTCCGCAGGGACGTCTCCCATTTCTAGATAAATCCGCACCAAATTACTTTCATTTATCATATTATATGTGATATTTCGTCATTTAGAACTTAAAATTCGTCCGATATCCTAGCAAAGATTGCTTGGTAATCAATATTGACTCCGGCTATTTACACAAAATTAGGCCGGATCTCTACGGAAATTGAGGTTATCACAGGAGCATATCTAGTTTATTACCTTATTACGTGGCTGGAGTATTACATTCCTCTGGTGTTTTTCGAAGGCAATATCCTGTTTTAATAATGTAACTGAATCGAGGATATGCAGTTTCTGGAGTAGTGTCGAATTATTTTGTTAGGGCGATATTCTCCAACGATTCCGCTGCTTTGTGCTATATGCACGCCGAAATTGTTTTACCCGCGGAATTTATTTCATTATACATTCATTTAGGTTATCTTATGTGGTCTTATTGTTCATTAATACACTCCGACGTTAACTAAGTTCCTTCAATCAATGACTGGGATTAATAGTTTATCGACTATGTCGAAGAAAACACGGCTAAAATTTATTTTTGCGAATTTATCATCCACCAAGTGCTATTAAATTTAGGATTTACCAATACCCGCTATACCTATTTTAAAGCTATACCAATATAAAGACCAATAACTGCTATACCAATTTTAAAGAGTTATAACGCGGCAAAGGTTGAAGATAGTTTGGTGGTGCTCGAAAAAATGTTGTAGGGACCGACAAGACAAAAATGTTTAAAAATACGATGTATGATTTGTAAACTTTTTCGTTCAGCTGTTTTTCTCAGCCGTTGTTTCCACAGCTACTCGTAGTTTTGGTGGAATACCATCCAACTCACAATCAGGAATTATACGGCGTTTTGAACAAATCACCTTTACACATTGGTCCTATATCTACCTATATCGACGTCGGGTCGTGTTCTAACGTGGGAGCATAATAACCACATTCAATTTGCACTATAGTTCAATTAATAAATTATTTAAATCATATGCACCAAATAGAGAATCTAATAAACAATGTTATCAAGATCCTTCGCGATACAATTGATTCCAAATTCAAATGTTTAGAATTAATACAGTTAAAGAGAAACATTTCGGTATTTAAATTATTGTGAGAATCACGCTTACGAAGCAAAAAACAACGATCAATCAGGTAGATCTACGTGCCTAATGATTCGTGAAGGATAAAAACTATTGTTCCCATGACTATGGTAATTTAAGTTAATTTAAGTAGGATCAAAGTGAAACACTATGGCTTCTTGCCGTAACTAGCCTGTAGGTAATATCGGTAATATATAGGTTCCCCGATGCTAAAATAGTAAAAAGAAAAAAGATTACAGGCATAAAGTTTATATACCATATTGTGGAGCACATAGGTAGGGGAGACCGGGTACCAATGTAGTATCGGTATGAAGGTAACACTCCATATCAATACACAAACGGAGCACAATAATAATTATAGATATACAATAAAGGCGAGTAATAAGCACCGACTGACATCCCTTCAGCCTTTCTATTATAAAAACGTTTCTATTATAAAAACGTGGTTGGGGACAAAAGTAATAATGCGAGATGGGGTCGAAAGTAACATGTTAGTTTCAACCCAAAAATTAGACATATGCAGTTGTTTACTTATATTATTCGTTTAATTTTATACATCCTGGTTAGGTCTAAGCCTTCAAAGAGCCGTCTCACCTTCATAACATCCGAAAGCCATTAGACCTCAAATACCCAACCATTCTAATCAAACTGAGGCTTCAGTGTTGTCACGAGAAAGCATCCTACCTTATTATCGAGCAGATCCACGACAAAAATCACCAAAGGAAGAGAGAAACGAACATTTGCAATTTTGGCAGGCATGCCCCAAAAAATTACGTTACAAGAAGAATACCAAAAGAGAAAAACATGAAAAAGAACCATACTGGGTACAATAAAAGGAGAAAGTAAAGGGAAGAAGACAAGAAGGAAAGTTGTAGATGATTAAGTATTAGAAGATGACGATTGTTTCTATTTGATCTTTCATGAAACCTTTAACCAAATTAATCAAATTCATTCTGGGGAAAATGGGTTCAGTGAGTAATTTGTAAAGGTTGGTCTCACGAATAATGCACGAAAGGTGATAGAAATTATATATGTTTTTTATTTAAGTTTGTCATTTTTTAAGGAATAATTGTGAAATTAAGGAAATACAAAAAAATTAAAAAATTAAAAAATTAACAAAATTAATATAGAAACACTGGTTCAAATGTGTTTCCATTTATATTTGTAACTACCAAAGGATGATAATTTGGACGGACCCTATATGGTGTGTTATTTTGGCCCCACACCTTCTGTGATCCAGTCAAATTGTGTTTCTACCAGAGAAGTGTTAGGGTAGTTCTGATTTCTTCATACCCAGTACCACACACTTCGTGCCCAGCCTCCTCTGCATATGCCAAATACTGCTAATCCCGAAATAATATATGATAATAATTAAAACAATAACCATAATTGGAGCTAATGACATTAACAATTACCTACTTCTGAATCCGATATGAAACAAATTTCATTTCAGTTTTTTTTCTGTTTCCGAGTTCCTGTAAAAAAACTCATACGGAATATATTGTGATCCTCCCTGTGGATTTTTAAGTATCAATTACACGGAATCAAAGAGGGCCAAGTCACGTGTTGAAGCTACATCTCCCCTCGTAAAACAATTTACGGATCAAGGGCTTTATCTAAATTAGATGCAAGATGTTGTCTGTGAGGCTGTTGAGGTCTTTACGTGTGCTTATTGAAAGCAGAATACGTTATTTCGGCTGTAACTGAGTAATTCTCCTGTGAAACGAATTTTACACGTTTAAGTGTAGGTTGTACATAATGTACATGCTATAATGGAATTTGAAATTTATTGGAATTACCGATTCGGATGTATGTTGAGGTATTCTAAAATTGTTTTGAATTTGTCTTAACTGTTTTCATTATACGTTGTAGATATGGTTTTGATAAGACAGAATGTAAGTGTGATTGTTAGGTTTTTAAAGAATGTTGCTTGGTATGGAAGTGGAATGCATCGTCGATATTTTAATATATGTTTTTTAACAAATATTAGTACATTAAACATGTGCTAAACTATAATAATTATATAGATGTATATTGGAGGTTACTAAAAATTAGGATAGTAGGTATACATATTAGTGGATATATAGGTATAGTAATTTTGTATATTTGTTATTAGATTTTGAAATACCAGACCGCACCAATAGGCTTAGCTCAAAATATGATTGTTTCGGCTTATTCGATTCGGAATGGCCTCTAGAAAATTGTGCCAAAGAATTAATTGTACCCGCACATAAACAATTGCAAAAATTATAAACAAATAAAGATTAAAAAGGGGGGTCTAGTTTTCACAAATAACTCAAAATAAAATGTCTAATAATGTTTATCTATTTTTATATAAATCAATAAGGATCGTACCCTTATTGATCAATAAGGATCGTACCCATTTTTGTGTATTACGGGATTTTTTTTTAGATTGTATTGATTTTTTGGAATCGCTGGTGCATGTGGCTGCGACGAAAAGTTCGTCGCAGCCACATTTATTTAAAATTAGAAAATATAGAAGATATGAACGATAAACTGTTGGTATCCTTGGTGAAGACTAAGACAAAGACTTAAATGAATATTTAGATGTTATAAGAAAATCTTTCCGACCACCTGAATTAAAAGACACCAGTTTTTTTTAATACGCAAAAGGTAAAGCTGTAAAGCAATATATCGGAATACATAAATTTCACTCAGTGAAATCATGACTTAGTGGTGAGTAAGACTAGTATATTATGCAAATAAAAAAATAAATATTTTTTTATTGAAAATATTCTGTATGTACTTTGTAATATTCTGTGTCGGTTATATGTACTTTGGTTTCAATAAATTTTGTTGTTCGTAAACTTTCCTTGTCAAAATATATCAATATTTAGTTGCCATGCATACCAATTATTATTTTACTTAGGTACTTTTCGTACCTAGACTGAAAAATGTTACTTACCTGACTGATTTAAATCTGCAAAATTGCATTTTGCTGCCGCTCGGGGAAAAAATATATTCATTGATTTTTCACATTGTTAAGTAAAAGTTGTAGTTTATATTCCACGTCGTGTATTTATTAAACAAAATCTTCTAAAATTATTTAGCTCCGTGGAGACCTGTTGAAACTATATTAGATGAGCTAATTTTCTTATCAAGCTAAACATACAGAAATTGGAAAAGTGTGGACATTTCGTCCCCTTTCACAATATTTTTTCAAATTTACTCTCACGCCTATGCTTTTTGAGTTATTCGCGAAAAAATATACCCCCTTTTTAAAATATTTATTTGTTATAACTTTTTCAATTGTTTATGTGGGGGCTAAATTTTTTTGCATAATTTTCTAGAGGCCTATTATAATATATCACTTGAAAATATGAAATTGATCTGACCACTAAATATTGAAAATATATTTTGTGTTTATTTATTAATTAACTCTTCCAAAGGATACTAATAGTTTACTTAAATAAATCGTTGTTTTTAAATCGTGATTATCAAAAATCGATATTTATATAATTATTATTGTTGCAACCAATAATATTTTGAACTTTTGTAATTTATTGTTTTCAAATATAAAATCGAGCGAGAGATTGAATGTTAGTAATTCCGTAAAAAATGTCATTAAAATGGAGTGCTCATTTTAAAGGGCAGCAGCTGCCTGCGAGGTAGACTATTTCGAGACGGAGAATATTGTAATTCTACAAAATTTCTCTGACAATATATCACGTGCAGCTTTATATCTAGCTGAAAATGCAAATGTCCTAGTCTGAATTTCGGTTGTAATTTTAAAATAGCCTTAGCCTGTGCACTACTTATCCGTTTATAAAACAGACGGGACCGTAGCGAGCCCATATCTACAAGTCGCTGCAAATCTATAAATTTCAAGATTAATACAAAATATTTACAGGTATTTACGTCTCAAATAAAAGTATAATTAATACTTAGTAATTTTTTAAATATTAATAATAAATATTGTATTGCATACGCGAAGTTACATTTATTTTGTTTGGTCGCCTTCTACAGTGGACCAAAGCGAATTGCACATATTCCATGATCGCACCTTTGTGGTTTGTACTGTACAGTAGTAGGGAGCAGTTGAAGATGAACGATTTTATTTACCTCATGTAATTGTATTAATTTATTAATTTGATTTGAATATGTGATTTGAGAGTGACTTCCTGTTAAATTTATTTCCATTTCATCATTTTAAACAATGGTTAAGCTTACAGAAAATACGGAAAAGACACGCATCGTAAATTATTTTAATGCTGGGTGATCTTTAAGTGCTATTGCCAACCTTTGGAGCTGCAGGGGGAAACAATTTGATTCAAGATGAAGAAATGATTAATTGGTTAAGAAGAAACCCATTTTATATGGCTACAACAGCCTGTCATGGTACGCAGTTTCCTGCTTTCTTGTGGACAGCTAGTCGCCGAATTAAACAGAGCGATATAAGTAGTTACGCGGCTGCAAAAGCCTTGGTTATCTGATCGCAATAAAGAAGCAAGGCAGGATTATTGCGGGACTGGTTTTTATACAACAACATTCACGTTTTGCCTTGGCCATCCAAAAGTCCCGATCTAAATCCAATTGAAAGCCTTTGGAGATGATTGGTCAAGGAAATTCTCGCCTGCAAAACAGGGAAGAATTTTTGTTGGTCGTTGAGAACGCTTGGGAAAATGTGGATGCAGATTACTATCAAACGTTGGCTCATTTTATGTCAAGACGGTTAGAAGCAGTAATTGCTAGCAATGGAGCACCTATTAAATATATTAATTGATTTAATTTGTTTATTTATTTTATGCTTTCGCTATACATATTTAAAAGAATAAGATATAATACCAAATTATATCTAGACATTAAAACATTGTCATATTGACAAGAAATTCATATAAGTATCTGTACTGTCAAAAGCCACAATTACATTATGCTAAAATAACAAAAAATATTTATAAGAGTCGTTTACTTTCAACTGTTTGCGAGTATATATAAAGTTTCACTTCAAACGATTGATTGGTTTTAAAGATTAAGTTTAATCAATTCGCGACAGACAATTATGACAGCAACAACTACGAAAACCTACCGTCATCTATAAATTTAGAATAAATGTTAAAGTATAGTAATAATAATAATATAATATAGTAGAAACTGGTTCGGACCATAGCCAACAAACAGTAACTTTACCATAAATTACTGTTTACATCATAGTTTGAACTTGAATTTGATTCTCAATTTATTAATAATACTCTCCTACTTCTCCGTTCACAATTATTTATCTTTTTATTCCATTGTAGATATGTACTAAATATTTGCAATATAAGTAAAATGGCAGAATATGTGTAGCTTCAATTCCTAAGAATGTGTGGTTTCCAGAAAAAAAAAAGATACAAAACCTAGACGTCAGATGAGTGAAATTGACGGGATTCTAGGACCGTAAAATAAAATACTATGAGATTATTACGTTGTATATTATTTTGCATCATATAAATAAACGCAAAAAACTTTAAAGTGGCATACATTTTACGATATTCTAGCCATTCTGTTTTGTTTTATACTACTTAATGTTACCTTATTATATCAACAATAATTATAGAAAATAATTAATGTGAATAAAAATTCTCAGTTAAATTAGGCGGAAAGAGATCATGAAATTGCATATTTCCATTGACAATTTGTTAGATGTATATATATTTGTCTAGGTACGGTTTTAAATACAAGCTGTTGGGACAATACAAGCTGCTGACATTTGAAAAAATCTATAATTTTACACTGTAAAAAAATGGTGAATTAATTATAGATGGTTGACAGAGAAGTTGATCGGAAGCGAGTTATTCGACAAGTGTTCATTTCTAACAGTTTCATATAGGATGAGAAATAAACCGGTTATTTAATAAAAAAAAGTCACCCATTTTTCAAGATTCTCAACAAGGGGCTATTCCCAACCCATTAGAACCCCAAGAACTTGGATTCACTAACAGGAGGCCTATACATACATGTCTATAGAAAAATGCAATTTTATTAACTAATTTGTCTGTAGATACTATTCATACAGTGGTTTTAATTTATGTGAGTAATCATACTTTTTACTATTATTACTATTATTGTATACCATCAACAATTTCAATATTGCCGCTAATGCCAATGTTTGCAAAATCTAATATGATTAGAGCAGGAATACATTGTATTTTCCTGAAATATAGTTCTAGTTGCGTGCGGTCCTGCCTAAAGACTTATTCGTATTCCTAAAACGACATCGAGTCGCGTGCAAAATTCGGATGATGCCCTTAGGATAACTTTTATTTCGTACTTTAGGCTCGTATTCGACGTTTCTCTGCCTTAATGTTAAACATGAATTATGATGCAAGTTGGATATAGACAGGATTTGGCACAATGCATAACTTTTGCCAAGCTCATCCGAAGCTACACGTAATAAATATACATATTCTTAAGTGACAACCTCGCTGTACAGTAACTGGATTACGTTCTGCAGCTGCTTATATGCTTATATGACATAAATCCTGGAATGTTTGAATGTTTGTTGTCTATTTTTATCTGTCTGGAGAGGTTACATATTTTTTTAAGTTACAGTTATACTCTTAAGTCGTTTCGCTTTTAATATTCTAAACCTCTTAAATAGAAACTGTCTAATTATATTTTAATCTATGCCATTTGTTGATATTTTATATTTTGGCGCAGTCGGATATATTGCAGAACAACGTATCCATATAATTACGCATTCAGAGTAATTTTATTATTGCACAAAATTGTATTGTATTATATATAAATAACCCCAGAGGCTCAGTGTGCAATATATGCGTCGCTTTTCAGTGGTAATTGTGGCAATTTCAGATTGCCTTTATGTCCGGAATTGCCCTTTGAGATACAAATAGACCCTTTATGCTAAAAGAACAACTATCTGGAACAGCTAGAAACCCTTTACATGAAGGGGTTCTAATTTCGTAGCTAATCGGACCTATTTCGATCAGCTGTAAAACAAGCAATTTTATCAAAATTGGATGGGTATCTGCTTTTAAGCTGTGTTAAAAACCAATTAGATCTCGCACATCGTTATTTCGAGTGAGAAAAAAACTGGAGTGATCCTAAAAAAACTGTCGGCGATAAAGAACCGTAAGATTTTAATTGGTTGGCGTAGCTAGCCTTTATTTTTTCTATTTGCCGGCTAACGAATTTTCGATTGTTTTCGAGGATAGGTACACCGCCCTGAATTTAAATTACTACCGCTTCGTATTCAGCTCTATACGAGGATTAGCTAAGCAGAAATAAGTGTTTGCACATGGCATTATTATTTATACGTAATCCCATCATTACAAAGGTAGTTTCTTTAGAATGTTTTCCGACGAACTGATTACGAAACAACACAACTTTGTATGATGCATGATAGGGCTGACATCGTCGAGCGATTCTTTGTACGTAGGTACAAACGGAGCATTTCGTATACGGAAAGCGAAGTAGTTTCGTATAATTTCTTCAACTTATTGTTATTAACAACAACAATTTTCACTTCGGTAAAAATCCGTCCCAGCTAAATTCCGTAAATATCAGTGGTGGCGCGTGGGTTGAAACGAGTGAAGCGGTGAACCCTTATTTCAAGAATTTATTTAAGGCTATTTTTTAAACCAATTCATTAATAATGTAATAGATATATGAAATTATTATTTATGATAAAAAAATTAAGTATCAATTAGGAGCAAGTACAATAAATAATAATAATAAGTAGGTACTACTCCTTCATATAACCGCAACTGTAAAATTATTGCGCGCCGACTATGTCGCGTCGCGTCGGTGAGAAGGATGAGACTACAGCACACCACAGTTTAAATGGAAGTGACACGATAATAGATTGGTGGTGCCAGTGCAGCACTATCCAATGCACCAAATTATACGGTTGCCATGGTAACAGTCGGCTACGTATCAATCGCCAATTATTTAAATTATATTAAATCCTCTGTCTTGTCGGAGGCCCGAGAGCTAGGTACGTTTCTCGTTGTATTATAAGTGTCGCTGCATATAGTAATAATGTTTCCATCAAATAATATCCTGTGTATTTTATTTGAAACACCAATTTATTTTATTTTTTAGAGGACAAAAAAGACATATTATGTTTACAAAGACTATGCCGATTTTAGCTGTAAATAAATAACGTTATATGTTAATAAACGTTATATGTTAATAAAATAGGTCAATCCTACAACAAAAAGTACAAAAAATTATGGAAGGAGTATCGGAGTAGCAGTGAAAATTCCGTTGACGCTGAATGCATAGTGTTGTGAAACAACAGCTAGTTCGTCTACAGCTAGGCGAATTCTAAAGGGTACGAATCAAAGGGTACTAAAGAAGTGAACTTAAGAAGAAGAAAAATACGCAAGAAACCTTTACTTCTCGCACGTCATCTGCAAGCACTTTTAGAATTTTCACGTAATCATCTTAACTGGACAGATGAGTGGAAGAGAGTCGTTTTCAGCGATGAAAAAAAGTTTAACCTAGATGGCCCTGATGGCTTCCAATATTACTTTCATGACATTAGGATGGAAGAAAACGTTTTGGCACGCCACAGCTGGGCAGGATTGGTAATGATTTGGGCGGCGATTTCAAGTCAACGGAGGTCAAAAGTATTTGGAGTTGCTTCAAGGCAGGTTAATAACATAGCAGGTTAATAATAATATATATCATAGCAATAATCAGTTTTATTTCCGAATCAAGAATGGATATTTCAACAAGACAATGCGCCTATTCACACCGCCCAAGTAATCCAAACGTGCTTGACTGCTAATAATGTTCCAGTTTTAGAATGACCAGCTATTTCCCCTTACTTACATATCATAGAAAAAGTGGAAGTAATCAAGTGTCACAATATAAATTACAATACTTGCTTTAAAAAATTTCCACAATTGTAGAATTTGAAAGTATTAAACAAAATGTTGAACAAATATTGTTAAAATGTTTAATTTAATGCTTTATGTAGCTTTATGTACTACACTGTATCAAAGTGACCATTAAATATAATTAGACCAAATTACTATGTGAGAGTAAGTGTCGCGCACTGTACGTTATTAAGAATACCTGAAGTAACTACTAAACTACATTCAATTTCAATAGAAGCTGACTTAAGATAGTGATATTTGAGCAATTTGATGATACTGGCATAATAAAGACAGGCAATGAAATCATTAACATAATTTCAATATTTTTAGGGTAAATACGAATAAAAAGGGCTACGAGAAATGTCTTCTCTAAGCCGCTTAAAACATTTCCTCTAATAAAAAATTATCAGAGCCCCAGAAAAAAGACCCTGTCATTTTAGTCCGATATGAAATACGATTTTCGCGGAACTTTCGACCCCGAAAAAGTGCCCTTACCATTAACTCCGCTCCATATAATTAAGAGCCCAGATGATGTAGACTTGCCGAAAACGAGCCCTTCGGTATTCTCCTGTTCCATTTCCTTATCAATAAAAATCCCAATCAAATTTTCATTTGCATCATTAGCCGCGAGCATCGACGGCTAGGCTGTTAAACGCCACTTTATATGCAAGCGTATTCTGGCGTAGTAAATTGGCGGTGTGGAGGGTAGACGTAGAAGCTCCGGGAAGGCAGGCACAATCACCCGGAGACTTGAACTTCAGGCCGAATATTTCCCCACACTTTCTCCCAAGTAGTGGAGCGCCACGCCGGCAGAAATTTATGAGGGTCAATGGAAAAATTCCGGGCTATAAATGACCATAAATGAAAACTGGATACTAAAATTGCAAATCCTCCAGACTTTTACTTGACATAGAGTCAAGTTTTACATAATCTCCGCTTCGTTTTAAAAAATTCTCTCAAAAAAAATATTGCCAAAAGACTTTTTTCATTTGTTCAGATAATTTTAGTAAAATCGAATATTATCTCTTGCCAACAATTTGTATTTCGACAATAATTATCTAGGTCAGATGCAATCGTTAATTATTTAAATGAGGAAATTGAGGGAAAAATGCAGTTCGAGTATTTCTAGACCTTAGGCGTTTGACTTGGTAAACCATCTTGGTTCAGAAGTTACTTAAAAGATAGACATCAACTAGTAGAAATAAATGACCACCAGTCACACAACTTTAAAAATATCATCGAGTGTACCACAAGGTTCTGTTCTAGGACCTCTACTTTTTATTATTTATATAAATTATTTACTTAAGTACATTTTTAAATTTTGGAAAAATTGTCATGTTTTGCAGATGAAGCCAGTGTTTTGGGGTTTGCACCTGATAGAGCAATGTTGCGAGATGAAATAATAATAACTAATTCTAGTTTATGTGAATAACCATTCACATCATTGGAATAAATTAAAGGAAAATAGAGAGAAAACTGTTTTTATTAAATTTTCACTAACTTCCCAATTAGAAAATGCATGTTAATGAAAGCATGTTAATAATGTTTGTTGACAGAAGCATTCAGCAAAACTCTCATAAATTTCTTGGTTTGGAAATAGATAGTTCCTTTAAGTTCCTTGAACCATATTACTAATATAGCTGCAAAAATATTCAGATTATGCTATACATTCATACATTTAAACAATTCGTTAATTCTATAATTAAAATTCCGCTTTCTATAATAAGATCCCTGATTTTCCGAGAACAGTCGCACCCCTGGTGCATTTTACGTTGGCTTTTCTTCCCGTGGCGAATTCCGCTTTTTGTAAACCACTATCTGTGCGCTATATTGATTTTCGCTACGCCACGCCCGGCTACCGTGGCATGCGAAAAGTCCACGTCGCTGGTAGAAAGAAAGGAGACAGGAAGAGAGACCGAATGGGTACGTCTCGACGGGGTAATAGTCACCCCTCAACCGAAAATTCTCGCCTAAAGTAGTCCAGACGACAGGAGCGGCATGAGTAGTTTCAAGAAGTCCATGCTACTTCGCGGGGCACTGCATTACATGTAGATTAACTCATATAAGATAGATCTTGTGTAAAGATGTTATCTGTCGCTAATAATCTGTTCTCGAGAATGAGCTCCCACGACTCCGGACGCCGCGATTTAATGATGCTTTTTTAAATGAAGGCAAGGAATTACAAACAATTACTTAAAGCAAGTGATGTGCTGAAATCTTACCAGTAGTGATTACATATTATTCGTGTCAAAAAGAGAAAAGCAACTTCACATGTCTTTAACACATCTTATTTTACAGGTTCCTCAAGTTTGATATAACTAATAACCTGGGATTAAAAAATGTGTACATAGGTACCTAATATAAATGTAATTTACCAAAGACTTCGATATGGTCAAACATAATATCCTATTGTGCAAAGGTAAATACCACGATAATTGATTTATGTAAATGTGAAAGTGCTTACATCATATTTCACATCTCATGGGGGCCCCAAGACTCGCACGATAATTCATGACTGAAACTGGGATTATGGCCGTAATAGAGGGTAACCAGATAGCAGAGATCTGATGCAGAGGCGTATATCTCATCAGAAATGATCATATGAGTGACGTCACGGATCAACACAGTTTCAGTTGTCAGTTTCACAAGCATAACCTAAAAAATTAAGGATTTTCGGCAGCAGCCCGAGCTCTATAATAGGCGCATAGTGTTAATAATATCCAATTCTTGAAAGTTGGCCGTTACGTCATAATTCATACGAATAAAATTAGTGCTACACTAGTCAAATTAATGTGTGTTTAAACGACTCGTCCGGATGTGTACAAACTTTATTCGTTGACAGATGAAAAACGTAACCATTACACCTAACCTATAATTTGTATGTTAAAATCATGAAGACTTTAAGCAGTGGGACATTTTTCGTACGTAAAACGATATCCTAGTAGGGGTGGGGGTCCGACTAAATCCAAATTTAGTCAGAAATTTGAAACGGTTCTAGTCAAGATTTCTAGAAGAAATCGATCAGTTGATCAATATTATTCTCGCTAGTTACGAATCCAAAGTTACGCTGTTCGTACAACGTAACTTTGGATTCGCAACTAGCGGCCTCTCTTCCTTTTTCATGCAGTAACTTACAACAACGTTAGGCGGATATATCAACACATATAATGGCCTTCTTTGTGTTGTCTCTCTCTCGTTTTATTATTAATTAACAAAGTCCTTGAACAACGTATGATGTAGTAGATTAAAAATAAATTAGAGACGTGAGCGACCTTCTTTTAAGATTGGAGTGTAGTTTAGTTAACAAGAATTAAAATAATTATAAACTAATAGGCTTAAATTATTAGCTCCCGTCCTAACCACAAACTGTCAAAAGGGAAGTAAATAGTATATGCCATTCTTGTTTCGGGCGAGGTAAAGCTTCTAAAAAATATATTTGTAGTGCTCATGTAGAAATTATATTGTTTTAGTTTTACTGTTTGTCTTTATAAATTTATATCAAATTTTAAATAACTAGATACTTTTATAAAAGCATTTAACTGGATACATACATCTTAATGTTTTCTGACTATTTCTGCCTTGAGAGAATTTCAAATCTTGAGCCATAACATTAGTTTTGAAGTCGAATTTTATTTTTTTAAATAATATCCACCTTCGTCATACTATCGCTGTCACCAATTAAGTGACCTTATTAGATCGGCATTGCTGTAAGATGTATGCACTAGGGGTTAAAAGCGATTTCTCTTTTCTGTAGGCCATCAGATAACACTTATTTTTAATGCAGCAGTATAGTATTTTTGTGTACTCGTCGAGTTTTCATGATTAATTTTTTTTTAATTCGCTTAAAACTGTTTCTAAAAATAAATATAAAGTGTGCTATATTGCCGAAATCATAAAGAGCTCGTCTACAAGAATCTGCCGGAGAAATATATTGTTGCCATTTAAAAAAGTTATTGATGCCATCACATACGGAACACCTAGAGCACCGTCTTATTGTATATTACATCAAACTAAGCGGAATTAAAAATAAAAATCGACGTATCCGACGATTTTAGATAGAAACGTCTGTCTTAAGAAATATTGAATTTATCCGTTACTTTTCTAACGCACTGTATAAAACTCATAGCCTCAAATAAGAAATTCCTCAATGGCAACTGTAATTACGTTTATCATAGTAGGTTACATCAAATTTACCCCCTGATAATCATCCATTTGCCCCTTTACGCCAATGCAAAACATCAACAAAATGATCGATGTGTAAATAAATTACCGTAAAGAAACAAATGCTACTGCCATTATAGACAATAAAATCCGATGGCATTGCCTGAGCAAAAATGGATACATTCGGGGGGAAAGTTCGGTATCAAGCAATGCTGCATTGAATGATAAATATCTGGCAATCGACGATAATGCTGCGTAGGCCCTACACGCGTTCAGGCAAAACCCGAAATGATAAATGCAAAGGGGGATCCATCGAACGTTTCACCCTTTGGTGAGCACGAGGCGGTAATATTGACAAGCTTTTAACACATTATTACGAAACTATTAAAGGAATGCTACCAAATTTACTGAGTCGTCAGGTGGAAGGACGATTATTTAACGTTCCAGTCTGTAATCTTTACCCCCGAACAACATGGTCTCGTCTCAAATACATAGGTATACCAAAAATGTACCTCATTTAGATATTTTCGATGTGAACTGATTAAAGAACACACTCGAAAGTGAATTCGTAACTGCTCGATCGAAGAAGAACGGTCATTGTACCAAAAAACTTTATTGTACCTAAGTATGGAAAAAAACAAGGGGCGACAAATGTATTACAATGCATCCGATATTATAAAAGAGAATTGATCTGTGGCTATTTCATCAAAGGTTTTCAATATCATACACCTAGGTCGCAGCGGTATTCTGCATTCTGCTATGATGACGCGCACCTGCATAGAAGCCAGAACCGATGAATTTATAGTCGTCCGCGGGAAATATGTTTTAAAATATCACTTCGTCTGCGATTTTTAATACTAAATTAACTAAATTAATATTTTCAGAAGCTTTCAATGTTGCGCATGACAATTGCAAATTATAATGGATTAGAACTCGTAGGCATTTAGTTGAAACAATTCCAAAACTTAACAACAATTTGACACTTACTATTCTTTGATATGACACCTATAATGTATTTTAGTAGTAAAAATAAAGATACCCGTCGATAACCTAGTTGTTATAGTTAAGGATTTGCATATAAGTGCTGTCACACATTTTTTCAGTTATTAGCGTTATATATTCACCCAATACTGTTTTAATTATCCAATAAATTCCAAATATTTGACTATATAATTATTATTACAAACATGCAGCTTATTTAGTAGGCGTTCAGATTATTTAATCAAAAATTTCGTTCACACCCGGTGAACCCAATAGTGTGTAAAGTTCTGTAATATGACGTACCTATAACAGACGATTTATGAAAGAAAAGTCTGCAATAAATCATCAGTGATAAACTATATATTTATCTCCTTATTTATTTCAACTCATTTATGTTTATAAGCGTCAACTTACTGACAGCAGTTGGGTCCCTTTTGAATGACTGCACAACGTTACTGAGAATTGAAATAAGGTAGAAATAGAACGTCGCCTCCTACTACCTTACCTAGCCTTCTCTTTATACTTTACTGAAATTCCCAGTAACGTTGCGCAGTGACTAAGAGGGGAGTATCCCAACTGCATTCGCAGTCTTAAACAGTCTCTACTAAATGGTCATACTGCATCATAAGCTACTTGCAAAACTCAATATTTCTTCATATTGACCTTTTTGGCATCTAGACAACTGATATGATCCGTCCTATAAAAATCGAGGGGGGACGGGAGAGACATTTCTAAAAATGCATTTCATTTTTAAAAATTGTTTCAATATATATATATATATATATATATATATATATATATATATATATATATATATATATATATATATATATATATATATATATTAGCTTTGAAGTTCTTTGCTATTCATATTTGTTTTGTGAAAAATAATCTTGGGTTTGTAGCATTTCATTACATAGAAATAAGCAAATAGACGAATAAGAAGGAAAACACACTTACAAGTGCTATATCTGGACATACATACGGAAATGAACCACTAACTATACACACGAAAACGAACCACTTAGAAGTTGTACAAGTTCTTTCACCTTTCTTGAGGATCTTCAGAGCAATATACGATTTATTTCATTGATTTCATTGATTTATTTCATTCATTCCGTCAAAAACTAATGTCATAAAATGTCACTGAAAGTGTTAAGGTATGAATATTTTAAATTCAAGTATAAATGATAAAACATGATAAAACAAATGATAAAACAAATCGTACATGACTCTGAAGATCCTCAATGAAGGTGAAACAACTTGTACAAGTTCTAAGTGGTTCATTTCCAGATATGTAACTGGTAAGTGTATCTTCCCTATTATTCTATTTGCTTATTTCTCTATGTAATGAATTGTTAGAAACCCAAGATTTCTTTTCGCAAAACAAATATGAATAGCAAAGAACTGAAAAATAATCCAGACAGTACCTATTTTTCGATGAAGAATATCAATAATCTTCAAAACCAACGACACCTAGGAATGTTATTATCACAGTATGCATTGCAATGGCAGATTTTATACTGCTTTGTAGCGTTTTAAATGTTTTCAATCAATTCGTTACGGGAGTGAATCAAAAACTTTCCAAACTTTGGATATCAAAATTGTTCTCTCAAAATCGGCATCTAGGCGTAAAATGTCATTAGGAACATAATTTCCTGATATTTCTGACATTATCCTGATAGTATGTGATATTTTTCATAATGTTAACAATTAGACACATAATTAGTTGACATAAAGATTTTTTTGGAAAATCACAAATTTGACAGTTGTCAGATGTCAACTTGGTATTGCTGCATATTAAGTTATTTTGGAAGCTGAAGTGATAGCCACCAAACGTTTTTTTCAAACCCTAATATTAAAAAAGCCCATATAGTTCTAACTTTATGGCGTACCCTGTATATTATATATATATATATATATATATATATATATATATATATATATATATATATATATATATATATATATATATATATATATATATATATATATAAGATATATATATATATATATATATATATATATATATATATATATATATATATATATAAGATATATATATATATATATATATATATATATATATATATATATATATATATATATATATGTAAATTCAAGTATAAATAATCAATGAAACAGGTCGTACAGCACTCTGAAGATCCTCAATGAAGGTGAAAGAACTTGTACAACTTCTAAGTGGTTCGTTTCCGTGTGTATGTCCAGACATATATAGGACTGGTAAGTGTATCTTCCTTATTATTCGTCTATTTGCTTATTTCTCTGTGTAATAAAATGCTACAAACCCAAGATTACTTTTCACAACTATATATATATATATATATATATATATATATATATATATATATATATATATATATATATATATATATATATATATATATATATATATATATTATATATATATATATATATTGGCCTGAATCAAATTACTATAATGCATTATCCATTATCATGTTATTTCTCGTATAGGTATATTATCAAAAGGCTCCAATTAGGGTATACAGGCATAAAATGCCTTAATGTCCACCTACATAAATATTATTTATGTAGGTAGATTTCATTATATCGAAAAATAAGTGGGTGACCCGGGTAAGCAACAATTTGTAACGTAGCTGAAATGCCAGGTTTGAATGTAGTTAATCACTGTCTGTAATTTGCTTTGATGGACTTTGGATCCGGATTAGATACTTTTGCAATTTACTGTCGTTTTTACTGAAAAAGTATCGATAGAGAAATATAGAGAAATAATTATTGTACTCATTATTGTATTATATTATGTTCTAGATATCTGTGGATAACTATATTTCAGCGTCCAATGTGTTTCACAATTTCAGCACTGTCTATTATTGTATGGAAAGAAATGGTGAACATTTTGAACACTTAATAAAATAACATAAATTTATTAACTAGTTATTACTTCCATTTTTAATTTTTTTAATGTTTTTAAAATTTTCTAAAATCTCAATAAATATCCAAAAATGAAGCACTGCTGTATTCGTCATGAAAACTGATTTTTTAAGATGTGTAACACGTGGGTTATTTCCATTTAAGATTTTAAAATTGAGGTTGCTAGGAGTTAGGGGGATGAATATTACAATACCCATTGACTGTCAAAAATTTATTGTGCAATTTGAATAATTTTTTAAAATCTTATCCGATCTGATGAAAAATGATCTACTGCTGTGTTCGCAATGAAAAAGGATTTCAAATGATGGATAACACTTGGGGTAGTTATATTTAAGATTTTTAAATAGCGGTTGCTAGGAGTTAGGGGGATGAACATGTCAAGGTCCCTTGACTGTCAAAAATGTTCCCCCTAAAACAAAAATCGACGGGTCCCGGCGATTTCTCAAATAACTTACGGTTTTTCAATTACAGGGGGTGGTAAGTTTTAGAATGAACACAGTGAATACGCAATTAGGCACAATACATACATAGCTAGGGGTATGTACAATTTACAAGGCTTCATGTTATATTCTAAGGTTTGCTGAAAGTCGTTTAGAAAACTGCTGTGGAAAATACTGAAAACAAATCAACAATTAATGTAAGTACTGTTTGCACTCGAGTGGCTATAAAAATGGGATCTCCTTATAGAAGATTAAGGGAATTATTACACTAGGCAGCATTACAATCTGTAACAGAATTTCATTGGTACTTAGAGAATATAATCTCCCTAAGCTAAGCATAAGCTAAGCATAAATTAATACCAAGTGGTTTCTAATTGATGACCGTTTCTGGGCTTATGCATTTCACCCAAAAGAAAAATTTATTACCAGATTATATAAAACACCCAAATTTCAAATTCCTCACGAAGACTTATTATATTTTAACGACGTGGCTTAAGAACTCGGTAAATATTGCATTCGGATGCTATTTCTAGAGCTGAAAATTCTTCCTTGAATACAGATCTGGGGACCATGAAACTTTTAAACATATTAGTGTAGGATACTGTGTCACTTATTCATATTTAATGAAAATAAGTTGCATGTAAGTTGGTGTGCGTAGCGCTACGAATGAAATTTCTGCTGCAATATGCTGGATAAATAATGGCAATATTACGGTGCAACGTTCATTTTTTATTAATTGTCTATTCTGAAATATAAATACCGTTCCGATGTGTTGCGAACTATTCTATAAGCATCTGAGTGAAGCACTCCGCATCCACACATTTAGAACAAAATTGTTTATTCATCCCCGTGAGAGTGGATTTTCTTCGTTTTATCGTTCCCAATAACCCGCATTAAAATTATTATCGAACTTTAATTTTTTTTAATTTAGAAATTTTAAATATAATATTTGACAATTTTTTGGGACAATTTGACATTTCCTCCCCTAGGAACCCAATAGTTATTTACTCAATAGGGTACAAATTGTCTGTTTTATCAGTTCCAATAGCCCTGCATTAAAATCATTAGCGAACAAGTTTGCTTCAAATTTTATTTTAGGATTTATTTTAGGATGTTCTTCTCCATTTCATCCGCATGCACCCTTTGTCAGGTTTTTCAAAAGGGTGGAATTACTTTGTTTTATTATTTCAATTAGCTCTGCATTAGAATCATTAGCGAACAAGTTTATTTATAGTATTTTTTTGGGAATTTTAATTTCATCCGCATTTTGGGAATCTTAGTTTCATCCGCCCCTTTGTCAGGTTATTCAGAAGAGTGGAATTACTTCTTTTTATCATATCCAATAGCCCTCAATCAAAATCAGTTGCGATCAAAAACGTTTCTTCTTGATATGTTTACATTTTATTTTACACAACATTTTCAGGGTTTGCCTGGACATCATGTCCTAATTCATATGCAGTCACACCTGTATCACAGTCTGATGAATGCTCTGCAACAGAATCTGATTAAAATTATGTATCACTAAGCCCTTTCTCTTCCTCGTTTATAGTAATACCACCATGTTCCCAATTCGAGCAATTTAAGCCGCAGCTGTGTTTACATATACCGGATTGCAACCTACTATATTGCAAGAACATGTTTTGGTCTTGTATCCAATGCACCCACAAGCTATTTCTCTCTAAGTAACTTGTTGGTATTATATAAATATCTGTACTCTTTTAAAATCCACTCTTAAACGGCAATCCCTAGCAGTTTCTTTGCTCCTGATGTTAGAGATCACTTGAGTCTTTATATACGTTCCGGCATGAATTCGTTTCCATCCTCCACAGTTATGATCAACCACGTTGAAACATATCTCTGTTGCTCGCGAAATAATGTGAAAGTGTGTGGAATGATATGTGTTCCAACATAATTTTCAGTAATGGATTGTGAAAATTCTAAAATAGTGGTAAATAAACATTATACTCTACACCAGCATTTATCAGAACAGCGTAGATTATTTTCAGCACAAAGTTAAAAAACTTTTGTAAATATCCACTCATTTGCCTCCACTTCGTTCTCCACTAAAATAACTTATACCTACTGTGTATTATGTAGTAGTTTATACTACAACACTACACTATAACATTGTGGCACAGACTGGATAAAATAGCCACGCCGAATTAAGCCCTGGTTTAAATGGTATAGCAAAACGTGTGGCACCTTGTCCACCGACTATAACGTCCAATTTGAACACACTTAAAATGAGGAGAGTGTCCTTGGTTTCCTTTGAAATACCTCCCATGCAAATACGGTGAAATACCTGACTTGACAAAAGTGATGTGTGTTATTACGGTCACCTCTTGTCCCGAGTCGATAGGATTTTCAGATTTGAGGCTTAAATGCCCGACCTAATCGGAATACAAACGAGATAGAAGAGTGGCAAGTGCCTCCAAAGTGGTTTGAGGTGCTAAAAGATTTTATTTTAGAGAACCGAATTTTATATGAAAAGAATCCTACTGTGCACATATGATAAATAAACATTTGGGGTGAGAAACTTCAATAAGAATATTCTCGTGTTTCATATGGCATCCGGCCAACTTGGGAGGAACGAAATATGATTTTAATAAATCATGCTTCTGCGTTGCCAATGGGACCCATACGTCTCGTCTTCCGTGGAGTAAAAGAGAAAAGTGAGAACCGCGTAGAATATTACTTCTAATTATCTGTTTGTTTTATTCGTTCAAAGAGAATTGCGCTGTTTCTGATTTTTAATTAGTACGATTACTGAGTATAATATACTTGAGTGCCAAGAAAATTGCTCAGCGAGATGCTCGAGTTTTGAGAGAGTTTTGTGTATTCACTGCGCTAGAATTCGAACTATTTACTAAATATAGTTTTGAGAGCTGTGGTTCCAAATGATACCACTTTGATTGGAATCAGACCTCTTCTAACAAAGTTTTGGGGCTAAGAATATCTATAACACAAAAGAGAGTGAGTCGATTATATTGCACTCAAGTGTAATTGTATTATACCCATACAATGTGAATCCGCAGTCATAGTCCAGTAGAGTGTAGTCCAATAAAAGAGGTGTAGAGTGCGTGATCAGGGATCTAAGCAAGTCCCTCAAAACTTATTGTGATTGTGGTGCTTAGGGAGTAAACATACTAAAATTCCTGACGTCTAGGTGGTGAGACGAATGGGGGGCGGTGGGAAAAAAGAGGGTCCACTTTTGGGTTTTTCGCTTATATGTCCAAAACGGTGCGTGGTAGGGAAACATTTTTTCTCTACAACCTTCGTTTTCCGAATTGGCAACCGTTTTCGAGCCACACGCACTGAAAAAGTGAAAATTTTCGAAAATAAGATTTTTCTAAACTCTCTTCTAAAGTCTAAACTATTCATCTGAGAAAAAAACCCTATTCCCTTTAAGAATATATGTACATAGAATGTATATACAGGGTGTTAGGCGCATGGTTAGGAAGTGGAGAAAGAAGTGGGACCATCTGCTACTTACTCAGCCCCAATAATTCGTTTTTGGGCTTATGGTTATTTACCTCTTTAAGAAACTTTGGGAGGCAGTAATTTTTCTTCTAGTAATTATCTGCACTAAATATCAATTTTAGGAGAATACACTGGCAGTCAATATGAGAATAAAATAACATGTGGGCGTTTTCATTATTTACTCTAAAAATAGATACAATATTTTCTCCAAAATCATAAGGCCAAAAACTAATTATTGGGGCTCAGTAATTAGCAGACGGTCCTACCTCTTTATCCTCCCCGTTTGTCCAACCATAAAGTCACATATATAAGGTAGGTACTTTTATTCGATTTCAATAACTCTCATTGTTCTTACTCTCAATAACTTCTCAATGTTAAACTCAACTTCTTCTGAATTCACGTTTCCATCCATCTTCTTTGGCCGTATGGGTCCTGGCAAGGGTTCTTCGTTAATGATATCCGCATCTTCAGTGGCGGGTGGTCCTTGGCTGAAAGGGCTCTGTGTCATCTTCATCGTCATCCTCGTCGTAAATAGGTACGCCGTTGAGGCAATTCCCTTGGCAGTGGAGGCATGCCGCAGAACAGTTCAGCATTGCTTTCCGGCATCCACATTCGTTGTCACTACCACAATCCTTGGAGCAGCGGCAAAATATCATTTTCAGGACCCCCGGTGCTGGTGGATCTTCTGTGGTAATTGGCACTAGGATATCTACTAGACGTTTCCGCCCCCACTGTTGAGGGGGCAGCTCATTCCCGAGCCACTGCTGCCCTCGTTAGTATGTTCGCCGGGAATGCTGTTTAGCTGCGCTTTCAGTTGGTGGGAGGGAGCTTCCCAGCACCTTCAACCTCGCCGTGAGTGGAGAAAAGGGTGTAAAAGATTACTGCCGCTTCGTAGATGATTTCTGATTTCAAGCCATGCTGCTGCATCTCTTGGGTGGATTCTTTTGATTTTCCCTCGGCCGAGTTTCAGCAGCTTGGGAGAGGAGTTGAAGCTATCAAAAGGATAGCGAGGTCCACATCCTCACCAACGACAAACCACAGAACTGTGAGTAGATTATTCTACAGCAGTCTTCACGATAAGGAGGTCAGCATCATTTGTGGCCTGGAGTGTCTGTATCCCATTCTGCTGAAGCTTTATCTGTAGCAAGGAGAAGAACTGACGTTTGTTGGTAGGATTGGACAAAAAATCTTTTTGTTTCAAAGGCATGTGTTTTATGTCAAATTGATGTCAGCCGACCTCCTCAGTATGTACCGTCGCCGTCGCGACCCAATAAAATACCACAGTGCGGCTCGTTCCAGCAGAGTATTGATTGACGTAGGTGACGTGTTCACAAATGGTGACAACAGAGGCATTTTCTTGCTAAATTACTCTGTGCAGTAGGAATCATCTGTGCAGTAGGAATGTTTGATGAAACGTGAGGTAAATGATGTTATTTTCGATATGGATTTTTCGCATATAAGCGAAAAACCCAAAAGTCGACCCTCTTTGTGCCCCCCCCCCCCCCTTCGGCGTTCTCCTAGATGTCAGGAATTTTAGTATGTTCACTCCCTAAGCACTCTGAAAAAGTTTATATTTTTGGGCCATTCATTGTCTGGACTATCATAGAAATTTTAGTCACTTCCCTCATCAATGTTTTATAACAAGATGGCAGTCATTCTAAGAGAATTTGCAAACCCGTAAAAATAGACAGCATTGGATGCGGGCCATGGCCATAGAGGGCCATGGCCATGATTTATTACCATCCGCATTCAATGAATCAACTATAGTATTATGTAATTGGTTCATAAAGCTGTCTATATCTACACGTCTAATGACAGACGTATCATATGCTATCTTCGTTGTATTTGGAATTGTATTAAAATGCCCTTTTCTTTTGTAAACATTAATATAGCAATAGTTCTAGCTATTTTTATATCCCATATGTTCAGTGGCTAATACGCTACAAGCCAGTCCTTGTAAATCATTTTAATTGGTTTGGTTGACATGGGGTCACTGAATTGCATGATTCTATTAATTTTGACTAACGAACTTTATCGAATTTCATGAATCAATGGGACTAACATTATTACTAGGAAATTTTATATAAACATGACGAACATTACATATTCAGTACTTATTTTCGCATGTCGGTAATCCTTGAATATATAAAGATATAACCGTATAAATAAGTTCTAAGAACTGCTGCTCATTGATTCTATAGCGTAACATGTGTTATTATTAGGTAGGCAGATTTACAAGGAATACGTCAAGTGCTATTAAAGTTAAGGACGAATTATATTAATAACAGAAATTTTCTAGTAGATATTCCAATAACTGTTAGTATCATAATATCGAATGTCTGTTGTCCACATATCACTGATATGTGTGTCTGTCGTAGAAATCTTAAAATTGCATTTAAAAGATTTAAAAAGGAGGGTATCAGTTATTGTTTGGTTAAAATTGCATTTAATTAGCCTATAAAACCTTACCGTTGACAATTTTAAATGTAAATATTTTTTTAATGCTAACTTTATTTTCAAATTAGCAGAACCACGTTCTTTGGAATAGTATGAATGCATTTAATTTCGCTGAAGGGCATGTAATTAGCCCTTATGTAGCCTTAAAGTCTCCATAAGAGACATTGCTGACTTGCTCTGCTAACTTTATTCTAAGTTACCAGAACATCGTATTTTCAAAAAAAAATAGGAGCATTAAACTTCGTGATAGAGCATTTAATTAGCTTTTAAGTAGCCTTAAATTCTCCATAAAAGCCATTTTTTGTTCTGCTGACTTTATTCTAAGTTACCAGAACAGCGTTTTTTTTTAAATATAGGAGCATTAACTTTCATAATAGAGCATTTAATTAGCTTTTAAGTAGCCTTAAATTATCCATAAGAGAATTTTTTGTTCTGGTGACTTTGCTCTGCTAACTTTATTCTAAGTTATCAGAACATTCGTTTCTCACAAAATAATTTCACAAAATTTCGCATTAAATTTTGTAATAGAGAATTCAACCTCATTAAGTAGCTTTTACGTAGCCTTAAATTATCCATAAGAGCATTTGATGTTCTGCTGACTTTGCTCTGCTGATTTCATTCTGCTACTAGAAAACAAGGTTTCTTCAAAAAAATATAGGCGCATTAAATTTCGTAATAGAGCATTTAATTAGTTTGTAAGTTGCCTTATATTAAGAATTAAGAATTTATCTCCTCTCCTTAAGATTTGTTTTTTGTTTTTCTGACTTTACTCTGCTAACTTTATTCTCAAGTTAGCAAAACATTATTTGATAAGGCTTTAAGTAGCCTTAAATTATCCATAAGTATTTTTTTCTACTGACTTTGCACTGTTAAGGATCACAATAGATCTAATCTTATAGATGATAAACCTTTTATATACACTGAGCTCGTAAAGTTTGGAATAAATTCAATTAATCGTTATTGAAGGATTTTCACAGGAAATCCTCGGACACGTCAACCTTATTTTATAAAATGTCACTTTTTTCAGCCACTGATTTTTTTTTTGTTTTGTTCGTTTTTGAGCTCTGACGTCATCGACAATTTTTTTAAATGACAACCCATATTTTTTTTCACGGATTTCGATAGAGCACATTTTTCTGAGTGCGAATATGTTAAAAACATAGTACCTTTAACATTAAAGTTTTCGAGATATTCGGTTGCAAAGTTTATAAAATGTACCATGGCACCATGCATAAGCTATCGGGCGGGTCAAGATTTTTAATAGCTTATTGATTCTAATAGCTTATAGCTTATTACATTTTAAAAGATTAAGGAGTAATATTATTTATTTTGGTAGCTTATCGAACATTTTGAAAGATTTGGGAGTAATCTGTTTAATTTTTTAACAACAATTTAAACAAATAAAAAAATATTTTAACAAATAAATGATAAATAATTAAAGTAAAAAATAAAATCAGAGTAAATTTTCAAAGTGACCTCCATTCACTTCCTGGCAATATCCCATCCGCCACTGAAACTCCTGCAGAACCTTACCAACAGTATCGGGTTGAATGGTTCGAATTTCATTGCGAATTCTGTCCTTTAATTCTTCGATGGTATTTGGTCTATTGAAATAGACTTTGCTCTTTAAATAGCCCCATAAAAAGTAGTCTAGGGGAGTGAGATCTGGAGATCTAGAGGGCCATTCGATAGTTCCCCTGCGACCAATCCAATGGTTAGGAAATACATGGTTTAAATAATCGCGTACGATCACTGCAAAATGGGGTGGTGCACCGTCTTGTTGGTACCATATCGAGTGATGGGGCAGATCTGGATCTACGTCATTTGGGTAAAGTACCGCAAGTGCAGGGACTAAGTCGTCTCTTAAAAATTCTAAATATATTTCACCTGTTAATACGCCTTCAAAGAAAAATGGGCCCAAAATACGATTACCTACAATACCAGCCCAAACGTTAACTTTTTGTGGAAACTGACTACGAGTTTCCATTTTCCAGTGTGGATTTTCAGGAGACCAATATCTACAGTTTTGCCGGTTAACTGTGCCGTCGAGATAAAAGGTAGCCTCATCAGAAAAAACAATATTGCGTAAAAATCCGTCGTCATCAATCAGGCGTTGCAACATGGTTTGGCAAAACTGTAACCTACGGTCAGGATCATCTTCGTTTAACTCTTGGACCAAAACCACTTTATACGGATGCCATTTGTTCAATTTCAAATATTTCAAGACGGAGCTTTGAACTATTCCGTTGTTTGCCGCCACTTGGCGGGTGGGTAAATGGGGATTTTCTTGAAGCTCTAGTAGAACATTCAATTTAACATCTTGTTGCACTGGTGGACGACCCGTTCTAGGGCGATCTCTCGTATGACCCACTTCTAAAAACTTTTGTTCTATTTTGCTAACGGTGGACTGTGTAATTGGTTCTCTGTTTGGATATTTGTTGTTAAATAAACGGCAAACTTCTACTTGTGTGCGAGCTCTGTCCCCGTAACCGATCATCATCAAAATTTCGATTCTTTCCCTTTCACTCAAACGACGGACCATTTTTAAATAAAATGAATTATGATGGAATAATGATTAATCAACTTACTTAATGATATTATTCAACTGATTAAAACACAAACTTGCGAGGAAAAACTTCAAAATTGTGACAACTGTCAAAACTGTTGTTTTTCCTGCGCTTTCTTGATAAATGATTAGCATTTGGTCATCGCTTGTATAATTCATTCTTAAAACTTTGCAACCGAATATCTCGAACACTTTAATGTTAAAGGTACTATGTTTTTGACATAATCGCACTCAGAAAAATGTGCTCTATCGAAATCCGTGAAAAAAAATATGGGTTGTCATTTAAAAAAATTGTCGATGACGTCATAGCTCAAAAACGAACAAAACAAAAAAAAATCGATGGCTGAAAAAAGTGACATTTTATAAAATAAAGTTGACGTGTCCGAGGATTTCCTGTGAAAATTCTTCAATAACGATTAATTGAATTTATTCCAAACTTTACGAGCTCACTGTATATATTTATGCCATACGTCTATTTTCTTTATTAAAACTTAGTTTCTGTTAGTTGGACGATATTTTTTTCCGAAGTAGTTCTGATAGCATCTGATCTGATAGCAGGGGCACCAAATAAAGTTAGAATATATAAATTAGTAGTAGTACATAAATTTTAATGCAGTTCTATTCGTGACAAATTTGGTACTTTGAATAACAAGGCCTAAAGTGCTGTATGCAGTTTTAATACTTGAATTAATATGAGTAGAAAACGCCAATCTACTGTCATACACTACACCAAGATCTTTAATCTGTATTAATGGGTAAATAATTCAGTACACCAAATATGAACAGGATTTGGACATAAGCTGTTACAAGAAGAAACGTATAAAGTATTGATTTTGAGATGTTGTCGGCACTTTTCGCGTCAACTTCAAGATTCCAAAGTAATATATATTATCCTCGAATATATCCCTGATTCCGGATGCACAATACTATCCGGATCACCCTGTAGTTTGCTACTAAAATAAATTAAAAGTCACGTTATTTGAGAACAAGTTTTATATAAAGGCTGACAACTGATTCATTGCGTCAAAAGCTATAGGTAAATATCCAGGTAAATATGGTAGATACTATTTATTTAAATAGTACATACACTGATTTCGTTTTCAAGGTATTGCATCGATTATTACTAACTTAAAGAATGTTTGAAACTGATCATTAATCATACACTGCCCACACATTTGTATAGAATGAAATACAGTATTAAATTGCCATCAACATCGTTTTAAAATATTTCCTACTCATTATAACATTTTGATTCAGTTATTGCTGAATTGTTGCGTAATATATAATTGTTGGTTTTTCAATTATTAACTCTGATAATATTTTATAAGTATCGTAATTAAACAAAAAGATGTTGGAAATAACGACATCTCTTAATTTAGCAGAGGAAAATTAGTAGATCATAAATTGGACATGCGAATAATTAAAAACTCATTAAATGCTAATTAAATTAATGCAGGCTCATTAAATGCTAATTAAATGAGAAAAAAAAATTTCAGCTCATATTTTTTATCACATATTGAACTTGCAAATAAGATAGCAGAACATTATCTATAATAACGAATTCGTGATTTTCAACTGCGGAATATTGAAAGATCATTACATAAATGCTAACTAAATGCGCAAAAAATGTTGCAGGTAATATATAGTTTGTTATCACATATTCTTCTAACGTACAAATAAGATAGAAGAACATTAATGTAAAATAACGAATACCTGATTTTCAACCGCAGCATATTGAAAGCTCATTATTTAAATGCTAACTAAATGCGCAAAAAAAATGTTCGAGGTAATATGTAGTTCTAGCAAATTCGTGATTCAACGGCGGAATATTGAAAGCTTATTAAATGCTAATTAAATGCGCAAAAATGTGTTTTAGCTTATATGTATTTTTTATCACGTTTTCTGCTAAGCCTTCGTTTAATTTATTGGGGGAAATCATATTAATTATAGGTCTAGTAAATTTTTTTAGTTTTAATATGATTTTTTATCTCTAAGATCTTTTTTTAGGGCAGTACTTTATATTGTTTTTGGATCATTTTTCTCAGCACGACATTAAAGTAAAATAACAAATTCGTGATTTTCAACCACGGAATATTGAAAGCTTATTAAATGCTAATTAAATACGCAAAAGAATGTTTCAGATCATATGTATTTTTTTATCACATATTCTGCTAATGTGCAAATAATATAGAAGAAATTAACGTAAAACAACCAATTCGTGTTTTTTACCGCGAATTGTTGAAGGCTCATTAAATGCTAATTTAATGTGTAAAAAAATTCAGATAGGGACAGGTAGGGTAAGTGTCGACAAATAACTACACTTACCCCAGGGTTTTAAACTTATCCCACTGCTACTTCGTTACATAAATGTTCTAGTTCTTGTATTCTCGAAGGCTCTATACTTAATCCTTAAGGCATTTTGTGTATATAAATAACTTTAACTTTAACTTGGTCCTACTTACATAAAGCTTATGTATATTTGTTTAAAACTTCGTATTTTTTCTACACTTATTTACCCCATCTACCCCGGTGGATGGGGTAAATGTAGACAACACTGATTTCAGCTCATAGGTTAATGCTAATTTCATGGGGGTAATTGGAGACAGAATATAAACTATACCCAATATGCTACTAAATCATAATTTTAATACTTTTTATTGGTTTAAAAAATACGAAACTTTAAAGATAACAATGTTGCAGTAAAAGTACATAATTCTAAAATGCTGTTAGGTATTTGGCTTTTAAACCTAAAAACGTGATTTTACAACATATGAACTGAATATTAAGTATAACTCATATGACTTAAAATATTTTCAAAAAAAAAACTATTCTAAAAAACTGCACTAAAAAGTAAAAAATAATTACGTTATTGTAAAAAATAATTACGTTATTCATTCGTACTATACAATCAATACAATCGTACAGAATACAATCAATTTATTAGACCAATAATATACAATTATTGTTATTTTTGGAGTCGGTCCCAGCCAAGATCTACAAACGTATAACCAAAGTTTACAGAATACATATTCCGTAAACTTTGGTGTAACGAAGTAGCGCATCTCTAATTGTATTCGCGTAGAAGTTTGAATTTAGGTTTATTGGTAATTGTGGTGTCGCTTTAGGCAGTTGTATTCAATTGTAAGTGAACGCGTTCAATTGTAGTTAACCTTGGCTGGCACCTACTTCAAAAATAACAATAATTGTATATTATTGGCCTAATAAATTGATTGTATTCTAAGTAAGAATGAATAACGTAATTATTATTTACTTTTTGGTGCAGTTTTGTAGAATAGATTTCTCTGAAGCCAGTTTTGTTTTTTTGTAAAAATTATTTTATTTGTTGTTTTTCAATGAATATTGCGTTCTGTATGTAACTTATTTATCAAATACGAATTAGGGTAGCCCTACTAAACGCGCTGCTTATATAATGCTAATATAACGGCTGGATTAAATTTTTATAACGATTGAGTTGATTTGAAATTGGTTTTCAGCTTCAGAATTTCATCCGACAGAAAATCTTTTTTAATTAATTTAAATATCTATAAATTAGGGTCGTAACCGGCGCACTCGCCATTTGTTCTGATATATCTGGTGACCTCACCGGTATATCTTCGGAATCCAAAGTCCAATGCCAATAAAACTAAAATGGGACCCACTTGAAAATATCCCATTTCCAACAAAAAGAGAATTTTTAAAATTGATTCATAAATGACGGATGTTCTGAGGTAACAAACATAAAACAATACAACCGAATCGGGAACTTCGTGAGGGAAATGTCTACCTAGGCCATCGACCAGCCCAATGTTGTACAAAAGGTGATGAAGTTGCCCAGGGGCATTTCCCTCAAATTGGCCGTAGAAGGCCAACGTTCCCCCAATATGGATTCTCTGGTCGATGACACGGCGGGACATTCGCAAAGTACATGCTCGATCGTTTCATCTTCTTGTTCACATCCTCTGCAGATGGGTGTGTCACTTTGTCTCATGTTATAGAGGTGTTTTCTTACCCGGCAGTGTCCTGTTAGGATTCCTGTAACAAATCGCAGTTTACCCCTGGACATTGCCAGATAGTTCCTCGCCGTCTCTTCGCTGGGATATCTCAAAAGATTTCTGGCCAGCTGACAGCTACTTGTTTCATCCCATAACGTCTTAAATTTTTTGTGGGTATTTTCCTTTATTAATTGGAGTTTCGCTGCTACTGGTAGTGTACTTGAAGGACCAGGCCCAAGGATACTCAGGCTGGCTGCCTTCTTGGCCAGTTTGTCAGCTTCTATATTGCCGTTGAATTGTGAGTGTCCTTTGACCCAGCATAGGCAGATGTTATTCATCTGACATGCTCTCACAAGTGCCTGGTGACATTCCCATGTTGATCCTTTAGTTATTTTATAATTTTTCAGGGCCAGTAGTGATTGTCTACTATCTGTGCAGATTCTTATTGTCTTACCCGTTATTTCTCTGCGAGCAATCTCTTGTGCGGCTATGGTTATACCAGCGATTTCTGTTTGTACTACATTGGAATTTTTATCCATAGTCCAGTTGCATCGGAGTCGCAGATTCCTGGAATATATACCACAGCCTGCTCCATCCTTTTTCTTTGATCCGTCCGTGAAGACATAGTTTATAGCTTCAACGCCGGCCTCGTCTTCACCAGTAGTATGTATGGTGTAAGGTTTATCAAAGACAAGCCTAGGCGGAATACCATCTGCACACTGCACATGCCTGTAGAAGGGGTATCTTTCTGACAGCCTCAGTCTACAGGCGGCTTCTGGTTTGGCCACAGCTTGCGTTTGGTAGTATGCCAACGGATTCGAGGCGAGTCATGGTAGTCAGAGCCACTTCTTGTAGATGTAGGTCTAGCGGTGGAAGACACAACATTATCTCCATTGCTCTCGTTGGTGTTGTTCGCCTGGCTCCGGTTATGCTCAGACAGGCAACTCTTTGTACCTGGCATAGCTAGAGTTTTGCTGTTATTTGTTGACTCTTGGGCCACCAGACAACAGCTCCATAGGCCAACATTGGTCTTATGATAGCAGTGTAAATCCACAGGACCACCCTGTGTTTCATTGCCCAGGCTATTGCCTTCTTAGATTAAAATAAAAAGAAACTATCTTTTACAAAGATACTGGTGGTGTCTCCATTTGCCCCAGTCTACACTTATCCCACCTGCCTCTAATATGTATTTTTTTATCACATGTTCTGCTAACTTGCAAATAACATAGCAGAACATTAACGTAAAATAGCGAATTCGTGTATTTCACCCGCGGAATATTGAAAGCTCAGTAAATGCGAATTAAATGCGCAAAGAAGTGTTTTATTCATATATATTTTTTATCACATATTCTGCTAAATATAATAATAGTATAATTATCATATTTCGCGTATTCCGACATTTTCGAAATATGTTAGCTATTCCAAATGCCGTCGTCCACTACATCCGAGCCGTATATTTCACTGATAAGTTTTACCAAACATTGGTATCCTTCATGAGCCCAAACTATTTAGGTGATTTTATTTAAATGCATTGTAGACAGCAGACCAACACGTCTACAATAATAACAATACGCTGAAGTGGAGATGAAAAAATAACGTTTCGGCATACGTTCGACTACATGCATACTACGATCTAGCAACCCTTTCTGAAGATTCCCTCGTCTACATGTAGCTAATCAAAAGAATTTTCTTACAATTTGTATTCATAACCGTAATGCAGGAGCTGAAAGCCTTGCCGCTCTTATGAAAATTCACTGTGCGATTCCCTATTCATGAAAGGGGAGAATAAGTCTTTTTTAATGCGTTATACGTCGTTGACATTTTTAATTTCTTTCCCGTCATACAACATAATTATGTTTTAAATGAAAAACGTCTTATTCGCTGAATCACGGCAGGAGACGAATTGCTAAATAAAATTGAATGTCCTGGTGTCAGCAAGGAAAAGTTACTGGACCAGCTTCTGACGACAAGCCAGTATAGTAGGATTAAAAGGTGCCTATTATAAATATTAATACACCGAATTAATTTTGCTTAGACTAAGTAAATTTGCGCAGGAGGATAAATAGAAAAACCCAATTTGGGTTTAGGTAATGTGGTTTATAGTTTCAGGATTGATAGGTATTTTCCGGTATCATGTACATTTTGATATAACATGTAAGGATTTATGCTGCGCAGTTTGCAGTGTAGGGTTTAGTGAAAAGCTTTGTATGGATTTTATTTCGGCCCCGAAGTCTCTAACCCGCATCTTCGAGAAAACAATAATTGGCTGTGTCGGATATTTTAAACCGTGTTCTGTAAATTTTTAATCAACAAATAAATAAACATCACATGCAGAATATCACCCTCCGAAAGCCCATCTATGTTTGTTACCCAAATAACAGGACAATAATTATATGATAATTTACGAATTAGAAGCAAACTAATGCAGGATATTTTATTGATTCATACGATTTTTTTATTAAACCAAGTAATGAAGTAAAAATAGAGAGTGTGATTTAATTCTGGGAGACGTTTTAAAGACCCCAAAAATTCCGAAATTTAACCAAAATATTAGAATATTGTAAGAATACTGTTTCTTAGAAAATCGAATTTCCCCTCGAAATATGCTACAGAAAAATTTGAAAAGTTCCGTAAAATGATTTTTTTTGGCATTTTTTAATTCATTAAGACATTTCGATAGAAAATTTAATTTTCTTGGAAAAAATATACTTATGATTTCATTGTGATTCTTAGAAGCGTTGTTTTTCAAATTTAAATAAAGGCAAAATATGGAAGCAGTTTTTTTAAGTGAACTTCTTCCGCCGATTGAGTGATTTTTCAAGGTCGCGTCACGACACATTTTATAACACTTTCGTCTCGCAAGTGAGAAAAAGCCTCGGAAAAAGCATATGACAGATATGAGGTAGAGAGATCGTTTGACAAAAGAACACAAACGGAAAACTTGGGACAATGAAATTTAAAGCAACCTACTTTAAATAAAATAAGTCATTTTCGTTATAGGTGTTTTTTTACAGAACCTATGAGTATAATAATACTTAAGGAAAGAGGCATATAACATACATATTATTTGGTAGTCGTAGATAAAATGTTGTATGTCACTCGTACATAATAAGGCTTTATTGGACTTTGTTATTGGACTTTCTTATTGGTCTTTTTATTAACTCGTCCCAGAAAGCATTATATTACTGGGTAGATACCTTTAAGGGTTTTTTCCTACTTCCGGGAGTGAAATAATATCTTCACTCCATTATAACAGGGACTGAAGTGTCACTGTTGTCCTCCCGGGATCAAATATTGACGAAAATCCGGGAAATAATAAATTAAAAACCAATGAATGTAATTGGTGCTTTGTTGATTTAATATTTAAATTAATGTTGTTACAGTTCGTCATATTAAACAGTATTGTCTTTCCTGGGCGAATACAGCAGATACTTGACCTACTTCGGCTGTGCTTTTATCAATATCAGATACACCTCCTTCACTCATAATCGAGCTCCTGGCACTAGGAATGACAATGTCTCCAAATTAATCTTGCCACAACGCAGCGTACGTAACTTGTCAATCAGCACAAATGGGAAAAACTTAATGTGAAATTGAAGTCAAGATACAGTACTTTTATGCTTAATACTTATCTTTCTATAAAGTTCTATGTGCTTTTTTATATTATATATACGTTTCAATTTCGAAAATACGAAAAATATCCTATATACCTTTCTACTGGAGTACTTTTAATCCCTCAGGTAAATTATGTCCCGACCGTGGGGAGGGCAATAAACTTTACCTTCGGGATTAAAAGTACTACTTCAGTCCCGCGGTATATAATATACTATTAAAGTTCTAGCACTATTAAAGTTATAATAAGTGTACATTAAAAATTGATATTTTAATTGTATACGTAGTTAATATTTTTGGTTTGTATTAAGGTTTAAGGTATTGAGGTTTGTATTACGTCACATTCTGCAAAATTAATAAGAGTCATTTTATACTGGATTGAACCCTGATATACTGTCCTTTTACGAACGCCTATGCTACAAGAGACCCTTCTTGAAGCCATTAATGTCTGTCAACTTGTTAACTTAATAGATTTCGGAGATATTCAGCGGTCGGTAACACGCAATGGTAGTAATAATAATACGGATGTCTCCCCGCTGAGTAATATATTCTGTGTCTGATCGTTTAATATATATTTAGACCATAATTATAATCAAACCTATTGATCATAACAGGCATGTTATTATGCTCGGCGTTTTCAAAGCTTTTACTAGCTACCTACTTGATGTTTGAAAGATAAAGCACAAAGTGCGCGTATTAACACTTCATGAATTTTTCAGCGTATTGTTGTATTTTATGTTATAGGCTGTAGATATTTCCACTCACAATGTGCAGTAAAATAAACGGGTAACAATTTGGAATACTAGACAACGCAAGACAAGGCGATGTCCTTATTCGTTGTAGATTTTTCAAGCAATCCATTTTAGTTGTAGTGTCAAAAGTAGTGTTTTTGTGTTTTTTTTCTGTGTTATCGTCTGTGTCATTAAATGTAGGACCTCAAAATTGTCCATATTAATTTAGAGCAAACTGAACGACAAAATTTTGCTGGAAAAATTGCTTTAAAAGTTGCTTTCGATAATATTCTTGATGACATTCGAAATCCTTGCTATGATAATAATAACATGAGACTGCTTCTTACAAAAAAGATTCTCTCCAACATAAATTCTGTTTAAATTTCAGCTTTAAATCGATAAGGCATTCAAACGCTGTTATTAGTGTTAGAGTTTGGATATATGAAATGTAAGAAAAATACGCGACAATTTTATCTTTCAAAAGGCAGTCTGGTGAACGAATGGCCTACTTTGAAAGAAAATTATTTTACTTATTATATTTTTTAGACATGTCTTATGAGTGATAAGTGCACAAGTGAACGATCTGTTATTGCTAAGGAGTTTCCTAAGGCGTCTAGATTAATTTGTCATCTCCGTGTCTTCCAATTTTGTTCTTATTACGAAATTACGACAAGAAAATTAAACATAAGTACAAGCAAAGTGAAAAAGTCTGGGATTAATTAACAAAATAGACAATAGCAATATCTGAGGAAAATTTCATGAAGGTATATAAAGACATGAAAGCTACTTTACAAAGTTAAGTTATTACTTATCATGAAAAAATCTGGCATACTATTCGGCATGAATGGGTAAGAGGATATACTATCCTCACTTTCAGATGGGGCTGGACATTAAAAACAAATCGCTGGGAGCCCAAATGGAGCCAACAACTCTAAATTTGGTCTGTTCTAAAGAGGCTTGAGAAGTGTGTGGGAATAGAAGGCAGTGCGACAGCATGAGATGTTCCTGTCGTAAAGCGGGTCTTCCTTGTACTCCTGCATGTACCATTTGTCAAGGGGCATGTGAAAATAAACAAGGCACCTAAATAAAAAAATGTAATTTTTAGCTGTTTATTATTTTTTTAAATTATTTTTTAGCCTAAATAGAGATATTTAAGGTCAATATCGGTCATGTTTTTCTATTTCTTTGTTGTACAATCATATGGAAAATAATATATTCTTACTTTGTTGTTTCGCAAACATTTAGGAATTGTAACCATAAAAAATCGATGCCCCGTCCATGATCGTCTTGAACATCTTTAATTTTACGAAATAGGATTATTTTTAATGTATATACTCTCTTTTAGTTATTAAAAACTGAAATGCTAGCTGTGTATTTACATATTTTTTAATGCAACGTCTGCAAACATGCGTATTTTTCGAGGTCAATGAAGGTCATATCCGCGTGATTTTTTTTTATTTCCATCCTCGAATTATATAGGATAGAGTGTAATACTGCCTATATCGAAAAAAAATTAAATTTTAGAATTATTTGTAAATGACGGTATCGGGTGCCCTACGGGTACCTTATCGCATCAAGTCTATTAAAATGTCGTCTTTTATATTGTCTTCTCGATGTCTGATGTTCAGACATCGCGCATCTTATAAATGCCATATCCCCACTACTGAAAATAAAAGTTGTTTTCCCAGGGGTAGAAACATTTGTCTGAAACAACCACAGTAGCTTGACTAGTACTTTACAGATTTCATTATATTATTACTGCAGTACCTAAACCACTTTATATGTAAATCACTAGCTAAAAAACAAAGTTGTAAAATTACTTTGTTTTGGAACTTACCACGCAATAATAGTGATTAATATTTAACGTGCAACAGTACTAATTAGTAATTTAAACTTGCTGTATATAAAGTAACGTTTATGCTGTGGTTACGTCGTCACCCCAATTAGCAACGGCTGAGCATTAAAGCGCATTTTGAGAGTAAAAATTAAATAAAAATTTAAGCTAGTTACAAGTTTTATTGTCCCTAATTTTCACCGACAGCGGAAATGTTTCGCAGTCGAAGCGGCGCATTAGTCAAAATTGCATTACCATTTCCAAAAACTTTTCCTCCCCGTTTCTAGCGTGATTTATACCAAAACGTGTAACAATGTAGCAACGCTCCGGCCAAAGACAGATCTGGGCGGCCGATAGCATTCGTATACCGGGGCACCCCTATAGTTTTTCACGGTAATAATTACGTGTTTCGCGAGTTCGCGTGATGCCCGGCTACGAAATAAGCTTCGGAGACTCTACTTTTAACGAAGATTGATTAACCGGAATAATAAATCAAACAGTAGTTAGACTGCACTTTGACGAATTAGATTTCATATACGTAAGTTCAGACAACGGACTGGTTCCATGGACAAGTTCATCGCACTAATTGCTGATATCAATTAAAGCATCACTGCGTTGTAATTAGAACAATTATTATGACTTTAGTTTTAATTAACTCCAATGTGCGGGCACGCCACATCGGCAGGAAATAGACTAGGAAGTAGAAGGGTGCTTTTTTACAACTCCATACACATAAACTTGTCAGTTAATTGTTCGGACATTGTTATAAAAAGTTCTGCGTTGGAACCAATAATCACAATACTAAGCGACTGATACTATTCAATAAAAATACAATGAATGATTTTTAATCATGATTATACACACACGCTCACCCACATGGTGGTTCTCCTGATATATTAAACCCCGCAGCTAGCTACTGAAAAAGCGTGCATGACTTACCTCCTTTCTCCGCATTAGTGATAGTAACCCAAAAGTCAATAGTCTTCTCTGGCCCCAGTTCCTCATAGTCCCACTTCTTCTTAACTCTCACCGATCCATTGGGATCCACCGTCACCCAAGGATTCTCATCTCTAATCTTAAAGGTCTCCCTATCAGTTTCTTTTTCCAGTTGGAATACAACTCTACCGTCAGTTTCTCCATCCGTTTCCGTAAACTCAGTTCTTTTAGTTGGCCTAACAGCCCTCGTAACACGCCTCTTGATCCTATGCAGCTCGACTTGCTCTAGCTGCTGCAAGTCTAGATCAAGCTCGACTTTTGGCTCTGCAGGTTTAAAATGGAAGATAACCTGAGCTGGCCGTGGAGAAGTCCGGCTTGGTGTACGAAGATCGTGTGCCTCCACAACGAGTTCCAACTCTATCTCCTCGACAGGCTCTTGGCTCAAAAGAAGATCCCCGGTTTGCGGAACAATTACTAAAAAGTTCGTAGGTGTTGCCAATTTATACGCCACTTTATCGCCGTCGGCATCTGTGGCTTCTACTTTTCCAATAGAGGAGAACCGTTTCAACGCCATGGTGACGTTATCGCCTTCCAGAGAGTCGTCACCAACGACAAACCTGTACACCTTCTGAGTGAAAACAGGGCTGTTGTCGTTTTCATCCTCTACGTCTATCACGACGTTGGTAACAGCCTTGTTAATACCGCTTGGATCTACAGCCTGAATAGTCAGAACATATCTACCAGTTTCCTCGCGATCCAGGACTTGAGTGGTAACTATGTGGACTCCCGCACTACCATCCGCAATGGTTACATTTGGTAGTGCATCACCTGTGCTACTATCCTGTAATTCGAAGGCTTGAGCAGTGTTACCGGCAATGATGTTATACGTAACGGGCACCGTAGTTAAGTCACTAGCAGCCTGTAGCATCGGAACGCCGCTGACTCGAGTACCAGCCGGCATATTTTCTGAAACGCGACCTAAGATATCGTCACTAGACTCTGTCTTGAAACTGAGCATGTTACGCCTATCTAACACGTATAGTTTCAGCATATGCGTAGTGCTACTGTTGCCGTTGTTTTCTAGCACCACCAGATCGACGGGGTGGTTCACTAGGGGGCTAACGTCGGACACTGTCATTATAGAACCGTCCTGTAACATGGTGAAAAACTGAGAAAAGTCCGATTCGAGCAGTTTGAAATTCGCGGAGTCGTTAAATTTTTCCACGCTGTACCCTGGATGTGCGTCGTGGGGGATCACTGAGACCGTCTTGGCGGAGGCGCTCAGGCTTGTGGCCAGCAGCGCCAGCAATGCCACCGAGATGGCTCCCATTCTTACCGTGGCCTGGGCAACTCACCTCCTCGACATCTGAATTTCAGGTGATCTGCAACAAATACCAATAAACTTAGAACATAATTCAAACATGAACCCATTATCAAAATCATTAAATCACATAAAAACACAAACAAAAGTTTAACATGTGTATAGTATGTCCCACTTTTCATGGAACCACCCTCATATCTCGCTGATCTAATACTCGAAAACTTTGAAATGATAGATAGAGGTGAATGTATACCTATAAAGTAAGTCCATAGACGTAACCACATTTGATTTTAACCACAGGCGTGCGATTTTAAAATGGAAAACGGGGTTGATTTTCAAAACAAAAATATTACCTACCAGTCTACTTACAAAATAAATTAATGAGTTATTCTTAAACAGCACGTTTAGAAACCCCTTTATACTTATTATATTGAATACTAGTCAGTTCAAAGGCGATTGAGATGGAGACCGTTAAAATAACAAATTTTTTCAATGAGATCATTTTTATCTGTAAATATATTAAAATTTATTTTGAAACATATATATATATATATATATATATATATATATATATATATATATATATATATATATATATATATATATATATATATATATATATATATATATATATATATATATCTATATATCTATATATATATATATATATATATATATATATATATATATATATATATATATATATATATATATATATATATATATATATATATATATATATATATATATATATATGTTTTCTTCAAGCTGACTTTACAGAAAAAACCCGGATACATTATAGTATATTAAACAAATATATAAGTTCAGTAACATAAAGCATTAAGGAACTAAATACCAAATTTTACATTATAATAATAAATATGACTTGTTACGCAGCCATATTGGGCCACTAGCTTTAAACAAAATCTTAGAACTTTATGGTATTAAAGATAAATATTAAATAATAACATATATTTATACTGTATTGTAGCCACTTAGATCTACATTTATTTGATATGAAGTTTGCATTCTATTAGTGTCATCAGATGCCACTGATGGGGGAAGAACTTCTACAACATCTTCTTTCATGACTGCATTCATACATCATTTACATTCGGAAATACAAATGTATCTCTTCTATCGGGCCAACATAACATTTCAGGGTCTTCTTAGTCACAAATTTGACCAAAATAAATCATCACATTCCTATATTTAAAAAATCAATTTCACCTTCAGATGGATTACTTGAAATGTCATCATCGAAATCTCTTAAATACGACATATTGCCTTCACTTTCACTGCTGCTTTTCCCATATAATTCCGCAATCAATTTCTGTTTTGCTACTCATTTTGTATTCACTTTTTTTGCTTTGATATTTCCGTTCTCATCTTTTCCATAAGTGTCTTCTGTCAAAACCTGTGCCTGTTAGTTTTTGCGACCGACTTTTTTAATACCATTCCCGGTTGGAAGAGTTTAAATGACGCTATATAGATTAACATTTCGTTATATTTTACTTTGGAGTAATGTATGCGGGGCACAGTAGCCACTGCTATTTTTTATGAGAAGCTTTGGCCACCCTGTCTACATTTAGTATGGCCACTTGTGTAAAATTCGAACCTACAAACAATTTTAAATGCTAACACATAAATCAAACACTTTGTGTTTGATATTTTATTAATTCTGGACATATCATCACATAGTGTATTAGTTTAGTTTATATGCTATAGGTACGGATTTTTGCGCAGCTAACCTAACAAATAAAACACACATACACCATAAAAATTCCATTAATGCTTCTTGTTACGCATCCATACACGAGATGGGGTACATATTCTTTATATCTATAAAAGTAATTTAAATATGGCCATTTGTCCCAATGGCCACTGTGAGCCGCTACCCGCTCCACCGTATTCCTCATTTTTTGTTCTGAATTTGTCATGCTATCCATAAGTGAAGGCATACCTAACACTGATGGAACTATCTAAAAACAAGATGATGAAAATCTGGTAAAATTACTTGAAAGTTAACAATACTGAATAGCACTCTTAACATACCTACTGCATATCATAAATATTCAATGAGAATTAAACTTATCCATTTATACAAACTGACTCGTTCAGCCATACGCACACAAAAGATATTCTGTACTATATTTCCAATTTTATTAGCTCTTCGAGAGGCTCTAAAGATTTAAACTGTCATAATTCTTTCAAAGAATGCCTTGCCTGAATACAGTTATTAAAAAGCCAACCGTTCAAAAAGGCCATTGTGAATAGACACGTAAAACTGATGCAACACGTCATTATCCTGGCCTTATATCGATCCTTCATTCCCTTATAGAAAATGCCTGAAAGTGCGTACATTTATTATAACACTAATAACTTACTTCATTACATTAGACTACAGCTAATTTCAGATCGAAGCCGAACGTCTGCAACCAGATTAATTATAACTTCGCACCATTAATCAAGTTGGCATGGCTAGATAACTTTTTGAATTTTGCAATAAAATGTAAACTATTTGTCCATAATAATATTCGGGTGTGAGGTATTACTCGTAATGTATTGTAACATGTGATGTATGAATTATGTCTGGTATCAGTTATACATAAACGTTTGTTGTTCTATTCACGAAAATATAGAAGGGTCTTAAAAATGTCAAAGTATGCACTCTATGCAAATATAGGTAGTTATTTTATAAAAAATCTTTAGTAAACATCGAGTATATGCGTTTATAACAATTTTAAAATATATATGAAGAAATTGGTAATATTAACTGGTATTTTCTTATCTCCGGTTGAATCCGAAAATGCCTGTTGCAAGATCGAAAAATGTAGAAAAAGTCCGTTATTCATGATGGTGTCCCAAGGTTCTTTCCCAGTATCAGGTGGTTGTCGACACAACTAATACCAAATTGAATAATTTCCTTGTCACACTTGAAACAAAAAGTCCTTAATTAAAAATGGTGACTAATATGGCCAATATGTTTGTAATATAACGAATATAAACATATCCAGGACGTACCGACACTTTCATATAAGATTCGTATAAGATTCTTATGTATACTACTGTCATTGTTTGCGCTCAGGAGAAAAAAGTCAACACATTCAGCAAAAATTATCAGATACATTACTGATCTAGGAAGCAAGACAGTGAAAAATGTATAAACTGTACGTTTTAACTATTAAAAATTAAATAATAAGCCACATTGTCATGTTTTTGTCACGTTAGAAATAACACCGAAGCGTTAAAAACTGTAAGACTAATTGCATATCTCTAATCAAGATACAAGCACTTAAGATACAATTTCTTCTTGCTTTTCTCCTTTTGGAATTGAGTCCAGCTTATCCTCTGCGGGGTTCAGTGCGTGCTATGCAGAAGGCTGCCCTCTACTCTTGATTCAAGCACAGCTGAAGGAGAGGGTGACATTTTGCTTCCAAACACAACGCTTCATAATGCTTGAAGTTCCTAAAACAAATTTCTTTCGAAAACCAAGTGGCTAAAGACACAATGTACTGGGAATCTTGACGGTTGAGGGCCCATTTATTTTCAAAGTTTTGAGGATGTCTTAAGCTGGAGCAGTTGACCTCATGAAGGCAACAATTTGAGTGGCATGGACGTGTTCTTTCCATCCAGTGTGTCGGTAAGTTGATCAATATTATCTGCAGTTAAATGAAGTGTGACCGAAGGAGATGTAATAAAATTAGGTAGTATAACTGTGCCAGTTTATTCATCCATACTCTCAGAGTTTTCTTTGCGAAAACTGAATCAGCTGCAACCACTTTTTGGTAACTCTTACAGTGACCGGCTCTGTGGATATTTTTTGGCGAACGTGTTTGCTGATGCAGAGCGAGGGCCGAATCAATGTGTTTCGGTGTTAGTTTTTTGTATTTGCTAACAACATAGACAATATATGGCTAACACATAATTGTCTGCAGGTAGTAAGTACAGTTTTGTCTACATCATTTTCCTCGCTGGGATCCCAATGAGAGTATAGACGTAGACGTCTCTCCAGAGCTTGATCCCCACCAACAAAAACACTAAGAAACAAATGTAATGGGTCTGGGATGACAGTCGTCGCCACTTTTGTTTATTTAGGAGCACTTTATTTAGGATTACTTTCATTTTATGGCATTTAAGCGTCTGATACTAAGCACACCCATGAATTATGGACTCGCAGTGGGTTATATGACAGTGATGTTATCATATTTAGTTTCAGCTGTATCGAAAACCTCCGATACGCGCTGGAAGCCCTCTATTCTATAGGCAGATTTGCAAACATTTTAAAAATAGCCACCGTATTGACCACCATCTTTAATTACGGACTTCCGGTGAGCCATATGACTATGGTATTATCAGATTTGTACTTAGAAATGTCGACAACACCCAGATATGCCCTTAAATCCTTTTACAAGTTCATATTAGCAATATTTCTTACCGAATCTCCGGAAATTTTATTCGTGCATTATTTTTTTTAGAAAATCATCCCTCGTTGCCTCTCGACTCGTGATAATTTTCAATGCATTGATGCACAAAAAATTTCCGGTAATAATTCAATCGCTTGGGAGATTATGAGTGAAAATCAGTATAAAATAAGATAGTAGCATTGTTCGGTCAAGTGGCTGGTGATAATTTCTGAAGGCCAGGTATATGTAGAGTGATAATTAAATTTTTACCGCTGTCCATGTCCACCTGATGAATTAAACCATTATAAAACGTTTGAGGTCTTCCTTTCTCTTTCATTAACCGACTTGTTTACGGACATAAACAATTATCGCTTAAGTCATACCACATTCTATTGGCCGGCCAGTTTGTGTATTCTGTTCACGCGAGAGACGTCCAATTATGTAAATTGCTATTGGCTCAATATTCATTGATAAAGCTTGTTTGATATTACCTGGGGACTTAGACCCTAGCACCAATCATAATTATATGTGTTATCTTTTATGGTCTGTGTCTGTACTTTTATGGAAATTGGTAATTCGGAGGGCGTATCTGTAGGTATAATTTCAGGCCAATATATTGTAATAGGTAATGGATAATGGCACCGATCATGATTGCTTCTGACATAATCAGTATATTTTTAGGCACGTATTAATACACGTTATTTGCGTATTGAGGCTTCAGAAGACTATAATATACCCCCCTTGGAGAAAACTGAGTCGAAACTGTATATTACTTATAATTAACGAACTGATATGAAACTGAGAAATCTAACAATTTATTTACTTTAAATAACAACTAATTATTGTTGACTAAATACAAAATAACAATAAATACCGCTACAAATGTCGGTACTAAAAACCTCATTTGTTAATGAATTAATTTATATTTAAACATATTGAATCTTTAATACTAGTAATAATAGTACCTAACATAGCTTAAAAGACGACGTGAAAGACATGACTGAATAATAATTTTATAAGAAACCAACATAAAAAATAGGGCATGAGAGATATATCTGTATACCCTTAAAAACACATCCACATTAGAGGAAAAACAACAAACATAAACTAATATAGGTAACCTTACAAATTCACATATTTTAAATTACGTGTTATTTACGCTTTCTATTATCATTTCCGGTTTTTTCGATGCAGCAGCATCGAAAAAACCACATACACCACATACACCACACTACGATATTACATTACTCCATCATGTCAGATGATACAACCCTATTTTTAGAACGGAATATGTCCCTAATTAACTAAACGTTAAAGCGTTTCATATAACAGGGAATAATGAAACGCGGATCATTTCAGAAAGTCTGCTTTTCGGCTTCGTGATCATAAAATGCTTCTTAATCTTTATGCCTATTTCAGCAACAACCTGCACAGCACAACTCGATGCAAACAGTGTTTTAAACCATTTCAGACGCACTTCAGATCCATTTTATGCTTAATAAATCGAGTAGTATTAGTAGTATTAGTGATTTATTTCCTCGGCTAATATGAAAACTAAATATGTAATGAAGTCAGTTCGTTTATTTAACAGTAGTCGACGTCCCATCGGTTCCTAGTTTTAGAATTATCTGAATCACATCTTTGTCCATGCGGGCAATTTACAGAATAAGATAATGTATAGCCTAGTTAATGAGCTGGCTTAAGGGTAAATATTTAAGAGATCTTGATATACAATTGCGGAAAATGTGCTAATAAATAGCTGTCTCAGGACATAAAATGTTTGAAACAAACTAAGTAGGGTAAAGTGAGGTAAGTGTAATCAAAAAAATTATAGTTGCATTTTAAACTTTTATAACAAAAATTTCAAAAGGTATATCGGGTTCAATCAATGTCATTACTATTTATTTTTTACCTGCCATAGTTTTTTTTATAAACAAAAATTTAAAAAACATGCTGGCTATTTCCCTTGTAAGTGTAATCACGGCTCGTAACTTCCATATGCCTACTGTGCGTATAGATCTGGGGCAAGTGTATAATAGTATGAAAAACTCTGGTGGTAACAAAAAAAATGAGCTGGATATTATAGGGGATTAATTTATAGGGAGGTTATAGAGTTTTCTGTGGGTCAATTACAGGGAATTAAGCTGAAATACGTTTGTTAGAAAAGTGTATTATGTACGTATTTGAGAGAACAACATGTGAAATGTAATTTTTTATTTTACGTTATATGCGGTACCTAAATATTATTGGAAAAATTGGTTCTCTTCGCACTAAAATGGGTTCTGGTAAAAATAGCTCTATATCTGATGCAGCCATTATGAGATGGTCCTCTTGTTCAGGCCAGTGAAAAACTGACTTACGCGAGTTTCTGTTTCTGATGTTTTTAATTACATAATGGTAGGTTGCGAATCTCCATCGAACGCTGTTATTTGACCAACATAGAAAAGTATACTTTTCTTTCCTTTAAATGAGACCAGAACCCAGCTTCCCACTTTTCTAACCCGTTGGATAACAATTCGTCTTATTTTAGAGATTTTTCATTTTTCTCTAAGCTATTTGCATAAGCCATCATCTGAAGAGCTTAATACAATTTACTTATTTTTTTAACATATAAATGTTATCAGTTTACATTTACCCCAGTGTCACGCTTACACATACCCCATATGCGCATTTCAGTGGAGTAAATGTAATCGCTGTTATTAAATTGTTTTGTTAATATCCAAATACAAATCTGACAGCAGAATCAGATTCCTTGTTGAAAATTACCTAAGAGCAAAATATTACAACAACGTAATAATATTTGCGGTAGTAACAGGGAATTTAAAATCGTAAAAGACACTCACAAAATTAGTATACATGCAGTCAAATTAAAGTAAATAGTAAATACTTCAAAACTAGAACTGAAAAAGGTTACTATAAAGTAATATTGATATAAAAGGGGTAATATTTTCGAATTTTGGACGAAAAAAGTTCTAAAACGTTATGTAAAAAAATTACAGAGGATGATTAGATTACATTGATGACCTGATTACATTTACCCCACCTCACCCCATATTATTTCCACTTTATGGTCTCAGAACCGCGTAACCTGTCCGATTTAGATTTACACTCAGTAATAAATAGCAGTTCTAAAATTCACCAAGAATATTGTTACCACAGTAATTTAGTAAATTACCCACATTACAGCTAGTAATTATAGTAATATTGGTATATGTAAAGACATTATTAGCTTTCTAGCGAATGCGCCGCGGACAGGATACGAGGTCCTAAATATCTACACCGGTAAATATTAACTTTTAAATGCATCTGCATCACGTGTGAGAACATGTGCAACGAGTTATGTAGAATGTTTCTCCCATGTTTAACTATGCCCGGAGAGCAATTAATTCTTCTCAGTAAATGACAATAGCCTTACCAAAGGATATCGTTGTATATCTCCGATATGAAAGAATAGTTCTATAGGAGGAAAATAGAATATTATAAAAAAAATGCCAACGAGTCTTATATTTCCCGTAGCACAAATATTTCGAAAGCGTAGTAAATTAAATTAGTGATTCTAATTTAAAATCTAATACTTAATTTGATTAGTTTTATATAAAAACGATATTCGGGTCTCTAAGTCTCTCTTTAAGCAGTTGTTGACAATCTGGATTTGGGTCGCAATTACATATTACAAAATTAACTTTTTCGCTGGGGCTAAGTATTTTTTTATGATAATGATCTTATCTTTTCCCAATAATAGAGCATCATAAGACAGGGAAAGACCACCCCCAATAAAAAAGTAATGTAAAAAAAATATCAATTAACTTCACATGTCACTCAAATACAACGGGATGTGTTTTTAGGGTTGGAAATGTTACGAATCATTTGACCTCCTCGCAAAAACGTTTGACCACCCCTTAGTTTTGTTAGACCACCCTCTCGGTACATTTTGGTCACAATAGGGAACATGACATTTTTAAATTTTTATGATAATATCATATTATATTTTCCCTGTGATAGAGCATCATAAGATTAGGAAAGACCACCCCTAGCTTCGTTAGACGACCCGAAAAAAAAAGTAATTGCAAAAAAAAGCAATTTAAAATCTTCAGCAATCTTCTAACTTCTAACTTCACATGTCCTTCAAATACAAGGGGGTGTGTTTTAGGGGTTGGAAAATTACGGATCGTTTGAACACCTCTAAAAAATGTTTGGTCACCCCCTAATTTTGTTAAGCCACCGCTCTCGGAAAATTTAGGGCCCAATTAAATTAAAAAATTAATGAACAATTTAAAAAATTTCGCTCGGGCTAAATCAATTTACGAGATAGGTAATGACATCTTATCTTTTCCCGAGAATGGAAAGACTAGAAAAGACCTACTTTCGTTAGATCACCCTTTACTAAAAAGCAATTTTAAAAATTGCTTTTTGAGGTCTCTCACCCCTTTAACTTCAAAGACACGTAAACTCACCCTGATTTTTTGCAGAAAATCGTTTTTCCTCAACTTTTCTTCTGAGAGTGGTCAAACGAAAATAATTGGTCTAACATCTTGCATGGTCTAACGAAGGTCAAACAATTAGGCTACGGATAATCCGATTTTGCGAAATTTTTGGGGCTGCGTCAAGTTACTCCCAAAAATGAAACTACATTTTTAGGCCAATAACTCGAAAACAAAAAGTTAGTCAAACGAAACTAATCGGTGGTCTAACTATGGTCAAACAAATTAGTCACTTCCCATCGCTGCCCCTCATTTTTCGGGGCCAGCTTCACGGACCTGGCTGATAAACAATAAACTAAAATATGGACTAAACACTACAGCGGTAAATCTCCTAACAGACAGAGATATACAGATATACATTAATACAACATAAATCATATGTACCTACTTAATATGTACCTACTTAAACTGTACGGCAGGTAATATATTAGCACATCACATTCAATACTCTAGGTATTCATAGGACTCTTAGGCTATTCATAATCTTGATCAATTTCAATCAACGCAACGCTTCAATTGAATCTTTGAATTAGAAAAAGGAGATACCAAAAGGGGTTAGGTTAGCAGACACAGAGAGTTTGCTTACATCTGAAATGCATCAACTGAAGTGGGTCGTTGACTGATCAGTTGGCGCGCTTTTGTTTCTATGCTTCCTAGATTATAAATAGGTAAATACAAGTTAATGTTTGTTATAAAATATAAATAAGCGTAAACAAACATTATGTTTTTGCATAATGATTTAATTACTAGGTAGGTATGTAAAAAATGGTTCGATTTTATTGTTTTATATATTTATAGAACCTTCGGAACATGGATAAAAATATCTATTGGTGGGTTAATAAATATGTAGTAAGTGGGTAAGTATATTTAGGTAGTTCAAAGGCACCAAAATATGTGCCTACCTCCTAGGTATATGATCATTCCATTCGATCGATACAAAGTCTACAGAATACTAAATACTGATAGAGCTTCGATTTTGGTACTTTACCTGTTTAAATTCAAAATAAGTAGGTATATTATTGTAGCTCAAAATACTAAGTGCAAATCAATAACTCTGGTTACGACTGGAACTTTCGTATGAGTTCAGCGTGGTGGATCTATAATTAACCCCTAACTAGTCTGCATTCAGGTGACACTCTAGGTATGTGAAGGCATTTGCAATAATTCATGAAAGTATTTCTAAGATGTCAACGTGCAGGCAAAGGGCATGTGCGTGAGGTATTTATGTATTTCAGTGCAAAAGTATAGGGGAAGGGCCACGCATAATATGTCTAAAATCAATAATATATACTACAGCGCTGTCTTAATTCGAACCCGCGGTTTTTGACATTTGACCATAAAACGCCAAAATACCAACGAAAACACCGTTCACCGACAACTTTTCATTCAACACTTTGAAACCCGCTAATTGCATAGGTACTTACTTATAATTAAAAAGGGGTGCCACTTTAGCAAAATAGCGACAATTCCAAGCAGTAATATTTTTCTAGTCCTAAACACTACCCTTCCTCACTGCCATATCCAAATACACAACAAACACACAGAATTACACTACAAAAAATTAAGCACTTTTCAAAATATTAGAACTTTACAGCATCTCTACTACACAAGTCCCGCATCAACCGCATCGATACTGTTCTCTCTAGTTAGACGTTTTCGTACGCGCAGATGGGGACGCCACGAACTCACGAGCTAGGCCGTTTTCGCACGGGGACGCTCGAAACCGGGTAAAAATGGCCGTCGGCAATCCACCCTCGCTATTAGGTGTACGGTGTACGCTATGGCGCTATGGTATTATGTAATTGCCGCGCATAGCCGCCGGCAGGTTTGGGTAGTATCAGTAGGTACGAGTACAATACCATAGTATTTTTCATTAATTATATCAACTCGACGCTCCTGGAACTTCCAGGAGCGTCGAGCGTGGAAGCATCAGATGACGGCCTCTAATGGACCGTTTTTCTTATGAACCTTTAGTGCAAGTAGATAACAGTGGAATATTGTTAGTTACATATAATATGTTACCATGGTACGGCTTGCAAGAAAGAGGTTATATAAAATAATATATTTTTATAGGTTTGGAAAATAACCTAAAAATAGGTTAATTTTAAAAAATGTTGCCATAACCTGTTGAAAATTCATAAATCCATGTTTCAAAAACCGCTCAATCAGATCAGTAGTTGGAATACAACTGAATTTACATTAAATTATACAATTTCGGGGCTAATATTAAGGGGTGTATTCTGAGCATAGGGGACACCGGGGTCAGTTGATACATTTTTTAGTTATTTAATTATGGTCATTTTATTTTGCATTGGTTTTAATCTAGATATAGGGGGTTGGGAGCACAATGCTCTTGTACGTACGATGTATATACCGGGTGACACAGGAGACATGTAACACTCTGTAACTTTACTATTTAAAAAGTTACAATTTTCAACTTTAGGGGAGTTGTATATTACATAATTGTCGTTTTTTTGAGCATATCAAACATTTCCTTAAACTTCCGGTTTAAGCGGAAGTGACGCAAACTTTGTTATTTTAAATGGTACCCTATATATTTTTTTGCCCATCTGATTCGTCTTTAAATTCTCTTTTCAACCATGTATCGCACCATGGCATTTGTTTTTAAACTGACAGTAATAATCATTTTATTGTATTAAGCGTAGGTCATGATATGAACCTTGGCAGATATTGATGCTTAGTGTACCGTGATATCAAAAGACTTCTAGTACGCAAGTTTGTGTCTCATATTTTTTTGGGCATAATCAGTAGCTGAACAGACTAACTAGATATTTCTTATTTAAAAGAAAAAATCTCTAAACAACCAACGATATTATAAAAACTAAGATAGGAACTCCATTTTTTTATTTGACTTACTTAAGAAATACTTATTTATCTTTTATTTTCGGCCATTACAATTGCTGTACGTACAATTGCGTCATTTTCGTTTGACAATTAAGAATTGTTTACTTGACAACGATTTAAGTATTTATTGTTAAATTATACCTAAGTTAGCGCGTTTTAAATAGTATTTTTATCATGTATTCCAGAAATGAAAAAGTAGATATGCTATTATTAATCTATGGCGAATGTAATAAAAATAGCAGACAGGCTCAGGCTCACTCGATTACGCGTAATATAAAAAAAACCTGTTTTTACAATATTTGAAGGGCCACGCGCGCCCCTTGGTGGACAACAATTACCAGAAAAAGTTACCAGGGGGTAGGGGGGAACATTATTAACAAAAAAAATTTCAAAAAAGTCACTTCCGTTTGCAAACTTAGATCCGGTCCACTATATCTATTATATTCAAAATAATATACAACACTTGGGCACAATCTTTTTGGACTTCTTAAGAACCAAATTTTACAGGTTTTGGAAAGAATCTTACCCTAATAAATAGTATCTATTACTTATCCAAAATGACACCCAAATTTGAACAAAATGCTAAATAACTTATTGTTTAAAGTTGACATTGAATTAGCACTTGATTTCATAACGGAGCAGATGACAGCAAATGTTTTTTGTTTATACCTCAGCCATGGCAAACTTAAGCGTATTATAGAAGATAGTAATCCAATATTTCCTTATTTAGAATGTTGGCAACCCGAAAAAGATTTTGTGATGAATGAAAATAAACATTTTTTTTGAATTATTAATTCATAGGTTGCATAAAAAGATTTCTGTGTGGCGCCACTATGCCAAATACGCTTCAATTTGATATCTCGAGAACGGTGCATTGTACACAATAAACTATTTTCGTCTTTTTTTGCCTTTATCTTCCTAACCGTTCACTTTTAATGAATTTCACCTATTATCAAACTTATGGATCATTTAATTAACTATATACATCTTACATCTTTTGTTTGATACTTTTTTCTCTACTAACAATACTTTGGTAGTTATTGCCTAGTTTATCTGTCGCCATCAACGCAATATGACGTCATTCAATGTGTATTCCGTACTGCGAAAAAATATTAATAATGTCTGCTCTAAAAATCTGCTATTAAAATGTATATCAAAATAAAAAAAATATTCTTCTTAAAATTTAGAATATCAAAATTTGTTAATCTTGGACGATGTGGTGGACGATTGGGTAAAATAATAGGTAACAGAAATGGCAACATAATGTATTCGAGAAAAATGTATTAATTCTACCACGTTGCCACTATGTCGCTGAATGCTACGTTTACTTTTTTTTCTACTACTATGCGCTTCCTTATGACAGACTTCACGTCAACTCATTATGTTTCATTCATGTAGTCACAATTAGACAAAAATGTTTTGAAGACATCGATGGACTATCGATAAATATATGAACAGGCTCATGTTTTGCTCTGGGCGGGATGGATGCACTCTAGGCCGTGGGTGTGGCTTGAAATTCTTGTGGAGAAAATAAATAAAAAGTGTTTTTACTCCAACTTTAAAGGATTTTAACTTGGAGGGGAAGGGGTTTTGGAATAAAATATATGAAGGGCCCGCTTAATTTTTGCTGAAAATTCACTCTTTAAATGTTTAGCATCAACTTAGAAACACCCTGTATTACAATTAAGTTACAATTGACTTTAGATAGATTCCATGCAATATTTTTTTAATAACGCAAAGGCAGCTTTTAATAAACAAAAAGCAATTTTTGCCAACTTTTGTGAAAACTGCAATTAACTCACTTCGATGAGCAAGGTCCTCGATGAGCAAGAAGACGACCCTCCGTTTGCTGCACCACTGTCAGAGGAAGTTGAGACTTCAGAAGGTAATTTATGCGATATTTTACAACATAATAACTTGATGGCAATGCTTTCAGTTAAAGAACAGCCATCACAGCTTGCCACTCCGAGTGCTAAAGAGCCTGAGCCTGGACCATCTTCGTTCATTGAGCATCCTAGGATCGGACCATCCACAGTCCCAGACAAACGAAGGAGAGTAAAATAAAATGGACATTGCTATCAGGTATTTTCTATACATCGAATCTTCATACTACAACTTACTATATTGTTGACTATATGGTCTACCAGTGATTTTTCCTCCAATATTTATTGAAAAATTACTTCTTTTACTTGTATATCTAAATATAATAAACGAATAAATGTATTTTTGTACTTATTACATATACAAAATACTTATAAATCCTCAAGTCATATATTTACTTACATAAAAATGAGTGTGTAGGAATTTAGGGTTGGGAAGGGGATTTTGAGAGAGAGGGTAGGTGAGTACTTCAATTTTGGGGTTGGGAAGAGGGGGGCTTTGATAGGTAACGGGATTCATATTGACAGCGCAGAGTTGTTGTTATTGAATCCCTTCATATTGATCTAATATAAGCATTTGGAGGTAAAATGATCAGTATATGCGTATATATTGATCCAAATTTCAAATTTTGTTGCTCACTAAACGCAAAATTTGTTGCTTTACAAATACGAGTTTTCACGTAGAGTGGCTGTTTTCAAATCACAGATGTCTAAAAGTGAGTTTGCAGTTTTCACAAAAGTTGGTAAAATTTGCCTTTTTTCGACTGTCGATTGGGACCTTATAAATCTAATTTGGAAGTTAGGGAGGTTATTCGCCGCAGAATTTAATGCTCTTCAACAGTTTGAATACAGTGATATTTTCCGTACGATGCGTCATTTGCAACATATAAGCGGAAAACCTGAGAAACTCTTAGAGTCGTGTTCACCGTTCTAAAACATACAATTCCGTTGAAAAACCTTCTACCGGACTCATGTTATGAAATACAGGCACTTTTAAACACCATTTGATAAGGCTATTACTTTTGGGCACCTTTAGAAATAGACATACAAATATATTTGTATATTGTCTAGGTGCTCTCATAAAGTGACTTTCATGTTCTTATTCTCGCTGCTTTATTTCTTGCATTGGAAAAAATCAATGTAGGGTGTGGAGTTCCAAGAAAATAAAGTAGGGCAAGTTACTTCTCAAACTTCCAACATGGCCGAATTTAAACACAATTACCTAGCAACCCAAACAAATAACATGAAGTTACAGTTTATTTGATAGTTCTCTGTAGGAACCAAGACAAAATTTTCAGTGATACTAAATAATAAATCAAATAATAATGGCATCGAAGAATGGAAACAAACAAAAAGAAATTAAGGGTGTCATCCCTCCTCAACTTAGACTTAATAGAAATGACAGTATTGATCCGAGTTATACTGATTTGGTGTTACCATAGTAAGTGCACATTAATATTATTATATCTAATAATAAGTATTATTATAGGTAGTATTGTTTCTACCTTTTAACAAATTACGAAACGTCGCATTACATCGGTTTACTTCCCCTGTACTACGTCTCTACCATTTATAATGTCAGAGCTCTTTAAGACTATAAGGTTTCGCCTGTCAGTTACCGGATCGGATGAAAACCGGAGATATCAAATGTTCGTCAGATTCTCTTCAGGTACCATGATTTACGGATGTATGTACTTTAATGAATTTAAATATTTAGTACCTATATGTATGTGCGTTGTGCGACCATGTACTGAAACGCTGTTATTGCTTTGTGGTATCTCTAACGAAAAAGTAAAAGGCAAAGTTATAAAAGGAGGTCCCACCCTGCGTTTCTTATCATTCTGTCTTTATACCCATTATTCAATTTATCCCATAGACATGGCCGAGTCTCAATCAGTGAAATTAAAAGTTCTATGTCAATTTCAGTAGGCATTATTTCAATAATGCCTACTATTCACATCAAGAACCAAAATAATACTGAATTATATCGAGAAAACTTCAAACCTGATAAATGAAACCGAATAGTGTGAACATAGACAAAAATGCTGTCTATGCTCCACTGTCTCCAGCATCAGGGCACTGATAATGTGACAAACTTAATTTGTCTTAACGCTCCACTATTCATCAGGTTTCCGCGATCCGGTACCTGATATGTCATACCTGATCATTGATTGAAGGATTCTTACCTTCAATCAACGACCTGATAGTCAGAACGCGCTCTCAGTAATACTGGTAGTGTCCGAAAACTAATTTTAAATAAAGCAAACGATAAATAATAATTTTAACCATGAACCAGGATTATATTACAAATATCTGCACTCGATTAAACCCTATTCACACTATTAAACACTATTAAACACTATTAAACCCTATTCCTTTACATATGAGTAGTCCAGTTGTCAGGGGCTAAATAGAGACAAGAAGTGAAGTGAAGCATGTTTTTTTTATTGTTTCATTCATATTTTTTGCCGTAGAACACGTTTTTTGTGGCTTTTTCCGTACCAGGTGTGTACATTCAAATCCTTATTAGTCCAGGAAGTTTAGCATTTGACTTCGGAAATTTTTATAGTGAGCTCAAAATTAGTGTACACGTACTTTTCAGGTCCTCAAACAATCTGCGGGAAGTCCCAAAGATTCCGGTGTAGGTATGCATAACTTTTGACAGCGAAAATACGACTCAAAAAAGTCATTTTTTGTTTTATTGCCGGTAGCTACGTTGCCTTGATCCTACGGTTATTCAGTGTACTTAGAAGAAAGAACGAAAAATTCTCAAAAAAGGTGATTTAAGTATAGGGGTATGAAAAATGGTATATTTCGGTGAACAAAATTTATTATTTATTTAGATTATTGATTATTAACTTAATATTAATAATGACTACAAATATTAGCTATTAGCAAAGCTAATATTAAATCAGTTTTAACTTATTTTCTGACATTTTCTTCTTATCCATCCTCAATTTATTCTTCATTTTCTCACTGCATTGGTGGAATATACCAGGATTGAGATTGGGGCAGCATTCAGGCAAGATTGCAAGATGTCTCATGATAGTTGCCACAAAACATTTCAGGCCCAACTTTCGAGAGTCGCACAAGGCGCCACAGCCTTTCGAACAATTACAAAAAATCAAAAGACAATCTGAGGCAGGAGGTTGCCAGTTTTTTATTGGCTCCAATATAAGCCATTATTATTTATATTTTTTACATTATTCATATCTTTGACAAGCCTAATTTTATTTTATTGTAAAATAATACCAATAAACCAACAATAATGGAATATTCACTAAAGTGAGTACCTATGGCTAATTCTATAATTTACCCTGGTTCCGAAATAGTGTGGAGTGAGTCATCACCAGCATATGGACGGCTCAGGGAGATGAGGGGCTAAGGGAAGGAAATTTCATAGGCGTATCATTTTAGAGGGGGCAGAATAAAAAAAAATAAATAAAATATTCAAGTTATTAACATTGTTTTTAAGTGTACTTGTAAATGGTTTTTTTTATTATCTTAAGAATATTCCTTCGTATACAGTTTTAATCATTTTCAGTTCTCCTCCTGTCAAATTCGGTTGCTTACGATTGGAATTATTGGGTTTAGAACCACTACTACTCGCATTCGTCGCTTCCATCGCATAAACACACTAAACACGCGCGTATAACACAATATTATAATTAATTTATATCGCGAATCAATCGTACATAAGACAAAATGAAACGCCACTGTCGCGCCAAAACATACATGCATGAAACAGCGCATCCGTCAATATATCCAAGGCAATCCGGCTTTACCTCTGACCAATGAAATTTAATTTAATTCAGAACCGCCTAAAACTCACCAATGAGAGCGGTAGACTCGCTTACTAATGAGTTCTGCCCACCATTTCTATAGAGTGTACACAAATTTGCACACTAAGAAATTCTGTGATCCATTGTAAATAGGCAGACCGTTCAATTGTGATGGTATGTATGTATGTATATGGGTCGGAGTGTAGTGGAAGGTAGTGTTACACTTGGTAGTGTGTTGATGTTGCACAATTGTGATGGTGGTGTGATATTATGTATGAATCACTCCACACTATTTAGGAACCAGGGTATAGGTGCAACATTTTTTGAAAACAAGCTTCTATTTAAAAGAAAAATATAATATAAAGGAACAACAAAAAATAAAGAATAAGAATATAGAATATATAAAAAGCTCTAAAAAGAAAATAAAGTTTAAATTAAATTAAACTCATCAATTTATTACTATTTTATATTATTATTTATTTTATAATATTTATTACAATATTATAAAATATTTATCTATTTTATAAAAAAAACATTTTTTTAGAATTACTTATGTCAATATCAAGTTACATAATATATTGTATTCTTATTTATTTAGGTACACAGGTAAATCTCGCGGCAAACTTTTATATCATATAAATTATGTAATAAATTGATGGGTTTAATTGAATTTAAAGTTTATTTATTTCTTTTTAGAGCATTTAAATAAAAGCTGTTTTTAAAAATGTTTTTTTAGTTTTAATTTATTTTTTATTTATAGTTATCGCTGAACATGTTTCATGTCTATTCATTTCATTTAATGCGTCATTGTTGCATGGTCGTTTGCCTGTTAATTTAGCAGACCTTCTAGTGATTTGACTCTACTTAAGGCGACGTACGCTTGACAAGTCGCGAAGAGCTTTGATCCTAAATAGACAACGACATGGACGAGAGAAATCCCTGCATTTTCTGTACTGTGCAAGCCCAGCATAATATAATGTCCTTCATTCAGCAGTACCGTGACTATATTTTGCCGGAAATTGCACAGACTTGTCCAACGAAACACAGTTCCGGGTTTGATTTTGGAACTTTCCCTCTCTTAGACAATTTGCAAACCAATGCTGTTAACGCCCATCTCGCCCATTTACACAAGTCAGATTATAAAACCAACCAAAACGCACTTTTAAAATTCAGTTGCCAGATTTGTCCCGAACAATTCGACCCAAAAATCGTAATCGGGGACTCCAAAAACCCCGGGATAACAAAATTTTAGACACATTGTAGCAACTTGGAGTTCTTTATCGCCATCATGACATTTTTTTGTCGCCAGCAGTTGACTCTTGTCGGTCCCTGCAACATTTGTCGAGCACCACCGAACTATCCCTAACCTTTGCCGAGTTATAACTTTAAAATTGGTATAGTGGCCATCTTGTTTTCCGTCATTTTGATTTTTTCCACTTAAACCCTTTCATTTGATATCCATATCATGGAGGTGCATAAAAAAACATAGTCCACCATCTTTGGGAGTCCGCCATATTGGATTTAGAGTGACGTCATTTGATTTTCGTATTCTTCTCAGCAAACCCTTTCATTTCACACCATATCATGGTGCATAAAAAATAACTAGTCTAGTAATATGGGATTTAGAATGACGTCACTTAGCTAATCATGCATTGTCATCGAAACTAAACGAAACGTATGCGAACTTTCAGCTGAATCGGTTGAGGAAAACTGCTTTAAAATTCAGTTGCAAGATTTGACCCGAACAAACACACATACAAACATCAAGTTAAATAAAAGCTTGTAAAAATATGTTCCTTAAAATAAGTGTGCTGAGTTACATATCATTGATTTCTCAAGGGCACCGCACCACGCAGCGACGCCCAACTACAAGACTTAATCTGATAATCTGATGTTTCACACTTTTTTCCATGGAAATGACTAGTTCCATCGATAAACTTTATATTACCTTTTTTGTATAGAATTTTCCGTTATATATTCTTTATAAGCACAATAATTCATAGCTGTATGATCGATGGAAACGCAGATATTAACAAAAAACGGAAAACGGGTACTTTTTTGGGCCGTTGTTCCGCTATCAAAAGTTGTACATACAGCGGAATCTTTGGTACTTTTCAGAGATTGTTTGGGGACCTGAAAGGTACGTGTAGGTATACCAATTTATATCTCACTATAATTTTTTTCCGGAGATGATCCCATTTTTCGTCCTAAATTCCTGTAATATATATGCTTAATTTTATAATTAACGCTTTATAAAAAAAACCCTTTTCACGTGTTGCTATATATCTTCGCTCCTAAGCATTTTTAGTATAGCACGTATATTTGAGAAAGTTGTTGCTTATGAAATTTGAAAAACACAAGTTTAAGATCGTAAATAGACGTCGCTATGTGCAATAATTGTTAAACAGAGCAGTGAATAGACAGTGTCGCATTCGCGTTCATATCGGCATTTGTCGGTTCAAGCATCTATGGTTCAAATAGATACTTGAACCGACAAATGCCGACACAGCGGAAATATTTACTCTATAATATTCCATAATAAACGGCATAATAACTTATGGAAATAGGCTCAGAATAGTATTTTGAAACAATGGCTCAAAGAGAAAGAGATTTTCAAACGATAAATACTGTTGAGTAATACGTTTAAGCTTGGCAGCGAGTATGCGATGCAGTAAAAATGCCGGCCCGCCGCAACTATCCGGTACTCTGGCTATATCCACTGCTATATTATTATATTGCAAATAGCTTCCAAATTGTGATGTGCCGTGTTTTCGCCATTTTTTAGCTCGATAACTATTATACCTAGGTGTCTGAAATTTGATGTAAAAGGTGTATATGTTGACCCAAACATGTGTACCTAAGCTTGATCGGTCAAATACTTCTCGAGTAAATAATTAATTAATTAATTAATTCGCGTTCGGGCTCTTATGCTTATTAGATTATTAGTAAGATTTCACGTACGGTAGTGTTAACTTCAAAGCTATATTTCCGTACATACTTCTTGTATATAACCTCCCACAAAAAACGTGTAATCTTTACACTGTTGACGGGAATTCGATTCATTTTCTTTCAAAAGTGATGCTGCTATTTCATTTCCCTAAATTCTCTTTGACGCTTCCTCCAAATTTTAAAAATTTAGAATAACACGTTTTTTAATAATTTGATTTTTTATTATTGCAAGGAGCCACTACCGTATATCCAACGAGTGCCACAGGAATTGGCAGATCGTACCACGCACCCATTTATTGTCCATTCAACACAAGTTACGGTGTATTTATCTCGCACGCTTGCTCTAACTGGATAGGTGTAATCAAAAACCGTGCAATTTAGAGAAATTTCAAAAAAAAATTTGTTTAATTATTGTTTTATAATCCAGTCAGTATAGGACAAAAAAGACCTTTACCTTGCAAAAGGTGGGGTAGTAATAATTTTTTAGTATGTTGTTAAGGTCTAGGGCTTGACAAGCCCTAATCCAAGTCAATCCCCCCCCTCCAAGTTCCGCTTGGGCCGCTCGAGCCGCCATCTTGAATCAAAGGTACAAAAATTTAGTTTTTTGACAATAATTCTGCAACGGTTGATCTAACGACAAAAATGTAAGAATACAAAGTTAAGGAACACAAAATTCCCCACCTTTTATATAGTATATATATTTTTTGTAAGTCTAATTATAACGAGTTACAGCGCCGGAAAGTTGAAAATTTTTCCCAAAAAATAGTAAAACCCCATTTTAGACGGTAAATTTAGTAAGAACAAATTAAGTACACTTATTTATATTTATTTATATTTATATGTTTTTTCCATACATAAGGTTATATAGCGATATCTATTTCATATTACAGGGTTCAGGGGCAGCATGTGGGTCAGAAAAATGGAGGGGGGTACTTAATAATTATATTGAAATTTTTTTGATAATCGGTTTACATATTTGGACGTAAAAGTTGGGGAGGGCTGTGCCTCTCACGCCCTCACGACGCGCCGCCGCTGATCATGCGTTTAGGACGTACCATCAAGTCCCAAAATCGCAGGGAACTCAAAAAACCCCAGAAGACTGGAGTTGAAAACTTGGCAGCAATGGGCTCGCTCAACTCACAATGACAGAGCAACCTGCACCTGAGCGCTTATTGAAATTCATTTCATGCACCTGTCGAAAAGTATGCGGCGGAGCATGTGGTTGCAGGAAAGCTGGGTTGAAGTGCTCTGTTGTGTGTGGCTTCTCCAGTGGCCAGTCATGCGAAAATGTGCCGGAGGATCCTGTCGACAGCGAGGACGAAGATGACGAACCTTCGTCAATAGAAGAACAATTCATAAGAAGCACCGATGTTGATGATGATGACACTGAGGTCGCAGATTATTCTGATGAAGACGTCAACATACCTCCGGCAGAATCATCAAAAAAGAAAAAAGATCGCGAAGCTGTGGATTAGGTCTATCGGGAATGTCAACATAAAAAAAACGCGCAAGTTACTCTACCTCAAGGTGGTGTGGAAATGAGTATAAGTGCAGTATCGCGCAAATTAGATGTCGTTATGGTCATTAGAATTTTTGCAATAATTGAAACGAGTAATATGAATGGAGAACTATGATAGAAGTATTTCTCTTCGGTTTGACGAAGTAAATTATGGGATTGGGCAAACATTAATTATAAAATGCATCTTGGCGACATAGAAATTGCACGATACTGTACCTACTTTGAATTTACAAACTTATTATAACTACATAAAAATGTAATAAATAGCGACAAACAATCGAAAAAAATCGCAAAAATGGACTTTTACTATTTTTTGTAAAAACTCTCCGCAGCGGTACCTCGTTACTTATTAGATTTACAAACAAATGTGGGGAATTTTGTGTTCTTTAATTTTTAATTTTTGTACATTTTCCTCGTTAAATCAATCGCTGCAGAGTTATTTTCAAAAAAGTAATTTTTTGTACTACCTTAGATTCAAGATGGCGGCTAGAGCGACACCCAGAAGAAAGAACAAAAAGAATTTTTTATGAAGGCCCAGACCTGAACAACATTCAAAAAAATTATTACTACCCTGCCTTTTGCAAGGTAAAACTGCCTGCTGACTGGGCTATTATTATTATGTGAAACATTTTCCTACCAGGAACCCGATTCTTGAAATCATGAGAATTCTTTCCTATGAGAAAAAAATTCACAACACAAATTCTCATAGGAACTGCATGTAGCATTCTTGAACGCTCCCCGAATCTTATTTCGTTTGAGAACCAGAAGTAGACGTATGTCGTATTACTTATCATTAATTTTCTGTCTCGGCCAATAGGAAACCTGGAATAGGCAACTCACGCATGGTATTTGACAGTTGCTATGTTATGAAGTGTCCAGCTTTCGTTCATTTTACTTAAGTATTTGTGACTGTTTTCTGTTAATTTTTTGTGTTTAGGTCAATTAAATTATTATTTGTAAACAATACAAATTAAGTGTGACTAGTGCAATAAAGAATTATATTAAAATATGGAGAACAAGGAGACCAAACGGCAATTTGTAACCGAACCTCAAAAAAGGGCATTAATTGCTGCATTAGAAGGTGAACCATAATTAAATAAACGAATATATATAAATAAAAAAAACCGCTTGGCTTAACCCACTGCAGTATCTGTTGCTACCGATATTGCTTTGACAGCTCCCATTTGCTTGCAAAAAAAATGAAAGCTACTAGAACCTTTAAATAATGAGGTTGGTATGAATAAATAATTTGCAACGAAGCATCTACAAAAAAATCTTACTTTTGTTATTTTATCTATTGAAGATTTATCATCGCAAATCTCTACTAAATATCTGACTAATTGTTTAGATAGGCTGAAATGTTTAATGAAAAGGCGATCCGAAAGTGAAACATATGGATCAAATTTAACTATTCGTTGTCTTGGTTGTATGGCTGCTTCTTCAGCTTCTTTCAGTTGTAAAAATAACAACAACTGCAAATATTGAGCTTCTTCGTCTTCCATGTTTGTTTTTTATCACAATGATATTAATATAAATAATTTATATTATTATTATCTTCAAATTACACATTACCTACACAAACTCAAACACACACAGAATTTTTTCTTAATAACTAGACTTAGCTGTTCAGTGGATGAGTATCAAGTGACACACTCCACATAACACCAATCACTTAGTTCATGTGATAGACATATTATGCTTACAATTCTAGGCACTTTCACTATCACTACACCAATTCGAACGGTTTTAGTCTCTTTAGCCGTCTTTAACCGACAACAAGTCCGTGTTGTCGAGTAGTGCTATCACTTCCACGTTTTCATGGTTTTCTAGCCTCTTCTGATGTTTGCCTGCAAACCTCTTAATCTCATCTTCAACCATAGGCACATTCAGGTGACGATGGAGGCCTTCATTGCGAATGTACCACGGTGCTTTGACGATGCTTCGAAGTACTTTATTCTGGAACGTTTGAATTAATTTAATGTTGGATTTCTTAGTGCATCCCCATAGTTGGATGCCATAAGTCCATATAGGCTTCAGAATTTGCTTGTAGATAAGCAGATTGTTATGTATTGACAACTCAGAGTGACGCCCGAGGAGCCAATACATTTGTCTGAATTTGAGGTTTAATCAGTGGCGGCTCCTCAAGGTGGGCAGGGCGGGCAGTGCCCACCCTAGGATTTGAGGTATAAATATAAAAGAAAAAACAATATTCAAAAAAATGTTTCAATTATCATGTAGAATGTTCAATATGTTTTAACACAATAGCATAACAGATTTTAAATGTCTTAAGTAAGATTATAAATAAAAGTAAAAAGTATATTATTAATCAGTAATCACATTCTGATTTAAATTTTGCGCACCCGAAATAAATTAGTAATAGGTACGATCTGTTTTAATCATCGCTATGGGCAAGCCCGTAGATGACAAGCAGGCCTGTATTAATTCGCGATATACGTTCGAGGTATACGCGGCGACGAATGTGCGAACGAAACGGTAAACGTATGCCCAGGTTGTATCTAGCCTGAGACAGTCTGAGATGGGCTGGCCCGTAGGCTGACCTGCGCCGGTCGACCGTCACTTTTCTGAAGCGGCAAAGTAACTATTTGCTGAACTAATATTTGTTGTCTTAAAACTTAATAATAAATATTAAATACCGCGGTTCTAGATGAAATTTTAAATCCGTACAATTGAAGTGATACGTAATTATAAAAATAAAAACTTTATTATTATAATTACCACTGAATTGTACGAGATTTAAAATTTGTATAGTATTAGAACCACGGTATTTAATATTTATTACAAACCAATTAATCGAAGTATTTATTATAACCTACCTATAGGTTAGGCGTGTAGGAAACTAATTATTTTGCATATCGATGTACGAAAATAAGATCGCCCTTCATTCTTTAGCTTTTCAACTGATTTTTATATAATTATGTATCTAGTAATTGTTAATCTCTAATCTAAAATCTAACAAGTAATAAAACTAATAAGTAACGATACCCCATCAATCAAGTAGTGGGAAATACTTAATAATAAAAACTTAATAATAAGTAAACAATAAATATACTTAAAAACCATGAAAAATTATTTAATTGAAAGTATTAATGAACTCTGAACTTCCCGTTGGTTCTTGCTGAACTGTTTATTTTTGGAACGTTCTGATATTATACCTACGAGCTGTTTTTTTTTCAAACACACAAACTACTCATAGGATCAAAAATTCAAGAAAAAGATTATTATTTTAAAATTCCAAAAGTAAATTGACAAACTAAGTTAAATAATTAACTGAGTTAAATAAAAAAATCGAAATACGACAAGGAAATTTAAAATTCGTTGAATCATTGATCGTAAATTCGACAAACGAAATACCTATTGGTTTATAAAAAATATTTAACAATCTAATAAAATATATTTTTTTATTTCAATTTATTTATAACATCAGTAATTCGTGAATAAATATTACTTCAAAAAAGTTTGATACTTTTTCCATAAATAATTTTTGTGAAACCCTGTAATTTTTTGTAAATGGATTTTTCATTGAAAGTGCCAGGAAAACGCGTGACCTTGAAAGTTTAAAAAATTTCTTTCTCCTACCTGATGCTTTAGTCACGAGCCGCCACTGGGTTTAATTGCTCACGTTTCTTCTTCACATGTGTTTTCCATCGAAGTTTTGCATCTAGGGTCATGCCTAGATACTTTGCTTCGTTGGCATGTCGGATTGTTTGCTAGTTGACAATCACTGGAGTATAGTTATATTTCTTGTTGGTGAAATTGACATGAATTGATTTCGGCTCATTTAATTTGATGCGCCATTTCTTTGTCCAAGTGGTGACATTGTTGACTGCTGTTTGAAGTTTGTTCGTGGCTGACTGCATGTCTTGGTCAGTAGCTAGCAGAGCAGTGTCGTCGGCGAATGTTGCCGTAACAACTTCGTCGCTTTGTGGGATGTCGTTGGTGTATAGTAGGTAGAGAACAGGTCCAAGGACACTGCTCTGAGGTACTCCAGCACAAATCTTAGCACAAATCTTGAGGTCAGAATATTATATATAGAAGCGTTATATACAAAAATCAGAAAACCAACCCTCATTTTTCAATATGCCACCTTTTCGATTTTAGGGGACTTTAAGTATATCCCATAAAACGATATGGGCAACATCACCAACAAATTTCTTGCCAGAACTAATTTTTTAAAGGTTCATTGAAAACTTGGGTTTATTTTTACTGTACTATATTATTGTTATATTTAAATTATTTGTTGTTAAATGGAAACTCTTACTTCAACACTCTCAAATTACAGAAACGCCAAGTTTCCCACCCAATTGTGTTTTCCTATTTTTCTTGGGCTAATTCCCGCCTTTAATTACTTCCAGCAGAGTCATTTGCCGGCAGAGATATCGAAGAGCGGGAGCACTACAAAGAAGGCAATTCATAAGAGAAATTAAAGCCCACGAACTTCTACAGACCAAGGCCCTGGACGGGGTCAGGATCCACCGAGAATTCGCCAATGCGATTATGTCTCCAGCGAAAGCCTGCGAAATTATTAAACTCACCAGAGCGCAGAACAGGAAAGTGGAATGGATCCTAAGGACCGACTATTAAGTTAGAATTTAATTTTAATCAAGACCGAAACTAAGCAACGTAATTTTAAGTGTTAAAAAGTTAGCGTTTCCCAACAATGCACTGTAGAGTTTTTGTAAAGATGCCTTTTAATTAAAAAATATATAAAATGTTGAAAATCATTATTTCAAAAATTTGGAAACAAGTCTCATATATAGATCCGTAGAGTACGAGACCACTATGTATTTTTATACTATGTATATATATATATATATATATATATATATATATATATATATATATATATATATATATATATATATATATATATATTAGGGTGTTTTTTTTCGGTTCTATTGGCTAATATTTTAGCATTGTCCCTAAAAAATGTTCTCCCAAAATTTCAGCATTCTAGATCAAACCTGTGAACGGCGCAACCGAGTTTTGTTTCCCATTTAATTAACATGGTAGAAACGACGTTTTTATTCAAACATGAATAGCTGGTCGAATTTTTTTTAAATAGTAATTTCTGAAGGCAGCATTTTATAGAGAATTAAATTTCCTACAAGAAAGGTCCTTAGTACTAAATTCGTGAATTCATTATTTTCAAAGATATGCTTTCAAAGATATGCTGTTTAAACATTCTCTTAAAAATCGGATTTCTTTCAATTAATTTTAAGTGAAGTTATAACTAATATTTTTTAGACTCTCCGATTGACTAGGCTACAATATATATATATATATATATATATATATATATATATATATATATATATATATATATATATATATATATATATATATATATATATATATATATATATATATATATATATATATATATATATATATATATATATATATATATATATATATATATTGTAGCCTAGTGGTGAATCCGATTTTTAAACGACTTCAAAAAGGGAGGAGGTTCTCAATTCGACTATATGTTTTTTTTGTATATTTGTTACCTCAGAACCTCATCATTTATAAATTAATTTTAAAAATATTTTTTTGGTGGAAAGGGGATATTTTCACATGGGTACCATATTAGTTTTATTCGCATTGGACCTTGGAGTCCGAAGATATACCGAAGAACTCAGCAGATATACCAGAAAAAATGGCGAATGCACCGGTCACAACCTTAATTTATAGGTATTAAATTAATTAAAAAAACATTTTCAATCGGATCAAATTGTGATGCTGAAAACTATTCAATTATTCTCGTATCAACTTAATCATCATAAAATTCAGTCCAGCCGTTTAGGCGGAGTTCAATGACAACACATGGATAGAATAAATATATATATATATATATATATATATATATATATATATATATATATATATATATATATATATATATATATATATATATATATATATATATATATATATATATATATATATATATATATATATATATATATATATATATATATATATATATATATATATATATATATATATATATATATATATATATATATATATATATATATATATATATATATATATATATATATATATATATATATATATATATATATATATATATATATATATATATATATATATATATATATATATATATATATATATATATATATATATATATATATATATATATATATATATATATATATATATATATATATATATATATATATATTTATTCTATCCGTGTGTTGTCATTGAACTCCGCCTAAACGGCTGGACTGAATTTTATGATGATTAAGTTGATACGAGAATAGTTGAATAGTTTTCAGCATCACAATCCGATTGAAAATGTTTTTTTAATTAATTTAATACCTATAAATTAAGGTTGTGACCGGTGTATACGCCATTTTTTCTGGTATATTTGCTGAGTTCTTCGGTATATCTTCGGTCTCCAAGGTCCAATGCCAATAAAACTAATATGGTACCCATGTGAAAATATCCCCTTTCCACCAAAAAAATATTTTTAAAATTAATTTATAAATGATGAGGTTCTGAGGTAACAAACATACAAAAAAAAACATATAGTCGAATTAAGAATCTCCTCCCTTTTTGAAGTCGTTTAAAAATCGGATTCACCACTAGGCTACAATATTATCGGGTATTTAAAAGTCGTTATGAAAAAATTGTGATAATTTTCTTGTGAAAACGGAACTTTCCTCAATTTCTACGAATCCTGTATAAGCATTGCACCACCCTGTACACCACCCTTGGAATTAATATTTTGAAGATTAAAACATACCGGGTCATAGAGAAAAGATTCTATTTTCATGTGTTGCAAACCGATTGAAAATCCGTCTACTATTTTTAAAGTTACAAGAGAATAAAAATGGACAATAATTTTGCATTAGCCGAACCTATTGACGAGCAGTTTAGTATGACAGAAGTTTGTATACACCGCGGATATTAAGTAGATGTCTATACCCTCGGACGACTTACCATCGTCCCCCACAGGGCAGAAACATCTACTTTATACCCTCGGTACATAAATAACTATTTTGCACTTTTTCCTGAGTAAGTCTCCTATACAGTTTTCCTATGCATAATTCCCAATCAATTTATTTTACCATAGTTCCCTGTACCATCTTCAATAATTCACCTTCGATGGCTCTCCAGATAAGACTCATTTAGGAAGAATATAAGAAATACAAACATAATGACATAAAGAAACCGCCGTCATCGTTAATGTAGGATCGTTAATGTAGGAGACAAATAATAATATAAATTACGATTATGTATAATACATAATGTTTACTGTCAGGATGTCAATAAACCTTCAGAATAAAATTATTATATTTGACAGTCCCGTTGTGAGATATGTTCGCAAATGCATATCAGAGTGGTTTTCTTTCGATATTATACAGCGTCGGTAGTAATCCTTTAGCTCTATGGGATCAGAAGGTGAGTTGAAAGCTTTAAGTATGTAGCTTTAGATGAATAGAAGCAGCTTGGTGAGTACCAAAATAGTAAAGTATACTTTCATAAACAATTACGTATATAGAATAAAGTGATGCATACGACACGACATCGTGTTACTTTTGAGCACATATAAAGCACATCTAAACGGCGCGGCGCCTCTTTACCAGGCTATACAAAAATAAATGTATCACCACCATCACCACTCAGCAATAAGGTTAAGTTTGAACGGCAATTGGTAGTTGGAGGGAAATGTAGATATTTGTCATCTCTATGTAAAGGTTTAGTTTGAGCAACGGACGAAAAGAGGCATAAAACTGAGATGAGAAAAACAAAAACTTATAGTTTTGAAAATTGGTATACGCATGATCACGAAGAGCTCCTGTCGAAGATACTAAACGCACTCGGTGGTGAGGGGGAGGAGCTGACGCCGCCATCTTGGTTTATAGGTATATTTTTTCAGTTTTTTTCAATTCTTACCACCAGGGATCCGTGTTACGGCAAAAGTTACTATGTACGATTTTTAAGTCTAAATTTACTAAATTTGCATCAATCAATGAAAATAATTCGGTCTCGGTAAACCAAATGGTTTCTAAGATACAGCTGTTCAAAGATTTGAAAGATTTGAAAGAAAGGAAATTTTGACCAATAGGACCCATTTCACGGCAAAAGTCATCATATATACGTTATTAAAGTACACTAAATGTTCAACAAAACAAGTACAATTTAGCCTATGTAGATTTCTATAAATCGCTTAAAATATGATTTTTTTAGCAACCACACCCTTTCAACAAACAGACGAAAAATAACATTATCTTAAAAAAGTGTGGTAGATGAACAACCCAGATGTCACCTACTCGACTCACCAAGCACAAGCGGGAATGGCACTGTTCCTTCACGCCTTCAGTGCTTCAGCACTTCAGCACTTTTTGGTCAAGGAAAAAAGAAATTTCTATCGCCGCTGAAAAAACGGCGACGCTTCGAACAAAACGCCCCAATGCCACACCTCTTCAGGTCGGCGAAGCAGGAGACAGCTTCCTCGTGTCACTGAATGGATGCAACAGTGAATTCCAAAATCTTCCCAAGGCAGCTAATTACAACATGAACATCGCTAGGTTGCCTCCAACCAGGGATGCTGCAAGATTTCACTCTATGCGAACATGCAAATAGCTTCTGAACCGCCAGGTGCAAATAGCTTCTGTTTCAGACCACTTTATTTATGTCTACCGATTTTGTTGAAGTTTATGGGAAGGTTAAGCACTTTCAGGGTGGTTACAGGGAAGCAGTACTCAAATACTCGGCTGTTTGCAACCACTGCGGCGGCCTCTCTCGCGAGAACATACCAGACCTGATGTGTAACGACATTGATAAACCATTCATCGATGACCTTTAGATGTCGACCTGCCTCAGCAGGTCCATCAACATCTCTTTAACTGCTTCCTTTTACAAACCTAATATTTGCTTTCTTACCTCAACAGCTTTTAACAGTTGTATCTTAGGAACCATCAGGTCTGCATAGACCAAATTATTCTCATTTTGTTTCAAATTTATTCTACTTTAATAACGTATATGATGACTTTCAACTGGTTTCAAAGTGCTAGTCAACAAAATAATACTTTAAAAAAAACTAAAATTTCCTTTTTTTAGGAATATTATCTGTATCTTCGAAAATATTTGGGCTACCGATACCGATAAATTGCTTTCATTTTGTTGCAAATTTAATCTACTTAAAAAGAGTTCATATATAATTACTTTTGCCGCAACACAGATCCTTGGTGACAAAAATTGACACAAACTGAAAAAAGTGCGTAAATTTTATGGTTTTTGATGCTTTTCACAATGATCCGGAGATCACATACAACATATAGAAATATCAGAAGTCTATGAAAAAATCACGCCTACAAAAACAGACTGAATGCAGATCAATATGTAAATCAGAAGTTTCAATTTATTATACAGATTTATGTCTTCTCTAACGCCACCACAGACAAATTTGATTTAAACGTTATTGCTACTAAGAAAATATAGAAAACAACTACTTTGAAAGAGCCCAACAAGAATTTGAAGACGATGTAATTTTTAAAAAATGTTTTAACTTGTGGTAGGAAAAAACATACCTACTATTTCTTCTATATTTAACTTTCCTATTATATTTCCTTTAAATCTCAATACTTCAACTTGATTTGTTAGTTTTAACATTTTGCACTAAAGGGTAATTACAAGGATCGTCGGCGTCGTTTAAAAAACTATACTCAACATTAATCGAGGCAAAATAAATTCTATTGAATTTGATAGATTTTGGTGTACAAAAACATTCGAATACCTCAACATATAAGCGAGTTACCACAATTTTTTTTAACCGTTGACAATTTGTGTGACATCTCAAATAACGCCAATTTTTTAAAGTTAATAATGTTACTATTTTTGCCACAAATTATACATCGAATTAAAGAGAATCATTTATACAATAAGACTAAAAAAATATTATAATTTCACCCTTTTTTGTTTGAAAGCTATTTATGGTTAAATTTTAATTTTCTTGTTTTAATTTTTGCAATTTTTTTTATTGTAACTTCGGTCTCGTCTATTGGAGAGTGTCCTTAAAAATAAATTGTATGTAAAAAAACTGCTAAATAAAATGGTAAATGTTTTATTTGGTTATACCTCGGTATTGGATTTATGAATGCTAGACCCAACTATCCGACGTACTATAAACAGAGAGAGGGTGGTAATTTTGGTTTAATAAAACAAATGGTAGGTTTGTTCATCTTTTACAGGGTGTCTAAAAATATGTCACTATTGTCAACTGTTAAATAGTAACAGGAACGATAACATTGCGTTTTGCATTAGAGTGGTTTGGCTTTGATTGAATAAATAAACTAACTACGCGGCTGGAACCTCCGGGTCTTCATAATCAATACGTATACTCGTATAAATAAAAACTTTTTTAATTTTAACCCAGGACAATATTTCATAAATGAATTATTCTGGTGTGCGGCATGAGAGTGAGTTATTTCCTTAACGGTTTTTAATATTCCAAATTCAAGGGACTGCTAGCTTAATTTATTTAGTACGAAAATACCTACATGTTATAGTAAATACAATAATTATGAGCGTGCCAATAATTCTTAGTAATTATGAGGACAATAATTATTACCTTGTTGTAAACATACTTTTATGTACCTAACTTCACTTGTTTCAACGCTCTTGCAGTAATGTATAGCCAAAATAAAAATGTGATATTTTATGTACGCTTTTTAATGTGTACCTGTTCGAAGTAAAAAATTGGTGACTGCAAAAATGATACCAAATTTTTTGCATAATTCTAGGTGAAGAACGGCCACATTCGCAGAGTTGTAGACGACGAAGTTAAATCTCTAGTATTAGACATATCAGGCACAAACGTATCTACTACTTTTATAACATGCCCAATAAATCCCCGGCAGTCACTTGGTATAAAGTTACCCTTCTTGGTGATGGTTATCAAGAACCTGAAGAGATACTTCACATTCGAAATACAAATATTAGGTAAGCAAGCGCAATATGTCAATTTAGGTATGAAGATTATATAGATATAAACTTAATAGGTATACAATTTTCGTAAACAGAACCATTTTCGGAATAACTTGCGTCCGAAAAAAAGTAATCGATTTTCTATCAAGTAGTATGTTTTTTCAAAAAATCCTCTGCTGTAAATAGTAAATTATATATTAATATATTACATGAGTTATGTCAATTAAATTATTTTGACAAGTCATTGATGGAGTAATATTTAATGTTTTAATGAAAAACAAAGAATAATTGAGCAAAATTTATTTTATTATACCTACTTACTTATGGCTGGTTCATGATGAATGTTAACGTATTCCTGTAGCTTATGCTATAAACTTATGCCGTTAATTTATTGTGGGCATGGGCTATTTAGGCGTTCTGACAAATAATGCTGCAAACTTAATTCGAGGTTGTGTGACATCACTCAGCCTCTAGGGCAAATGAGTGTTGAAATTGCTATAATAAATATTTATTTTTTTATTAAAAACTGTTTTATCTTCGAAACAAAGTTGCAAGAGGTGAATATCTATCAGTTAGCTTTCAAATAAACATATTTGTTTCGAGATTTAAGAGTCTAGTGAAAAGCTCATTGATTCGTAACTGGGACCCGATTCTTGAAGCAATGAGATTTTTTCCCCGACGACATATCTCTCTCTAAATGACGTCATATCTCATGAAAACCTTCTTTTGCCATTCTTGAAAGTTCTCCTGAGAATTTTTTCCGAGATTTTTTTTCACAAAACTCCGAGAAATTATTCCCGTCCTACTTTCAGGGGGAATTAGTAAATTCTTAAGGGAAAATTAGTGTTTCTAACCTCACTTTTTATGTTTTTATTCTTTGACTGCTGTGCGCCGTTCTCTGTGTGTTTGAGTTTGTGTAGGTAATGTGTAATTTGAAGATAATAATAATATAAATTGTTTATATTAATATTATTGTGATAAAAAACAAACATGGAAGACGAAGAAGCTCAAAATTTGCAGTTATTGTTATTTTTACAACTGAGCGAGCTGAAAAAGCAGCCCTACAACCAAGACAACGAATGGTTAAATTTGATCCATTTGTTTCACTTTCGGATTGCCTTTTCATTAAACATTTCAGACTATCTAAACAATTCATTCTAGTTCACCATCTAATGCAGCAATTAATGCCCTTTTTTGAGGTACGGTTACAAATTGCCGTTTGTTCTCCTTGTTCTCCATATTTTACTATAATTATTTATTGCACTGGTCACACTTAATTTGTATTGTTTACAAATAATAATTTAATTGTTTAGGTCAATTAAATTCACTCGGAGTAGTTTCCACAAACACCAAAACACTTTCCTATTGACCGAGACAGAAAATTAATGATAAGTAATTCGACATACGTCTACTTCTGGTTCTCAAACGAAATAAGATTCGGGGAGCGTTCAAGAATGCTACATGCAGTTCCTATGAGAATTTGTGTTGTGAATTTTTTTCTCATAGGAAACAATTCTCATGATTTCAAAAATGGGGTCCCTGGTGCGAACCATATTTACAACGGGAAAATCAATCGATTATTTTTTTTCCGCCAGAATTATATGCTGATGTAAAACAGAAACTGTTGTACCTCATCGACTGTGAGACAGGTGACTGTGAAACAGAATTTTTCATACATTTTGTAAAATATCCTTCAGAAAAAATTGCATATCTTCCATACGTTGATTATGTGTCCTATGAAGGAAGTTCTTCTCTCATCATATCTCAATCATATGCAGTCAGTACGTGATGAAAAATAGTTCTATTCATATTCAAATATTGTAATCTGTACTGCAGCATGTACTGCATGCATTTTAGAATTATGTGTTTGTAATTTAGAGAAAATTTCATTGCGAATTCGCCAGGTAATTGTTTAATTCGTTGTAAGTCTTGAATAAGTGAGGTAAGATCTCTAGAATCCCCGAAATGCGCATTTAATAGACTTTTAATTTCAAACTAAGTTCCTGCATTTCGTGAGTTAAGTAGTTGAGCGACTGTACCTCTCAATTTATTTTTGTTACGTAAATTTAATAGTATCTTTTGTTTATCAACTGCCACGCGGTGTGCGTTGTCACAGGCATTTAAAAATGTATTTAACAATATTTGGTCTCCCTCAAATTCGGGAACAATTGAAAATATTTGAGACAGTGTATGAGTTTCGATAATTTGTTGTGATGCAGTCTTTTTTAATTTATTTAATTTAACACTTACCTCAATTATTTATTTCAATTATTTAGTTAAGTTAGCTTTTAATATTATATTTAAATAGATATGTTGTTATTTAAATATTTTTTTGCAATTTAATTATGAGAAAATTTAAAATTATTTTTTTGGTTCTTATTATTTTTTCAACGAGCTTTCAACGAGCTTCAACGAGAAGTTCTTTAGCTTAATATACCTTTTAAATATACCCTTGAAACAAATTAGGCAACAGCACAGTTTCGTTTTACGCTATAATTCTGCATTTGAGGTGCGTCATAAATTTTAGGGTGTTCCATTTAAGAATACTGTAAAAAATATATTTGGTAATATCGATATTTGAAAAACTATTTTGGACAACCTATGAAATTCTAACACTGGTTTTGGATAGTCGGCTTAACTATGTTTTTTACGATAAACCAAGAATCGATGGAGTATGTATGTATCGAATCTTAAATAAACTGTGGATAATCTTTATGGATAATAACCCAAATAATCCTAGGCCCTAGGCATCCACTACTGTATATATGTGTTAAAATCTCTAGATATAATGTTTGAGGAAAAATAATAAACCCCCTAGAAAATTATTGCTAAAATTTTTATTGCGCACAACCAGATATTTAATTATCTAAACCAACAGCGGAGAAGGTATATGTAATTTTCTTTCGAAAGCGTTATATGCAACAAACAGGCAGGCGGTAATTAGTTATTAATTAACGAAACTCCGAGGCAACAATTTTGATCTATCAGTTGATTACAGAGTAAATTGATTTAGTACGGCATCGAATAAACTTCGCATAATTACAGGCCGCTGAGGGTTTGCCCCCGATGGTTGGGCGTTTTGTTAGGCATATACCATTTTCGCAAGCCACGGAAATATTCGAAAAACTTTTTTTTTTTATTTCTATTATTATGGCGAGAGCTGTTTTTTAACTTCCCTCACCACTCAATTGCCCAATTCGAAACGACAAATTAGTACGAGACTGGTTCTTGGCGAAGAATATTCAAGTTTTCCCTCAATCCAATTGAAAACGTTTGGGGACAATTGGTCAAGGAAATTCATGTCAGAAACGTTCGCTCGCAAAATGACTTTTTTTGGCCGGTGAGAACGCCTAGGGAAATGTGGACGCAGATTACTATGGAACGTTGGCTCATTCTATGCCAAGACGGTTGGAAACAGTAACGGGGTATTTTCCCACTTTTATTAACAGCAGAAGGTAAATGGCAAGGACCCATATTTTCCTTTTTTTTTGTTTAGTTCTAAAACGGGCTGCGAAAAGATATTATGACGTCATTAAGCGTCATTAAAATTCAAATGGTGCGGCAAATGTAGTGATTTTTAGGGTATTATGTCTGTAAGTCAGTGGACGTGACGCCGCACTGCTTCCTGTCGGTCATTGTTTCCTGTCGGTCATTATTTCCTATCGGTCATTGTTTCCTGTCGGTCATTGTTTCCTGTCAGTCATTGCTCTTGATATTAGCATTTTATTTATATATAAACATACATTATTTACATATATACATATATTTATATACAGCATATTAGTACATAAAAATGGTACCAAACAAGAGGTGTTGCATCAGATGAGGTAATTCTGATTTTTTTATATTATGTTCTATGTATGTTCTAATGTAAGTGGTGATGACCAATCCAAGTTTTCCACCTCGGAAGCCCACCGAGTCATTATTAAATACTTGGAAACCCGTTAAATTTTGAGACTTTTTTCAGTTCTTGTAATTTTTTACCACCAAGGACATGTGTTACGGCAAAAGTCATTATGTATACTCTTTACACACCACGAGAAACGTACGTAATAGTAATAAAGAAACATTAGCACAACGATTTTTTACATAAATTTTGCTGCGATGCTCAGAATCATTACCACGATGTTTTTAAATTCGTTTCGATAAATAATGACCAGAACATGATACATTCTTCCGGGAAATTAAATTTAAAACACAGTGAAGGTAAAACACTTATCCACAGAATACTTATAGAAAAATCACTTTATCGATCTAAACTGCACTTTTTGAAGCACGCTAACTGTTGCTTTCTAGCGTAAATTTAGCGGGAATCGAACCAAGTGTTTAGGTGGTGGGAGACAACAGGGCGTAATATTAATGTATTTAGACATTGGTTAGTTATGATTTGTTGTATTATTTAATAAGCTTGGGTGTTACATTAATGCTAGGGGTACATTAATTTATGTCTATAGGCATTATTGTAATGGTTTTAGATCTACTGACTTATAACTTTTAGAGTATTAATCTATAAGCCTTGTCATTATTTTTCTCATCGTGTAATGATTAACTTATGTCCTCTAGATGATTGGTTAAATGTAAATAATCGCATTAATGTGAAATATCATTATCTCAATGTATTTTGGCACAGAAATAGTGCCAAAATTAACTTTTCATTTCATAAATAAAATAATATATAATAATGGGAAAAATTCCCATTTTTTCCATATGAAAAAATTTAAAAAACGTACCTGGAAAATTATTAAAATGTTAATTGTGTGAAATATACACTATTTTTAAAATTTTTGTTTGATTATTTTTTTGTGGCATCATTTGAATTTCTACGCTAAACCTTGTCGCATAATTTTCGCATAACTCAACAACGCATAATCGAAAATTAATAATCCGTATATCGTTGGAAGGTAGCTTTCACACAGATAATTAAAATTTAAAAATATATAGCGTGTTGTATTAAATAAAGCATTATATACTCATCCCATTTGGATATTCCGCCACTATTGAAAAAAATAAAAATACAAAAATTAATAAATCAACGTCTGCGCCGATGGGTCAGTCAAAAGTTGGGTTTTTGAAAAAAGTTTTTGGCTCTCGCACCAACAATATTAATTAATTAGATTAACAATATAACAAATCACTTTAAACGTTTACGTTTCGAAAACTTATCCGCTTTCATTATCAAATCCTTAAGCACGACTGACACGGTCTATTACGACAGTTTATAATTTATTTTATTTTCTAAGTTACAAACTGTCATACTAGACTGTATGTCAGTCGTGCTTAAGGTTTTGAGAACGAAAGCTGATAAATTTTCGAAATATAAACGTTTAAAGTGATGGATGTTGTATTGTTATATATAATTTGTATATATAAAGTTATATATAATATATAACTCATACATACTAATATATATATATATAATTTTATAAGTAGTTATATAATTATTTTTTTCTGTCGTTATTATCAACGTTACATAAAAAACAAGGTTCAGTTCTTAATAGCAACTTTTAATAGGATTTAACATGGCATTGTTAGTTTTTTTACTGACGTTTCGTATTCTTGCAAGTATCATCATTTTAATTTCTTTAAATAGGACTGTTTCCTTTAAAATCCATATTTTTAAAGCATGTTTCATGCTGAGTTTAAAGATGAGTCGCTTGGGCTGGTTCGATTACGTTTGGCATTCCAATCAGTCAGAATCGGGAAGTTTCTCCGAGAAAGAGAGAGAGAGACACACACAGAGAGAGAGAGAGATATGATACAATGTCGGTTAAATAAAGGTAATGTTGCGTATCCATGGGGCCAACAAATTTATCCAAAAAAATCTCCTTTAACTTGATTCGTGTTTTTAATATTAGAAACAATCGAAATTTTCGAAAATCATTTTTATTAGAAACGCTATTGACGATTTTCAAACGCCATTTTGTTCGTCCCTTAATTACCAAACTTTGTCACAATTTAACCGACTTTCTCTTGTTTCTCTTACCGTTTCCGAGATCCCGTGCATTGCATCGAATATGAAGCACCCTGTATATCGGAAGATAGAGAATTTAATTTTGCATTACCTGCTTTAGAAAAAAATGGGTCTCATTTGAAATACAAAAAATTTCGTGGTTTGAATGCTACTAAAATGTAACGTCAAAAACTGAACACCCTTGATATTATTGAATCGGTTTTAATTTTAGTTACTTGTAAGTTCTTTTAAGGAAATAAAGGATTTTATGAAAATTTTTAAAAAGATTTATCATGTAAAGTAGTGGGTGTTTTTATAGGAAATTTCACAATTTTTAGAGTATGGCTTAATTATCCAAGATGACTAATTGCATAAACATATAACTACATGTATATATGCAAACATGTTGGTTTAGATAACTTTTACGCTGCTGGGTATGTCATTGTGATAATAATACTTCACTTCTGAGAGATTGTAATGTAAATTTGTCAATACGCAGTCTGATTTCATCATAAATGCTGGGAATGTTTGTGGTGGGGTGCGATATGATATTTAATTTTCGATGTTTACAACTCTAGATGACAAAGATATGAAGCGTAGGTTTCGAGTCTCCAACTTCCAGTCCACCACCAAAGTTCTGCCCTTTTGCACTACCATGCCAATAGGGCTCAGCGACGGTTGGAACCAAGTCCAGTTTAACTTAGCAGATTTTACAAAGAGAGCTTATGGTATAGATTCATGGACATCTACTTATGGGAAATCTGTATAAAAATTTTTTTTTCTGTTCAGGCTCCGTTTATCTGGAGACTGTGAGAGTGCAAATACACGCCAATGTTCGTATTCGGAGAATATACTTCTCAGACGCATTGTATAGTGATGAAGAAATGCCTAATGAATTTAAACTGTTCGCTCCCGTCGGCAAGAAGAAGAAGAAGGAAGAGGAGGAAGCAGCCAGGCTAGCAAAGGAAACAGGTTGATATTTAAAATAAAATATAATATATTTTATATATTATATAAAATATTATAACAGTTGTATAGGAATAAGTTATTTCACTTTCCGGCGGCATATTTTCTTGCGACAGTCAGATTGCGCTTGTTTCTCTTAAAATTTTATGATATAAATGACAATTTATATCATAGATCTAAAATAAAAATTTCTTAAATAGGGTATATCTTCCCCCGTTCTTCATTTCTGGGGAATCTAAAAAAAACTTAAATTCGAATTGTCGCTAGTAGAGTATTATTGGGGCATAAATAGCAATAGTTCACAGCTCTATCTGCATCTTCAACTTCTATTTGCACACTGCAATCACTGCACTTAAACAAAAACATTCCCAAAACACTTATTAAATAAATTAACACAATTTCAGAAAGCAAAAGAAAATCACAAATCGTACAAGACAATGTTGTAAAATGTAAATCACCAACACCAACTGTAAAACTGAAAAGAGGTTATTAGAGCTTATGAGTAGGAATAGGTAGTTGTTGTTCCGCTTTTCATGCCAGGCTCAGATCATGCGCATTAGAGACTTGTGGACACGAGTGAAATTACTGATTCCTACTCAACTATGTATCATTTAAAGTTTCTCAAATCCCCAACATTAATGAGAATTGAGAATTTATTTTTACCATTAGGTTATCAGCGTGTATGTACATAAATACCTACTAGCTTAAGATAGAATAATAAAAAATAATAAAATTATTTTAACTTTTACGAATTATTTATTCGTGAAAGTTAAAATATTTTTGTTCTTCTATTTGAACTAATACTTTTACCTTTTACTTAGTATAAATAGTATAGGAATAGAGTTTAATTACTTAAGCTCATTTCAATGCCAACTTGAGCTTGTCTGACACACAGATTTTAGTTTTGTGGATACATATTATTTTCTTTTTCGTGATAAATATTTTCAACATTTTTTTAGAAATGTTACCAATTGTTTCTAATTACCATAACATTTATGTTGCCGAGCAATTATGACGGCCATTTCTTCCTAATTATAAAAATTTTTGGCATTGATATAGGTACTATAGAGGTATACCTATACCTATACTTCATACTCTACATATGAAGCACATATACCACTCGATATCACTTTGCGCCTTTTCATTTATTTGGAATATCTTATTTTAAATTTTCGGTTCTTTTTACTGCTTTGCAGTATCCAAATTTCTTCTATTTGTTTCCCTTCTCCGTGCCAGTTACGCTATCCCCTTGGAGAATGTTAAAACATATTGATTTTTGGCTTAAGTCCTGATTTTTTTTGTTAAGGTCCCCATACATGGTCAGTTTTGCCTCTATATAGTTTCACCTGACCAGATTCAAATCCGTACCGTGTATGGGCATTTTGGTCTTGAGGTATGCGCCAATCCGGTGGCCAATCAAGCAGGCCGATTACGAATATCCGTTCGCTTCAGCGGTGCGCGGCATTTGCGACGTTTGCGTATGCATTTATAGTTGTTGTTTAGTTTTCTATAACAGTTGTAACAGAGTCGAACAAAATGGTGTCGTGGTCCAAGTAACTTTTACTGGAATTCATTGAGCTGTTTAAGTCACAGGAGCCAGTGTGGACACAGTTCTCTCTTCGCCGTAGTCAATTTTTAGCCCACAACATCCCTTTTCTGGGTTTTTTCTTAAAATTAAAACTATCGCGGCGTAACATAATAACTCCGTTTCGTCCATTGAACTGATTGTATGTGGCCACGCAACCGGTCAGGCAAAACTGTTTCAGTCTGGCCTGATCAGTTCGGCCTCTTCATATATGTGGGCCTTAGGCACATTCTTTAGAATGTGTGTAAAAGGGCGCCTCTGTCAGAAACTCACTCTATTGGAGTAATGGTTACTGTTTATTATAGGGGTGGGCCTTGGTCCTTACGATTATTTCGGTGAGAGACGACGAGGTCTTTTTATCTCGATCTTGGCCAGTGGCAATAAAAATGTATAAGGCTGAAATATTGTATACGCCTACCATACTATATCAAGAAAATTATTTCTAGCTGCGTCAGAAGCATTAGCATTAGCATTGGGAGGAAAGCCAGAAGAAGAAATGCAGCCTCCTTCAACTCCAGCAGATGTTATAGAAGCGCCGTTTGTTCAGGAAACTGCTCCGACTCCTGTAGAGTCGATCCCACCTTCTATACCAGACGCAGACGCAGAAGGCGAACCTGGCCCAGAAGAGCAACCACCAGCTGAACCATCACCAGACGGGGCGCCACCTGCGGAAGGAGAAGCGACAGCAGACACGGCACCTGCCGAAGAAGGGGCTCCACCTGCGGAAGGGGGTGACGTGACACCGTCAGCAGATGGTGAATATTAAATTTAAACCGATTTGTGTATTTTATAGCTAAAATATTTACCTCAAAATATGTTGCTCCTATGGAAATTTTGTTCTTGCCGATTAAATCGTTAACCTTATTACTTATTACTTTATGTATTGTTATTCATATCATAAATTTCCCCCTGCAGACCAGACAACTGCGGAAGGCACTGAAGACCCTGGTACAACAGCAGAACCAACTACAACAGCAGAACCAACTACAACAGAGGAACCAGCTACAACAGATGAACCTGCTACCACCGATGAACCTCCGTCAGAAGCCCCAACAGAGGCGCCAACTGAAGAGGAGTAAATATTGAATACATTAGGTACATATTATTTTTACAAGCATGTACCTAGTAGCTCGTGTGAAATTAGAATTATATTGTTTAAATATATAGGTATTTCAATAATAGTTTATCTCTATATTTTTTTAATAGTTGTTAAGCTATCAGTTTAATTCTGTATTCTGTGGATTCTCGACAGATAGGGAGAGAACTATACGAGGGAGAACAGGCGACAGGCGACAATGTTTTATCAAATGTTCTGGCCCCTCAGGGAGCAGTATTTCCGGGGGCATGAACCCATCACAGAAAAAATACTTGTTTAATGTCTGTGGCCAGTTCTGTCGACTCCACTGACGAATGTCTCGCCGGAGTGTGAGCCTGGCCGCCGGCCGTGGCATCGGAGCATCTTAGGAACTGGCGGCGGCCAGACAAAACATCTACCAACTGGCGGCGGCGGCACAAAACATCTACCAAGCACTCCGGTGAGACACTCTAATAAAGCTGTGCCCTAAGCCCTAACACTCCACTCGTAATAGAGAAACCGGCTGTGGACTGTATTGTCACTTATCACAGTAATAAAATCTCTGTGGTATTTATAGACTTTGCTACTGTGGCGACATCTTGTGAACAGTTATCGACGAAATCACTTGAAAATGTACAGTGCATGAAAGGTTCCTACTGCTATGAGACAGAATTTTCTGTTAAATCTACTCATTCGATTCCCGCCAGGCGCCAGGGTTGTCCAAACGCAGAATAAATGTCCAGAATAAATAGAATAGTGAGGTAAATTCTAGAGTCTTTTGACTTTCTAGAATTTACTTCAATACCTACTTGCTACTTATTATGTTAAGACGGTGATAGTACACCGCCGTGTAGTACGCTAATTAATAGTTATTTATGCAACTTGTGCAAAAAGTAAATGTTTATTGCACGCGACGCGCCGTGAAATTGTCCAACGAGTCCGTTAGGCCGAGTGGACAACACGTCGAGTGCAATAAACACTTTTTGTACGAGTTGCATACAATAGTTTCTCTACGCTCATACAAAAATCAAAAAATGCTTAACTTAGGTGGCATTAATGTCTTGACATTATGTGACATGTCATGATCTTTCTGTCAAAACACTAGTAGAATGACAGATGAGTGCAATAAACTTTTTATTGCATAAATAGTGCAATAAAGAACTAGTTTTTGAATTAAATATTAATAATAAATTTTACACGTTTATAAAAAAAAATAACAAAATGTCGGAAACAGAGGTGTTGTTTCATCTATATTAATACCTACCTGCACCAACTGCTTATTTCGTGTTACAAAATATTTAAGTGGGAAAGGAAATAAATAGGCTATAGGCTCCTATAGATATATATCACGCAATAAATATTATAAAATATCATCACGGGTCTATGATTATCATTTTCTAATTTTTACAGTCAAAACTAAATAGTTGGTAGGTGTAGGTACCACAGATTACTACTAATCAGATTACAACTAAAGTGATTTCAGCTACTCTATCTACTATTTATGTCTGTTCAGAGCTTGTGATATGGATGTTCAAATTTAGGTCATAGTGTCATAGCTAAGAATTTACATTCGAGTCTAATACTTCCTCTTCATATATAGGTAATTTGGAATAAATAAAAAAAATATTGTATAGCAAATTTCTTCGATTTGTCTTCTTAATACATTTTTGTTATTTTGTAACTTTTTGTAGTTAGCGGAACATGTGGGATTTTAAATAAACAATATTTTACCGCCATATCAGAAATCAGAAGATAGAAGTATTTTCGTACTCTAGTAAAGTAGTGTGCAAAATCTCCGGCTGTCTGAATTTTTACAAATTGCGGTAGGGTAAATGATGAAAATAAGTTGAAAAAAGCCTTATAAAAAATTAGATTGAACTAAGTTGAGTGAATTCATCGAAAAAAGTGTCTTTTTGTTGATCAAGCATTCTTCTGACCAACTGTCTCTGTCACTGGGTTATTTAGCATCATATCATTTTGATAATATATTGTCAGTTAGTGTTAAATGTATATGTAATATAACACAAGATGTATTATCAAATAAAAAATTCTTTTAATTGATCTGCAAGCCTTTTGTTATGGTCTTGAATGCATTTGATGTAAGTAAATATAGGTTATGTCACAATTTTTTTACTAAAAATGCCTTATTTTCCAGAAATTTGTACAGTAGTATCAATGTAGTCTGGAAATGGTGTGTAAGGAGGAGGTTTTATTATGGTTTAAGGACTTGGATAGTTATAAAAGGATAGATGTGTTATACGAGTTACTAAATATGTGTTTACCTTTTGAGTTACGTTTTATAGGCACTTGCATTGAAGAAATAGGGAAACACACCTATCAAGAATTGCGGGGGCCTACCATCACAGCAAATGATTTAGAAAAACTCTCTAAAGATGTATCGTTTAATCAGGGAATTTTAGATGAAAGTGTTCGGCATCGAGTGTTGGTGTATCTTTCATTATTATCCTCTAGGAACTATAGTGTAGCAAATTGGTTATATAAAAAGGTGTTAAGGACAGAGCATATAGAAGGTTATTTAGTGAAAGAGAAGGGTAAAGATGAACTACTGCATAGTGAATTTTTATTATTATTTACGATGGCTTTACACCATCCCGCATTTACATTTGACCAAAAACAATTTTTCAGTAAAGTACTGGCAACACTAATTGATTTTAGGGAGAACCGTGTTTCAGCTAAACACTGTGCCCTCGGTTACCCACCTGGATTTGGATATCCACCCCAAAAGGTAAATAACTAACTCATGTACCTAGATATATAAGACTCAGATATATATATATATATATACATCAGAGCTAATCGAGCTCTAATCTATTGAGATGATTGATATTATTTTTATTTATATTATACCTACACACTAGCACCAATTATGTGAAACAATCGAATAATTAAAATATCGACAACAATACAAACGGTAGACTTTGTCCATAAGGTTTGTATATCCATACTTCTTTCAACAATATAAGTGCATTGCTGCTAATTATATTTTAAATTAGTACGTTCCTTGAACTCGTTTGCTATAGCCGACGACTGTTAGGTTCAGGATTCTATATATTTATATACATGTACGAGAGGGACGGTATTTCTGATACCATCATAGAGTACCTGCCTAAATTTTTATTTTTCAAATGGAACTGTTTCTTCTTCAGCTAGGGTTTGGTTTTTAGTGTAGGTACAGCCCTTATAAATACCTCGGAATACCGATATTCTTGTTTTTAGTAGGTAGATAATAATATGCCTACAATCTTAACGACGATGTGCCTTCTTCTCAAAACATTTATGACAGTTTACCTGATTTTATGTACTTTTGACTGTTGATTTCCGATGATTGTTGGCACCTAATATCCCTAAGTGTTAATACAATGAAGTCCTGATTACTTATGATATCACAGCTCATCACAGCCTTTGTTAAATTTATTTTATCCAATTATTTATGTTAAAATCTTAGATAAGCAAAGTATATCTACCTACTTATGTGGTTCATTCTTGAGATATAAAGATAGGAAAAGGAATGTAAATATTAATGTAAACACTTATGTTAAATTTGACAAATCCACAATGCAGGTACTAGGTCAGAAATAACGTCATACTCATTTGATAATAAAAGTATCTGTAAAATGTACTACCTACTACTTCCCAGCATGTAAGGCATACAATAAAACCAAATTTTACAGAAAAACTATCAACTTGTATTCAATTTTTATTTGAGTTTATTCTATACCTTAATTACAAGAAAATATGCAAAATCTATATTCTACCTCACATGCTATATACTATATACAATTATTTGACAACCTCTTTCTTAAATATCCAATTTTAAAAAAATACAAATTATGAAAGTATGCAGTCGCTGTACGCAGGTATATAACTAATAAAATATATGTTCGCATTTTAGCTATAAGAATTATCTAACTGTAATATTAAGAAGTTTAGGATGTCCATAATTCTAAAACTGACTCTTTTTCTAAAAATTACTGTGATCATGTTTTCCATTCTGCATTATATGTGTATTCAAGAAATAACCTCAAGGTTATACCTATTATTCATTTGTAACGACACATTTTTTGTCAGTTTGAAGGTGTTAATTGATAGTGCCCATTTTTTGTTGCTTATTTTTATAAGTGAGTGATTGAAAATTTGTTTACAATAGTATTGCTACTACTAGGTGAGAAAGGATAGATAGTCAGTAGAATACTCGCATTAAGCGATCAAAATACTACATACCTACTACCGAACAGCAACATTTTGCATCATATAATATGTAATTAATACATCCAATTATTGGTATTTCATATTATGCATATTAGTTTATCGTTTATATTACTTATGATCATTAGTACCTCTAATCAGCATTAAAAAAATACTGCACAGTTTTAAAATTAGGTTTCTCCCAACCAAATAAATTTAAGTGCTGTACTGCGTAGTACAAGGTAATGCGTTGTTATGCGAGGTACTGCAGGAGAGTGCAAAGAACTGTCTGTGATTAGTTCTCGAGTGATTAACCCTTTGTGGTTATGTATAATTAGTACATAGATATTCTTGCAACGCTATGTTGTGTTACATTTTTACAGCGCTTGTGCAGGCAACGTGATACAAACTGATAGGTCAAGATTTGATTTTCATTCAGATTTTGAAAAAAATTTTGAAAATAGGACTACAAAACATTGGCTCCAAGTAGTTCAAAAATATATAGTTACATAACTTTAATTTAGAGATGTTTAAAAAATGTAAAAGTTTATAATTTTCTTGATCTTAGATTTCATCTACTTATTTTTATTTAGTAGTGTTTATATTTTCAAATAGACATATAGGTAGCTTAATTTTAAGTTTCATTATAATTATTTTAAGAACGTGTAAAACAAAAAAACGTCTTTCAACAGCTCCATGACATGTCACCTATCCCAGTGAAGACAACCCATACATCATGTGGCGACTCACCAAACTACCACCAACAACCGCCTGGCCTTTCACATTTACCACCACCACCTCATGTAGACTTCATAGCACCTATGTGGAATCGACCAGGAGTCCCCTATGGTGTTCCCCCTGAGGTAATAGACACTTCTTTAGAATTTTTTCTTACAGCAGGGTAGTAGTATCATCATTTAGTCCTTAAATCGGGTCTATTATGATAATCTATATAAACAATTACTTTTATATGCCAATTTTCTAAAAAAATTAGAGGTTCACTCAAACACAAGGAACTACTGACCTAGTAGGCCAGTACTTCAAATAAATAACAATTATTTTCTTGGTTTTTCAATGATTTGATAATACATAATGATAATCATACCTATACATGGATGCAAGTATTGGTTAATAGGGTAGAATTATCAATAATTAGCATAAGTATATACCGAGCTGGCAAGTACACGTTTACAGATAGCATTTATAATGCATTAGACAAGAATCAAGCTATTTTTAAAGAAGCTAGACAGAGAAGCTATATCTCCGCTGATGCTATACTGTTACGTATGTTATTCCCATGCCCTCTCAGATGTTGGCGCCGCATGCATATAAACTAAGCAGTGTGGTATCAGCGGAGATATAGCTTCTCTGTCTAGCTTCTTTAAAAATAACTTGATCCTGGACTTGCCAGCGCGGTTAATATAATATATTTGCTGCTTATTTTTTTACGTCTGTCAATTTAAATATCGATTATTTATGAGTTATTTTGCGATTGTAGATTTTAATAAACAATAAACAACAAATTAAATTGATTATTACTATTGTCTCAGTAAATATAACAATCAGTAAGACTGCAGGTCCGCATCTTTGATGTTGGTAGTTGGTATACACATGTTTAAAACGGCACTAAGACTTTTATCTATTATCCAGTAGCAGATCGTTATTCATTAGGTGTCACTCAAATGTATAGTATGATCTTACTTTTTTATCATCTTTATAAAAATAGTTGTTCGTCAAACTCAAAATAAGGTGAATATGAACATACATTCAAAAAATGCAATCACAATGCATGGTTACAAAATAATGCAACGGCTTTCTAGCTGATTTTTATGTCTACTGGGCTACCTATTAAATTAAAATGGAGAATTTTCAGAGAAGGATGTACTTAATTATGTAATTATTGTAATTTTTATTTAAATGTAGTAATAATTGTGTAATTTTCTAATTACATATTTTCAGGATTTATTTATGAAGACAAAAATTAATAAATGATCAATAATGATCTTCTGTTAATTTTTGTGCTTTTATACTTTACTTCCATTGTATTCCTTTGTTAAACCTATAATTGGGTACTTCCCCAAAACCATATGCTTTGTGCCAGGCTTTATTGAATATGCATGACATCATATCTGTTGATAAATTTGTTATTACATTCAATGACCTTGAAGATTAGTGCAAAATTAATCACCTTACTTACTTAAATTACTTGTTTTTCAAGTTAACCCTTAACTACTGACCTGCCGGAGGATAAATAGCCTTGCTACTAACCCGACATCTCACAGAAGGCTGTATATATAGATATACCGGGTGTCAAAAAAGTCCCGGGACGGTCAAATATTTAGAAAAATATGCGTCGTATCGAAAAACAAAAAAATAGGGGTTCAATATTTTTGAAAAAACTATTCAGACATACCAAATTCAACCCCCCCACTCCACCCAGTTACCCCACCCCCGCCCCAGTGGGTGTAGTTGTGCCGTTTTTTTGCGGTATTGCCGCTTTAAAGCGGCAAATGATGACAATTATGTATCATCGGAAATGGCCTACATTGCGTTGAGAATTGAAAGCGGAAAAGCCTACTATTGAGGCGATTGTAGAAAAAATAGTTTATTGAAATAAAGGAAGTAGGTAGTGAAAAAAATATAAAAATTGGGATAAAGACACTTAAAATAATATCTGTTAATTTTAATGAGAGGTACTCAATTTCTAATATTTATTCTTTTATATAATACATAATTTATAAAACATACGTTCAAATCTATCATATTTTGGTGGGGTACAAATACAAATGTACAGTGGTTAGCAGTTGAAAGTGAACTATTTTTTTTCTGCTGTGTTCTGATCCTCTCAAATGACGTCTTGACACATTGTTAATTTTTGATGATTATTCATGTTGAGTTTCATATTACAGTTTTGTTATTATAAGTTAAAAAATTAGTTTTGCTTTATGGTATTTATATTTATCGCCTAGAGCGAAACAGACTTGTAGCTGTTTGATTAGTTGTCATTATGTTTGTCAGGTAGACACTACTCAAACTAAACCTCATACTTTCAAGTCAGTTTTACAAAAGTCAAATCTAAGGAAATCTGGTATAAGACTCATGCACTTTTGACTGTACCCCGCACAATATGCCGTGTAATTATTTTAGCACAGTACCATGAAAATTAAATAATTACTTGTATTATGTGCACAGACGAAGGCCTTTGATACTAGACGAAGGCCTTAGAGTACTAGTTGCAAGTATGAAAGTATAGAAAGTTTCATAATTTATGGAAATGTGCCTCTAACATTCTTAATACATTTTTATTGTTTATGTTTAATTATTTGATGAATGAAGCAGCAAGTAATATCAAAGCAAGCTAAATTCCTACAATCAATATTTTTTTAGATGCCGCCATTTCCAGCACCGTCTATATCACCGCTAGTCAGTCAGGCCGCCTCGCCCAGTCAAAGTAGAAGCACTTCTCCGCACAGGGCACAAATGGGCGTAAGGCAGCCACCACCGCCAGTGATGCAACAACCTCCAGGCCAGCTGCCCAACGTACCTATGATGAATGGACCGCCACCACCCATTGACGTGATACCTAACCAGATGCCCCCTCAGCTGCCGATAGACCAGCTCTCTCAATCTAGTCTGCCAGTGTTCAATAACCCCGATCTAAAACCAGCTGAGGATGATTTAGTAAAGGTAATTAAGATGGATTTGGTTTAATTTTAGTTCAAAGTTATTGGCTCCGTGAGTTCTTTGTTTTTATTTTTACTCTTAGATTGTTTGAAAAAATGCTTATACAGTCGTCGTGATTCATCAGTACATAAGAAATTATTTTTATTTATATATTTTTATTTATTTTTGACAAAATTAAAATGGGATTTTTACTTGATGTAACATGCAAAGAAAGATAAAAATGGTGATATGTACAGTGGTGAGCAGTTGAAAGTAAACGATTTCATTTACTTCATCTAATTGTGGCTTTAAATTTTTGAAGTAATGTGTAGATAGATGCCTGTGAATTTCTTAATTTGATATGTCAAACGGGACTTCAGGTTAAATTTATTTGTATTTCATAATTTTAAACCATGGCGATCCATGAAAACCATGGCAAACCATGGAAAGGACACGCATCACAAATTACTTCAATACTGGGTGGTCTTTAAGTGCTACTGCCAACCTTTTCCATGTTAGCAAGAATTGTATATTTAAATTTTGCAAATAAAATGGTTGCAAGGTGAAGATGTAGCATACCATCATGGGGGAAAAGCGGCAAAGAGAAGTAATTTGATTCAAGATGAAGAAATGATAAATTGATTAAGAAGATAACCCTTTGATACGGCTGCAACGGTTTGTGGTGGTACGCAGTTTCATGCATCTTTGTGGACAGCTAGATGCCAAATTAAACAGAGATATATAAGTTAAGTATTATGCAGACCGCAACAAAGAAGCAAGGCTGGCTCTCTGCCAACAATTATGTTGACAGAGAAGAAGATTTGTAGTCTAATTTGATTTTCTCCAATGAAAAAATCTTCCAGTCATGCCACGATGGGTCACTTGGTGTGTATAGATCAAAAAATTTGCGGTACGAAAAACAATATATCGAGCCAATTAATAGTACCAGTGGCTTTTCTGTGAATTTGTAGGCTTGGATGAAGGAAGGCTAAATGGTGAACATTATAGACATTTGCTGCAAAATATTATGTTACCATCGGTTACCACAACTGTAGATTAGTGTGAGACTGATTCTTGGACAACAACATTCAAGTTTTGCCTTGGCCATCCAAAAATCACGATCTCAGTCCAATTGAAAACATTTGGGGACGAAGCGTCAAGGAATTCATTTAATAAATTTTGGCCCGCAGAACAGGGAATGACTTTTGTTGGCGTTGAGAACGCTTGGAAAAATGTGGATGCAGATTACTGTCGAACGTTGATTCATTTTATGCCAAGACTGTTGGAAGCAGTAACTGCTAACAATGGAGCACCTAATAAATATTGATTTTAAAATAAACTGTTAATCGATATAATTTGTTTGTTTATTTTGTTTTAGCTGTATTTTAAAAAATGTTATGGCTTCATTTGAATATTTTTTTCTAATATCAAATTAAAATCTATACATCAAAATGTTGTCATATTGACAAGAAATTCATAAGTCTCTGTACTGTCAAAAGCCACAATTACATGATGCTAAAATAAAAAAAATACTGTTTCATCCTACTATTATTTTCTTTGCGCTCAAAAATTATTGACCCTGGTCTAGTTATGAGGATCATACACTGGAAATATCACATTGCTCAAAGTTAAGTACCTACTTTATATGCAGAAAATGTTTTATCTGTGCAGTATTTGAACTGAATTGTAAATTTCTTACGCGGTATATGGACATTTATTGTATATTGACATATATGTGGGCATAATTCTACTCAAAGAATAGTAAATATTAATTATTAATATTCCATATTATTTTTAACGTAAGTTTAACATTATGTTGTACTGTTTGTCCTATTGCAGTTTATATAGTCTATTAGATTTTTAGCACCACACATTCTGAGGATACTTCATTAAAAAGCACTACTTCACTTTGCTCTTCAACCTCAACGATAAAAGTTTCAGCTGCTGCGCGTAACTTCTGACCATTATTAAAAAATTTGGCCACTGGATGCCACTTTGAAGCTTTTTCATTTTGCGGGAGCAGTAATTCGGATGGCGTTTAAAACACATTAAACCCATGCAGCACTCATTGACATTATAAAGTTCCTAATGCTGTTGAATAGCAATTTTATGATAAATTATTTATTATAGTTTATGGTTGATTTTAGTATTGTTTTCCACTGATTTGAAGATTTTCACTTTTTAGAACAAAATTGTCTAAGAAAAGTAACTATTGAATATTCAAAAAAATTATTTAGCAAGAAATAGACATAATGTAAAAAACTGTAAAGATTGTAATGTCCAAATTTAAGTAATATTACAAATGCAGTAGAAAATAAAATGGCAGGTATCAGTGCCATTCTTTAACTTGCCAATTTTTCATACATATAAAAGTGTTTGTTATCAATCCGCCATTTTCGAACTACAAATTCTGTAGATTTTTTTCAGGGAATAACAAAACTTATTGTGTTTTAATGTTGTGTTTGCAGTTAAGCTCAATACCAGAGGAAAAGCTCCTACTGTGGCCTCGGCAAGCGGCCATCAATTCCGACTTAAAGCCCAACGGCATTAGATTTCCACACTTTATAGGGTGCGTGAAGCCGTTTTTGGTTGAGCAAATGCAAGCGTTGAATGTAGACGGCGAGAACTCGCTGCATCAATCAAATTCGTCCAGCAATAGCAGTCCCAACGAGACGCCACCTGGCACGCCTTCGAACACACCTGCCACAACACCGCATGGGCCTGGCAGGGGCGAACTCAAGCCAAGAGTCAATGGAATGCCACACTTTGGTGCCAGTCCAGGACCCTCAATCCTTAATACGACATCTCCTCCTCCCCCTGCAGCGTTCAGCAACAGCTCTGTGCCTTATAGCTATCCCCAGCCGTTTACGGCTCTGCCCCCCAACAGGTCAATGTTCCATTATACCCAAGCTTATAGACCTACATTTACAGCTCAGTACCCAAATTACCCGAGTGACAGCACTTTCACGTACACCTTTCCTTATATCCCCCTTGTTTATTCCAGCCCTTATCAGCAGCCGCGGACTCCCCCCGGCTGCTACAACTGTGGTGCGCCAAACCATGTGGGCAGTGACTGCACCAGTCAGAACATAGAGGAAATCACCCAAAAGAAGACCTATCAATTAGAGTTTGCCTCCCCACTCCCCGACTCGGACAAATGATAGTGCGTAGTTTATAGACTATACTAGTGATCTGAACAGTTACCGTACTGTTTAAAAAGTGTAATATAGGTTATAAAAAACATGTAATTAATTTGTAAAAAGCCTTACTGAAGCTTTATTTTCTCGTTTGGTATTATTTACTTCAATCATTTTTTCTCTCATTTTAATCATGTGGTTTTTACCAACGTTTTTATACATTTTTTTTTTATAAATTACCGATTTTTTAAATTTGGAGAATCTCCCATGTTTTAAAAAGAGCAGTTGAACTTTTATTGTAACTTTTTTTCTGTGCGTCTTTTTAACACAGTACTTATGTCAAAAAAATTACGTCGCCATATACAGGTTAAGTATCATGTTTATTGTTTTTTACTGTAGGAGAATAATGAAAGTTGGTTAGATTGGTTATAAAAAAATTTAAATAAAATATGTCTATGAGTATTTTTGTTTTCATACATGGCACGTGTAAAGAATACGAAGCTGTCCAGTGATATTAAGACCAATCCGACTACTGCTTTAATCGAAAAGTACATCCGGTCACTTATTTAGTGAAAGTTCCTTCCCTTCGTGTGAATGGTTCGTCCCAGTGTTTGATATTATGCGTTTTTATCCCAAAGAATATTAAAAAACAATTGCTGATTAAAAGTAAGGAAGAAGCTTTTACCGCCACTTTACGATTTAAATGTCAATCAAACAAACATGTATTTTGTTTTATGAATTCTTTACCGAGTAACTGGATTTCTGTTTATTAAATATCGGTGGATCTATCATTATGACTAACATCTATATTGATTGTTGAACGGCCTTAGCCTGCAAACAGTGTGTTAATTACTTATTTCAAGGAAATAAATTTTTGTTATATCGTACTATTTTTATAATTTCTATGTTTTAAAAGACAAACTGCATATGATTTCTTTTATAATGCACTAAATATACTTTCCGACTCCTGGCACGAATGGTGCAAATAATTATTTAAATGAATGGAAACGGTCATAATAATGTACTCAATAATGGTGAACTAGCTCTGGATTGATTTATATAACTATTATATAAATCAATTTACTATCAATACGTGTAAATTTGCCGTAAGAAATAAGCCAATAAAACTTATTTTTTCTGCACAATTACGAAGGTGTTAAATCTTTAGACCGATATGCGAAGATGTGTATCAGAACAAAGAGAACGTTACAGAGATTCCGTGTTATCATTTAGAAATTGTTAATGCATTTATTCCATTAAATTGCTGTTTTTAGTATCCTATTTTAAAATATTTTGTTACGGATTACCTAATTCTTCTCGATTGATATTTAAGTCAAATATAAGCATACCATTTTAATAAATTACAAAATGAATATTAGATTTTTCTTTAGAAAGCAATTGAATTATAAAATATTTTGTAAGTTTTTAATTTTGGTGAAGTAAATCAATTAGCATTTCTATCTATATATAAAAAAACCTCATTCAACAAATATTTTCTATAGAAAATTGCATTTAAAATAATTTTACGGCACAGCACTAATTGAAAGTAGATAATATGTGACTTTTTTGTGCAAGCTTGAGTTAGTTTAATATAAGCAACAATCTGTCTGTGAAGGAATACACTGGCATCTCCGTAAACGATCCCTACACAAATTAATTAAACATTCCATCGTTTTGCAAATAATTGTTATCTAAATATTTAGAAATAATCATTGATCAGTATATGTGTTTTTAGTGGAGGCAACTAACTTACCGTTAGACCTTAGTTTGTTTGTTGAGATTTATTGTTAACTCATGCTTTTTAAGGAATTGTATGGTGAGATTTCAGTTCAAAAGGTATTAAGGACATCAATTTTTCACCAGCTTTTTTTATAACAAGTTGTGAGTATCGTAATTCTATCATGTTAATGCGATTCCCAAAAAGATTTATTAGTATTGTGTATGTATTGTAAAAATGTCTAATTTTAATGTTTTGAACTGAATAGCAGAGTATACCAAATTTATTTAGTTTTTCTTTCTAGGAATAGGATTATTTGCCATTATTTATTTAATTTAAAACTAGTAATAAAATTAACATATTAAATAATTTTTTTTTGTGATTTTGTTATTATCTTTTTAAAATGTGAAGGTCATCTTTTATATATATATAAATATATATATATATATATATATATATATATATATATATATATATATATATATATATATATATATATATATATTACATATTGTTCTGTAAAATATCATGAGGTTTTACTGTATATAGTGACTTGTAGTTAATTTAATAGTTAATATGAAATATTGATATATTTATAATACAATCAGTATGACTGAAAGTTTAACTTAAAAGGAAATTAATAAAAAAAATATATAAAGTTTTTCTAACAACTTTGTCTTTTATTCAACAATAAGAAGTTATTCCTTAAATAATTATTGTTGAGGAAACATAATACAGTCGACTGTAGTTAATTCGACCCTCTCTATAATTCAAAGTTATCACGAGTTCCCTACAAAATCTCTTTATATTTCAAACTAAATCATTACATTTTTATGCACTTGGTAATTTGAACGAAAAAATCATTGCTACATAACAAAACGACGTGTTAATTCGGACTCATCGTCGTCAAACACTCAACAATTCAAAGTTGCAGAGAGAAAGAGACAGAAAGATTGTAAGTACATTTTGAGACAAGTTCAAACACTTGTATCATCGTACACGAGCCTTTGTTTTTGTTATGATTAGTTTGACACACACGAATTGGTTTGTTTAGTTATGTTTCAGTTACTGTTACTCTTTCGTTGGTATACAGATTAAAAGTTTGTGTTAGTTATGAGTCCTAAAAAGTATAAATTCTTGACGATTGCTGAAAAGAAGAAGTTAATCGAAAAAGTAGAGGGAGGTGAGAAGAAAAGTGTTGTTGCAAAAGAATTTAAGATTCCTCTGAGTACTCTCAACCATAATAAAGCACAAGGAGAAAATTTATGCTGCTCAAACTGCTGGAGTACGGAAAGGAACTATTAAAGGTGAAATTCCTCGTCTGGAATCCTGATCATTTGGCTAAGACAGTGTAGAGGACAAAAAGTGTCTATTAGCGGAAACTTGTTAAATTAAAAAGCAAAAGAGTTTGCGTCTACTCTAAGCATCTTGTATAATTAATGATTTTTTTTAAAAATCTGATTGTTTAGTTTAGTATTAATTGGTATATTTTATATTAATTTGTTTATTGGCGCAGTACTTTTGTTTCCAATACATGACATTCTATAAACTATCTGTATTGTTATATTCACTGCTCATTACACTAAAATACTTTTGTATTTTCTTTCGCACTACAGTGCGATATTAAAATAACGTTCTTCGCTAGAAAAATACACTATGTTATGCAAATGTCAGGCTCACCGAAGTGGCATTAGCAATATTGATACCAAAAAGGTAACCTACATATAATTGAAGAGAATTAACGCATTTTCTGTCGATAACTATCCTATCATGTTGTAAAACGTACTTCAAACTACAGTAAAACCCCGCCTTTCAACCCAAACTAATTGAGTTTGAGCCATGTTTGGAGTACTGGAATTTGTATGTAATACATGTGGATCTAAGTAATAAACAGTTAGTTTCTTTATGGCGCTGTTCGGAGGTATATTTAACAAAATCCTTGTATTTACGAGCTCCTATGGAAAATAGTCTATTGATGATAACATTTGCCCAATAATATCATGATAAATTAAAAATATTTTAAATTATTTTATTAAATAAATAAAACTGATTCACGCAATACCATAAATTAAAAACTGATTCACACAAAACAGTTCGTCTAAATTAAATCAGATCAAAATTTGAATCGTGCCCGTCTAATATTCAAGTAGGCCAAATGAAGGGAAGCTTGTTTGTTACATTGATAATTGTCAAAGTTTTTAATAGTTTCATTTAACCAATGGTCCTACATAATAATAAACAGTGAGTTTCAACTTTCTTCCTGTCATTTTTAATTTATTTAAACACACCATTTGGCATATACCAAGACTGTTTAGCAGTCTGAGCAGGACTTAAAATTTACTTTGCAAAGATACTACTCATTATTTATGATTTCATTTTAATCGTACCATGCAAATTTCAAGAAATTGCCATACCAATACTAGTGAAAACGACTGCATTGTACAATTATATATGAATATTGTTCTAATATTATATGGTAAACAAACATTAAAACGTGTCGTTAAATAAGGATTTTATTATTCTATAAAATACAATAGGAAAAAAGCTGATATTTTATTTAGTTGCGGGTAAATACTTTAAAATACAATAGCTTAAGGGAATCCATCATCATCTTCCTCAGCCATTTCTTTTGCCAGTTCTAAGTCCTGCTGTTCTCGTTCCCTACGTTCCTCAGCTGATTCGAGTTCTTTACCATAAGCCTTTGGTGGATATCTCATAGCTTTAACACTCTGATTATGTAAATCTAAGCAAAATGAAATACGTTGATGGAAAGCCAGTTGAGGTTCTTTTGTGCAATAAATATCAGTGCTTTCCTTGCTACGCATGTAGCCTCCTTGAGGGTCTAGAGTAGCTTCAATAACTCCGTCTCTTATAGCTTTAGCTACGATAAATTCTGCATCTTCTGCAGAGTCTAAACCTAACTTCTTAGCGATATCTTGTGGGGAAATTCTTGAGTAAGATAATCCAATGGATCGAATTGCAGTTTTGATAACATTATGACGTAAGCGTAGGATAAGAGTAAAAGTGTGATCTTGCCTGAATTGTGGGCCAAAATTTTCCAACACCTCGCCGAACCGGTGCAAGTTGCCCATGCGAACAGCTTGGGTAAGTTGGAAGTACGGAGCAAGGGAGTGACGCATGCTAGCTTGCCTAAAGATCTGCCTCTCTGGGATGTCCCCGAGTAACAATTCAACAACTACGGTTAATTTTTGAACAGTTTGCCGAAAACCTACGGCTGCATTTTGTGGTGCTTTCCTCATAGCTTGAACCAAATGTTTATGAGCCACACTGTATTCTAGACGTGCAGATTTTATGCGACCCAAATAATATAAGAAACGTGCCCATTCATTATTACTTGCAGTATCGGGAAATATGCACTTACTGACCAATTTATCAGCTTGATCATAGAGAGAATAATGCAGGTAATTTCTTAGTAAACAATTTATAAGTACGGCTTGACCTTCAAAGTCGTTTCTCAGTGTGGCTGTTCTAAGACGTGAATGCAAGAATGCTCGAATGGAGTCTAATTTATTAGTAAGCTCTGCAACTCTAGAATGATAAAAATAACACTTGGCTGCAATGTGATCAATTGTACGCCTATTCTGGCTAGTAATTTTATTCATTAGTGCTTGCGAACATCGTTCTGCTTCCTGCAACTTATTAGTGTCAATCAAGCGTACCAAAATCAGCAAATTTATATAAGTATCAACTTCAGGAACTGGAGACTTGGTAGCAGACCTTGCTCGAGCCTGTGTGGTATCTATTTCACCCGTGGCTTCTTCCACAAAACCTAGCAAAGCCTCCCTCTCCGCAACTGGATAAACTTGACTAATCAAACTTCTAAGTACTACACCATTTAGTTTCCTTCTTGTATTCGGTAGGCATCTCAGGACTCTCAAGATGAACCGATTTTCTTTGTTGGCTACAGCTTTTTCGATTTGCCTAGCATGCTCACGAATTTCTAATAAACTCTGCAAGTCTGCATCTCGCTTATTATCCCCAGTTTCTAAACCTGGTGGGCTGTCTGCATTCTTCATTTCAACGTCCGTTTCAGTAACACCCATTTTGCTTCGCAACCTTTCAACTTTCAGAACACTTCAGAAACTAATGGAAGAAAACAAATCGCAAGTCGGCACGAAACGAAAGTGTCAAAATTTTGCCGTGTAACGCACCCTAGTCGCAAACCGCTATACGTAAAATGCGTCGTTGCTGTAAATCATCGATTTGTACATATCGCCTGTGTTCTGTGGTTACCACACAGCACAAACCATCTACAAAGCCACACTTGGCGCTGCTATGTCTAGTGCTCAAATCAGAGATATGGAGCTCCATATCTCTGGTTAAAATACACATGTGATGGCAAGCTGTGCTTGTGAATTTACCTACATTGATAAGACACTTACCTATTATATAAGATGTCAGGGTATCATATTATTATACATTTTTTAGGTTATTAAATTCAATATATCTAGCTCTAGTCGTAATGTTTACCAGATATTTAATCGAGATCGATGAACTATACTCTATGGTTTTTGGTCATTAGTGCCCCGTTATTATGCTATGACTACCCAATGATTATATGTCTATATCATGGGTGACTTCTATGGTGACTCATAGAAATATGGGGTGACTACGCTAGGGGCCTCTCCCCGGGGTCCGTAGCTGCGACTAATGGACAATGGACTACACACCATAGATAAGACACGGACTACACACTGGGTGGTCTATGGTAAATAATTTACTTTACCTACACAATAATAGATGTCGGGGTCTATGGCATTTTTATATATTTTTTTAGGTTATTAATTGAACTAATCTTGTCAACAAATGTCAGATTTTCCGAATGAGTAGATATTTAAGGTAGTGTGTATGGAGGAGCTATAAAGTTGATGTCGCAAGTTAATAGGAAGAACATGATAAACTTTCTAATTATTATTTTAATTCCGGTGTGGCAGTAGTTTGTATGTTTATTTTTATTTAACACAAATAATGGACCGAGGAAGGTAAGGCCTTGTTTATTTAAAAAAAGAAAATAAAAATATTTACATTTAATTAGATTTTCTCTGTTACAACTGGACCCAGGGGAGATTTATTTTGAGGATTTTAGCGCCATATTTATACCACCTGACACAACACCTAAGACATATGACTCAAAAAAGCAGGATGGCAGGCTTAAAATGTGTTCGAAATCTTTGGTATTTGATCCGAAAGACATAAATAAACCCATGATTAAGATACAACTAAAATGTTGTGTAGTGATAGAACAGTGGAAAGGCAGCGCTAGGTTTTTAGCAAATACAAACAACGTTCTCAGTGTTAATTGTAGGGAGTACATTGAAATGTTGGAGAAAAATATTATGGCACCATATGAGTTTAAGGAATCTGCAAATTTTTTATTCTTATTAAACTATGCAAATATTATGAATTGTTTACCACAAATTTGCCAGCTGCATAGAGCCAGTACTCTACATGCTGCAGAACAGGCTGATATGGTAATTATAGAATAGAAATATGTTTGTGCCATAAGCATCTTTAAGGAACGCAAGCAATTTCTTTTGGTCCTTGAACCAGCATTGTATAAAATTTCGCCTTTTTCCATATACATATATTTCAAAAGTTATTTATTTCTTTAGTATCTATTTACCACCGTACAAAACATATATATGTTTTTGTGGCATGATTAGCAGGTACATAATAATTTTCAGATAGCAACTATAGTTCATTCAAGGCAAGCCAGGGTCAGTTTTAATCCCCTCTGGCTAGATTTATATGAAAAGGTTATCACAGAAACTCAGGCAGATAAAGTTACTCCTCTAGTAGTAAATCCTGGTAGAATTTTGTTATCTACGTCCCGCCTATACTTCCAGCCATATAATAATATTGAGCAGGTATAGTAGGTTTTATTAATATGTTATACACTATTTATATTTATATTGCATCTACATATATTATACCAGAGTAGATCTATTGGATATATTGTTTCAGCATCCTGTAATAAAAATCAACTTATGCAGTATTAAACGAATAGTAAAACGAAGATTTTTATTACAACACATCGTAAGTTTCTAAATAACGACAATGACTAAATATATTTATATAAAATTCTATACTTACAATTTTTTTTGAAGGGGCTAGAAATTTATTCCAGTGAAAACTCCTCAAATCCTCATATTTACTTATCATTCAAAAACCAAAAATTAAGGGACGAATTTTATGACAACTTGTTACAACAGCCTGAGTTAAAATTGAATGAAATACGACAAGATGTTATGACTCTGCAGTGGCAGAATGGTATTATATCGAATTATGAATATCTGTTATATATTAATAGGTAAGTTATCCGCATCTAATATATACCTATAATTTTTCTTAGATATTGTGATATTGTTATAGGTAAACACTTGGATAAAAGCAATCGTATAATTTGTTGAATTTATGTTGAAACATTATTCATATATATATGTAGTCCTATAGACTATAGTATCTTATTTCCTCATTTGTGTAAAGAGTCGCAAAATAAACAATACTTCAATCATATATAACTACAATATTATGTACATACCTGTACATACAAATAATTTTATTGTTATTAATTTTTTTTGCCAGATTTTTAAAATAAAAGCAAAAATTCTTATAAAACATATATTATCCTCTGCAAATGTAATAATTTGAAAATATATCATTTTATTTTAAATTAAACTATTTATTTTCAAAAGGCAAGAAACGAAAGCTATTTTGTTTATAATGAAAAAAGAAAATAATCAATTAAAAAATAGCTAAGTATTTTCTGTAGGGCACAATTATTATGGGCTTCGCAAAAGCATGTCACACAATAATGTTTCCACCGAGAAGTTGATGCATTTTTAGCTGCAATAATTTTGGCACTTTCTGTTGGTATTTTATTATAGCAAACAACATATCTCCGCCTGTTGGATGTATCCATATAGCGTGCAAAAAAAACAAAAAATTGTTTTCACAGTGAGGTCAAGTGAAGTAATCACTAGATTAACATAATATGATGATTCAACATTGTGGCCTGTGAAGATATGAAAGAAATTAGCATTGCAGCAGTGTTAAACCTGCATTTTTTAATTTTTGTAATTTTTTAAATGTATCATGGCCTATGCACTATGAGCCTCAGGACCTCAAGACAGTTATAATCAGGTTTCTCGCCACCAAAAACATAGATCTACACGCAAAAATGATCTCGCTAGGGCAACTGAAACGGAATTAATAGTCCAAAGTAACATTAGGCCCCAAACTGTATTTTGCGCGACTGTAGAGAAGTTAAAAGTGACTGATCCGATTGGCTCCCATTCTGAATATGGTCCTTAGACCCCTACACAACGGAAAAGAGAATTCGCTTTTAACCGCTTGTGTATACTTCTTATGAAGTTAGGTTCTAATTCGTCGGACTATGTATGGCGTACTGCCTAATACCAAAAAAAAACACACATTACATTATAGGTGTTTCTTTAGTATGTTTTCTCCACTTTTCAGTTTGGGCGACAGGACAATAAATGACTTGACTCAATATCCAGTATTCCCATGGATAATATCAAACTATGCCAGTAGCGAATTAGATCTAAATAACCCTGACAATTATAGAGACTTATCTAAACCTGTTGGCGCCTTAAACGAGGTACGTCTGGAACGTTTACTGGATCGGTACAATGAAATGTCGCACCCAAAGTTCATATATGGATCTCATTATTCAACCCCTGGTTTCGTATTATATTACCTCGCTAGGTTATACCCTCATTATGTCCTGTGTCTTCAGAGCGGGAGGTTTGACCATCCCGACAGGATGTTTAATTCTGTGGCAGACGCATTTAGGAATTGCCAGTGCAACATGTCTGATTTTAAAGAATTGATTCCTGAGTTTTTTGATGTGACGCAAGAAGGAAATTTTTTAGTGAATAATTTAGGGATTAATTTTGGGTACCGGCATAATAACATTAAAGTCGGCGATGTGGAGCTACCTCCCTGGTCTAGTAGTCCTAAGGATTTTGTGCAGAAGCTAAGGGATGCTCTAGAAAGTGATAACGTCTCGAAGAGTTTACACCACTGGATCGATCTGATTTTTGGATACAAGCAGAAGGGAGAAGAAGCAGTTAAAGTTAACAATTGTAAGTGAAAGGTCATCGCTTTACCCAGGCTGATTTAAATTTGGTTACTTTTCAGTATTTTACCACCTTTGCTATGAAGGCACTGTAGATCTTGACTCAATTTCTGATTTAAACGAACGGCATGCTTTGGAAGTCCAGATAATGGAATTTGGGCAAATTCCGAAGCAAGTATTCAGGGTTCCCCACCCACAAAGAAAGGTTGGCCTAAGTTTACTGACCGAACCTTATCACGTAGAACAAGACCAGCTACAAGCTCAAGGTAAATACCATTTGTGCAAGATACTATTATTTACAATATTTATTTGCAGATAAATGGAAGACTATGACTCACTTGGAGTTAGACACTAGCTTTAGTTCTCATAAAAATACTGTGAGTCATTTATTTATAAGCGACGATGGTACTCGAATTACATCGGTAGGGCATGACTCTAAGCTCAAGATATTCTCTTTGACTCAAAATAGGCAAATAAGGAGTGCGAATATTGGAAATATGCCTTTGAGTAGTTGCATTCAGCTGCCTAATGTTAATGTCCTGGTAATTGGTAGTTGGGACAATCAAATGTGAGTAATATGATCGATCTACTTTATTGTTACTAGACAACCCATTGCATAAACAAGCATATTTTTACTTACTACCATATACTTGGGTGGGCCAAAAAAAACCTACAAATATACCTGGAAAACGCTATATAATTAATATGTCTATAATTATATACATATATAGTAGATACAATTATACAAGTTTGTTTGGTTTTAGACAACTTAAAACTATTGTAAATCATAGTTCTTTACTTGTCTTTACTTGGTAGGCCGATTGAAGTAACTTTTGCTAGAAAAACTTGGCATTGAAGCTATTGAGAGGAGCGTAGCTCTAATGAAACCATGTCTGTTCTGGAAGCCGACGACTTTTTGAGACGCCTCGATGACTAGTTTTACGCAGCGCTCCACTACTTGAGTGTGACCGGGGAATTTGCCAAAATTCCATTCATCTGCTGTTTCACCCAATGTGATTTTTGACCAGATATCTTTGTCAAACACTCATCGCAACCAATTCCAATCAATTATTTCGGTGTATTCTGTTGCTTGAAAATTTAATTTTGGTGGTTGGAAACTCCTGATGAACTTCATTTTGGAAGATCAGCTTTTATAATTCTCCTAAAACATAACTCTTTGATATGGTCCCTTTCATCTACTATCATACTAAAAAGCAGAGAATGGGCAGAGAAGGCGTTTTTTTCAATTATTGAATTAATCACTTGAATCAAGTTGTCTGGTAGGAATCTACCTCTTGATTTTCAAAATATCTAAACAAAACTCAACACAGATGCAAAATAATGCCGCACTTTGACTTATTTGACAATTTCATTATATTCTGGGTATTATTGACTTTGAATTTTGACAATCCCGGAAATTTTTTGGATAAGTTTTGACTATTTTAATGCCGATTTAATATTATTTTGAGGCAATTTTATTTTAGATCTAGAGTGCTGCGATTAACATTAAATCTTCAAAAATTGCATAAAAAATAAGGGAAATATATAAATGTCAATTTTAATGTACAAATTCATAATTAGATGCATTTGAATTGTTCAATGTTAGATTATTGGAGTAAAGTGTATTTTTCCAAATGTCCAGTCTAACGGTAAATAGAGCCTCAAACCTAAAATTAATTTAGCATTAAATGCATTCATTTAATTTCTAATTTTGCACAATTAAAAGTCAACTAATTAATAAATATGTCAATTAAGTTTGTATTTTTCTATTATACCTAGTGCAGTTGCAGTAATTATAAAAATTTCCATCGCACTAAATGTAATCTAAGCTATTTCATCAGTAACTGTTAGTGAGGTTATAAAATTACCAGCATGTTGAATTTAGCCAATTTGGCTAATTTCAACATGCTGGTAATTTTTTTAATTATGAACATTTTTGTTCCAAACTTTGTCTGCATCAAAGGACTACCTTGAACTAAAAGATAATACATTTGTAACTTATATTAAGTCAGTTTGTTTTTTATACACTCGTAGATAGTTAAAGGCGCAAAAAATCAAGTCGTAACTACATTATATTATTATTTTTGTATACTGATAAATATCAATAGCCATCAAAAATGGCAACAAATGAAAGTATTTCCTATCCTTTTGAAAACCCATTGTGGTTTTTCTTCCTAGCTTGCTTAGTTTTCGAGCAATTCAATTTTCTCTATAGGCCGTGCGCCAAGAATTTCAAATAAACGAAAATTCGCGGGCATTAAAAATATAAATTTTTGAAATTCTTCAATATTTATTTTCTCGTAAACTATGGTATATACAAAAAAAATAAAAGAATTTTTTTTACGAAATTAGTGAAGCTTTTTCTTTTATACTAAGCAATTTTTTGATATCCTCAAGGATTAACGAGTTATTGGTGAAATAATGGTTTTTTAACCAAAAAGTTGGTTTTTTGGGTGGGGTCCGCTATTCCTAGAACTGATTTATTTTTGTGGTTTTATGATATATAATCCCTTCACTAACAGTTACCGAAGAAATATCTCAGATTACATTTTTTGCGAGCTTCTGGTGTATTTTTTACCTTAATGTGCCTCTTTATAACATTTATGATAAGATAACAATTCAAATTTTTGAGGTTCATACAAAATAATTTGCTGTTAATAACAGCACTGCCTTTAAAAATATCGAAATTATTTTAGATTTTTTCCATTTAAAATTATGAGTTGACACTGGGTATACCTCAAGCATTATCACTTATTTTGTCTACATATAATTTACCCAGATTTATCCATATACCTATTATTGTTTTTGTTGATAATAAAAGGAAACAATTTGTAATGCCTAGCTTCATAAAAATGTCTAACCATTCAATATTTTGCAATTTATGAATCACATAGCACATTTGACTATACATATTGTGTTGAATTCAAGTTTTATCTCTTATTCACTTTTTAATTCATAATTTTGTTGACTCACCTTACAGCTGTTTATATTTGATTTCCTAGAAATTGATGATAAGGCAATAAATAGCTTTAGAGTTATTGTGCAAAAGATCCACTAGTCCTCCCCTGCCAGCTATTTCCCTTAGATTTATTTATGTGAGTTTATAATGTATTTATCATCATGTAACATAATTATTTATTATCTAACATTATTATTTAGTATCTCCACTGCAAGAGACAAAATAATATTTTTGCACTTTATTTTTACTCTATTTTGGACTAAACAAACTCTGTCTGTCTGTCACACTTACTATAATGTCTGTCACACTTACTATTATAGTTGTATATCTGGACATACACACGGAAACGAACCACTTAGAAGTTGTACAAGTTCTTTCACCTTCATTTATTCACGTTATGCATTTTATGCAAGTTTAACATCTGGATAACTGTAACTATTTTCTTCCCATTGTTTATGTAAACAAACTTGTAAAATGTTAAAGAAAATTATAACTGGTAATGCTTTATTTGCTTTACAAAACAACAAAATACTACAGTGTAAATATAATTTAACAGAGTTTAGTGATAACCAGTAATATTTGACGAAGTTTTATTAATTTTTTATATTCTAAATAATATATTATGTTGCTAATTTATATTCAAATATTATATATAAATTTAATATTGCTTAGAAACTAAAAATAACAACATTCTAACAGTGCACTTTCACATCAAGCTCCAAGTGACATTTACTGATTGTTCTCTAAATCAGATTCTGGATAATCACTTGCTGATTCTGAAGTGATGAGGCATTGGTAAAAGTATGAAATTCTCTGGGAATCCACTGTAATAAATTTGCAGGTGTTTGTCAGGTGTTATGGGATATTGCGTAGTTCTAACATGTGTTAAGGTTTCAAGCAGTTGACAAAGGGTAATCTTGTATTTCTCTTAAAACTGAAGAAATATTCTTGATAAAAATCTGTTTTGTAATAGAGAAATCCAGAATTTTCGTGCCTAACTTGAATCCAGACTACTTTGGAAATACTAGATACCTCTCCATTAATATTCTTTTTCGCCGTTTGTATGGAGCTCCAATCTGAACAGGGTCGGCCGTTTGGATTTGGGCCTATTAAGATTTGTACAATACAGCCTGTACCATCATCATTAATGCCTACATGCCATCTGTTTCATTGTTGCAACAAATTATAGTAGTACTGATTTTATTGATAAATATCTCCAAATACACCCATTGAAACTGACTACCAAGGAATGAAATTGTTTCAATGGTTTTGTATATTTTACGAAAGATAAAAGACCTACGTGGTAGAGTGCTCCATAAGTTTTATCATTTTGTTCCTGGGCTTTCAAGTTTAAAATCATTTTACTATGCAAACTCATTCCTCGAGATTCAATGCCCAATAACCATAAAAAATGGAGAGAGGACCTAGAATCATAATTAGTTAGGTGAAACTAGATAATCACAAAGCACAGGCTGAAACTAGATAATCAAAGCTTTTTTTTAATTCCAATTTGTTGTAATCTTCATTTACTCTTTATTGTTAAATAGTGAAAATGCTACCTTATGAAGAAAAATAACTTAAAACCATGATTACTTGAAATTAATTTTTGAAAAACGTAACTCAAATCCAGAACTATATGTGCCTCCATTCGATTATCTAGATGGTGATATAATGATATAATCACAAATTGTGTAATTTTGTAAAAGATTTCAGGCTTTATTGAAATGGTAATGGTCTTTGTTTTATAACTTTACCATTGATTGTAACAAACTTACGTAACTAAATGTGTCTTCTGTACAATTTAGATGAATAATGTGTGAGCTCCGTTGGAATTGTTTGGACCATCACGTCCCCACGCCTACATAAGACCCTTTCTGCCCCGTGGCCCAATACTTTCCTATATACACTGCTGGCCAATAGGTTGGAATAATTCAAATTTTTAGGGTAAGTTTCGATACATATATCTTCTGAACGATATGGAATATCAAAATACGGATTTCAGGACGTTTTTGGAAATTTCATCGACAAAAACTGGTCTGAATATCAATTTTCCATTATACTCAAAAAAGGAATATACGAGGGTGTAAACTAAACCCCTAAAAAAATCAAAATTTCATTCTTACCGAGAATTTAGGAAAACCAAAATCGAGTTAAATTTTTTATACCGGGGTAATCTATGGACCAATTCGAAAAAACAAATTTGCCCGATTTTTGATATCTCGCTTATTTTTGAATATACGGCGTTTTTATTGAAATTAGGACAATTTTTTGGAAATGTATCTCTTACTTTTTAAAAACAAAGTAAGTAATGGATTTTTTTCTTATTTTCAAGTAAGCTTACATGCCTCTAGCTGCCTCAGTAGCTAGAATTGACATTTCTTATACAGGGTGCCTGCGAAAACATTTAATAAGCATGTGTCACGAAAAATCTGTATATTTAAATAAACTGTGTGCAGAACCCTGTATGATTAAAATGAACGATAATTTTAAAATTTTAAAACTGTGAAGGGAAACCTTAGAAAAATATCTCGAAACGGTTTTTTATTTTTCTTGATCGGATGAGTATTATCATAATTTACAGTTTCGTTGTAATTACACGGTAAATCCCTATATAAAACATTTAAAAAACTTGCGGTAGTAACGATTAGCTGGTGATTATGATAATACTCATCCGATCAAGAAAAATAAAAAACCGTTTCGAGATATTTTTCTAAGGTTTCCCTTCACAGTTTTAAAATTTTAAAATTATCGTTCATTTTAATCATACAGGGTTCTGCACACAGTTTATTTAAATATACAGATTTTTCGTGACACATGCTTATTAAATGTTTTCGCAGGCACCCTGTATAAGAAATGTCAATTCTAGCTACTGAGGCAGCTAGAGGCATGTAAGCTTACTTGAAAATAAGAAAAAAATCCATTACTTACTTTGTTTTTAAAAAGTAAGAGATACATTTCCAAAAAATTGTCCTAATTTCAATAAAAACGCCGTATATTCAAAAATAAGCGAGATATCAAAAATCGGCCAAATTTGTTTTTTCGAATTGGTCCATAGATTACCCCGGTATAAAAAATTTAACTCGATTTTGGTTTTCCTAAATTCTCGGTAAGAATGAAATTTTGATTTTTTTAGGGGTTTAGTTTACACCCCCGTATATTCCTTTTTTGAGCATAATGGAAAATTGATATTCAGACCAGTTTTTGTCGATGAAATTTCCAAAAACGTCCTGAAATCCGTATTTTGATATTCCATATCGTTCAGAAGATATATGTATCGAAACTTACCCTAAAAATTTGAATTATTCCAACCTATTGGCCAGCAGTGTAGTTAACATCCACAAAAATGTTTTCCTGTAGTTTTCATAGGAGAATAAGGCAGTGAGGGCTCCTATATAAGGGTTTGTCTTGAATTGCAGCCGAACACACAGCAGGAATTATATTAAAGGCAATGAAAGAATTACGAAATAATCATCTTTAATGTGCATTTCCTCTACGTCTATAATCTAAGTGAATAAATATTTCCTTATTTTATTAATTACAAATTAATGATTTCAGATTATTATACGACTTAGATTACGGACGAGTAAAGGAATGTGTTCAAGCCCATGAAGATGCGATCAGCTGTATGTCATTTGGTACTAAAATAAATCTTTTGGTATCGGGAAGTGGGGATTGCACAGTAAAAATTTGGAAAGGATTTAATAGGGATGGAGTTATTAAGCCGATACAATGTCTGGAGAAACAGATTGACCACAATTCACAGGTTAATTGTCTCAGTTTTGATAGGTAAGATAGGTATTTTTAATTTCAGTTAGTGTTTTACTTATGCAATTCTATTTTAGGGAAAACAAATATCTTGGTGTTGGCACCGGAGATGGAGAAATTTACATTTGGGAAACCTCAAATTTCACATTATTCAAAAAATATGAGTTCAGTGCGTCCATTAAAGCAATCACTTACAGTCCCGATGGAATGAAGATAGCTATTGGCAGCAGTGATAGAATATTTAAAATAATTGATACAAATACAGGTATGACTGTTTTTAGGATTAAAGATTTGGGATCAAACATTTCTGCCATGAAGTGGAATGAATTTTTACTGGTATTAGGTTGTGATGATGGGGTTTTGTCAATATGGGATATTTTCGAGGTTAAACTCCTTCTGGAAATTAAAGCACATTCAGGTATTAAGTTTGAATTAGTAAGTAGCATGATATATGGACAATCGATTTTATAGGACCCATTAAAGCAATTGATATATCTCCAGAAAGGGCCTTCATAGCAACAGGTAGTCAAGATCGTGTGATAAAAGTATGGAAACCAAAATCGAATTTTTAACTTAAATATTTTTAAGCTTATCAGCTGTTGATAGTATTATGACTACTTCAAATTTTACTAAAAATGTTAAGGATATATTGTAATGTGATATTTTTAATAAAGTACTTTTTAATATACTAAGGGTTTGATTAAATTAAATCAAAACAGAATTCTATTCTTTGAAAATAAAACAAATGTCAGCAGTTTACAAATTTTAGTGTTAATTACTCTTTGCAACGGTTTTTATAAGGATATAGGTACTAGGTGTCTTTTTTGTGTGATGTAATGGTTTATTTGATTTTGATTTTATTACCCCATTATTTGTTGTAATATTGCAGCAATGCGAAGCACAACATTCAACCATTATTAATCAACTTCTCAATATAATTAAATATCCCTATATATATACAAGTATACTTACAAACATAATTATATCTTCTCTTGTAAGCACATTTATTTAAAACAGCATTTATAAATCTTGACAATAGTGGCTTTATATAGATAGTGGTACATAGTAGGTATAGGGTGGTCAGCTTTCAGCCCATCATTAGTGCACGAAATTTTTAAGTTGTGTACCTAAGTATGGTTATTAATAATAATTTCAGAAAAAAATACTGGAGATACAATATTACACATTTATATTCGATATTTATATATAATTTTTGATGAAAGAAGATTTCCAGGTTGAGGATAGTTTATCTCCTGAGTCGCTAAAATAAACCGATGTTAAAAAAATAAAAACAATATTTGATACAATGCTTACAACATAAGAAACAGCTATGTAACAATCTTAAAAATCATCCACTTGCACACATCTGCAGGCAGGCATTGTCATTTCTGTATAATGTTTATTTGTATTGAGCATAGATGTATTGTGTATTGAGACTCCGTATATACCTAGGTAATATATTAATCTATGATTGAGACTATAGCCACAGCCTAACTACAGCGTGCATATTGACAGCCTTCACCTAACAAGGGATCTGAAATGGTGGATAGGTTTGCATGGCGCTGTGTCTTGCGTATTGAATAGCATATGTGCTAGATTTTGGATTTACTTATCTTTTATAATTCACTATTCATATTCACACTATTCTAATGTTCAGAGCAGTGGATACAGAGAGTACTGCCTAGTTGCGGCCGTCCACCATTTTTACACTCGCGGCAAAGCTTAAACATATTATCAATGATTTATGAGGATGTGAATAAGTCTCTGATATTATTTTACAGTATTTACATTTGAAAATCTTTGTCTCTTTGATCCATTGTTCAAAATACTATTTATTTGAGCCTATTCCATAAGTTATTGATATTATGGAGTAAATATGGCCGCCGTGTCGGCATTTGCCGGTTTAAATGAATGCGGTACTCACAACTCTGTGTATGGAGAGCAGTGGACGGATAAGAGTACTCTCTCTTTGGGCCATTGTTTCAAAATACTATTTATCTGAGCCTATTTCCGTAAGTTATTATGGCGTTAATTATGGAGTAAATGTGGCCACCAACGAACAATCGTTCAAGTAAAAAAATGTATTAATAAAAATAGTTTTTGATACTATGCTTCAACGACGGCGTCATAGAAAAAGGATACAAGGAATGTTTTCTGTGCACGGTGTCTCACCGGCCACCGGAGTATTAGCACAACAGAGAATTGTTTTCTCTGTGTACGGAGTGTGTACCGTGCTGCTGTGGTATTAGTCATCTGGGTACTGGCCTAGCCGCCGGCCGTGGCGCAACCACAGACATAACGCCGTAGGCACCGCAGTGGTTAAAACCCATACATAGCTATGCGCATGCTTCGATGTATACTTCAATGTATACTTCGATGTATTTTCTAGAGCAATAGCAATAGGAGCTCAGTGGGTAAAGCATACCTATGGTTTTCATGCTATAGGTTACATGTTCGGGTCCCAAAGCTCTGCAATGTTTTTTATTTAATCATATATTTAAAGATACGTGTACATGGCAAAAAGAACCAGTTGGTTAAAACATTTTTTGATTGTTACGTTACAGAAATTTTATCACAGGATCGACGACTAACTAGATATTAAAAATATGTGGAGCAGTATACACGATTATAGTTATTTTCCCTTGACCTGTGCTCCGATGTCACGCTCGTGTGACTAAGGTCTTGTGTTTTATATTTTGTGTTGCATCACGATACGCGCACAGAATTAACAACAATTCTGTGGTATATGTGTTACCAGAGCTCTTACTGTGTGCTGTGTGTTCGTTAAGTTCGCTTGTTGTGTGTTGTGTCAAGTTCTTGGCTATAAAATAATTCTGTGTAATTGGCTATTCTGTTGTGCTGTCAGCTGTGGTTGTTATGTGGTTGTCATGTAGTTGATATGTTTCTTTTATGTTCAAATTTTGGAAACTAATAAGTGACTTCTAAAAACGCTGAAAACTAGTTCCTCATTAATGGAATAAGATTATTCGAGATATTGCCTTGAACTCAATATAATGAAACTAATTTGCGTCGTTAATTTGATATTTTCTATAAACTGTGTTCTAACCTATAACTTTGATTCTTTTACCGAAGAATTACTTATTAAACCGCTTTATAGCGAGCAAGTGTATGCACATTTTCAGTTTTCTACCAAATGGGATGTAGATCCAGCCACAGAAAGTTGTATGTTATCGTAAAATAATAAATGCCAAATAAAATATAATTAATACATTTTTTAGTTAACCACACTAGAATTTTTCCAAGAGCACTTGGTGAAATAATTAAAAGGTACAATGTGCAAGAACTACATGTCAGCCTGACTGGCGGCTTATGGAGGTACGAGAATTGGGGCTACCCAGTTGTAGATGCAGCCCCTGGGGCTGAAGTGTGGGCTTGGTTTAAATCTGATACTGAAGATGTTAATACTAATTGGAAATTGTTGACTAATTCATTATCTGGTTTATTATGTGCTTCGTTAAATTTTGTTGACGTGTCAAATAGTATTAGTCCTGAATTCACATTCCAACCAAGAGGTGTTACTGATTCTCCCAGTATCAACAGTTCCTACTTAAGGTAATTGAACCTCAGAAATTAGTTATAAGTTAGTGACTTGAAATTGCTTTTAGATATGCCAGCCTACCCCGTGAAATAGTTTGTACCGAGAACCTAACTCCATGGAAAAAGCTTCTACCTTGTGACTCAAAGTCAGGACTAGCATCACTGCTCAACTCAGGCTATATACACAATACACGTTACCACTCGGTAGCTTTACACTTGCGACCTATTTGTCGAGATGCGAAATGTCGTGCACTTTCACTGGAATTACAACAGTCTGTTTCCTTAGTATATGATAGTTTAATTTTGGGTACTAAGAATTGGTCTCTCAAAAAGCTGTTTGGTCAAGGTGTTAGTAGAAACTGTATCCTTGCAAGCAGGAGTGAAATATATGTTGATACAACAAGTTCTTCCAGTCATCCTTTTGATTTGGAACCACATCCAGATGAAGTGGTAACTTCTATACGAGGTGGTTATGTAAGCACTTATGCCAAGTACAAAGTACCGAATTACTTTATGCATATTAGTGCGAATTACAAGCAAAATTATAAATTAGCTTTGTTATCTCCTCCCTCGCTCTATGCTAATCAATATTTAACAGGATACGGACAGGAAAGTGGTGGAATCGTAACAAAGATTTACAACAACCACTGGAGCAATTTGGATGTGGTGGTTTTACAAAACATTCCATGGTATGTTCCAGTTTACTTACATACACTTAAGGTAACAACTGATGGTGTGGAGAATAAACCAGTTAGCATGCGTTACATTCCGGGAAGGCAACGAGAAAGACCTTATTACTTAGAAATTCTGTTGAAGCTGCCCCCAAAATCTTCTACATCTGTTTCCATAGATTTTGCTTACGTTTTCTTAAAATGGCAAGAATATCCGCCTGATGCTAATCATGGCTTTTACATTGGTTCGGCTATTGTTTCCAGTAATCTGCCTCTAGCTAGGAATTTTACCGGTTTACCACAGGATGGATCCACGATTACAGATAGTTTCAATGCATCCCGTAGTGGGTATTTAGTACAAGTTCGCACCGAGAACATGGTCATCACATTACCTACGCCCGACTTTAGTATGCCTTACAATGTAATTTGCTTAGCGTGCACTGTAGTGGCTCTCGCCTTTGGCCCTTTGCACAATATTACTACTAGAAGACTTGTGTTAAAGCCTAGTAAAAACGAAAAGCTTTTAGTCAGGTTAAAAAGAATGGTAGAGGAGTTCTGGAAGAAATAAAACAATGTGAGTGTCACTTTTTTGATATTTGTTTTTTTTTTTGGTGATTTTTTACAATTTCTTACCAAAGACTAGTTGTTTTTTTTAAATAAACTAACAGAAAGTCATACTTCGTATCACTTAAAATCCAATTACCTACTCATGGCAGTTGTGGACAGTGAATATGAAGCACCAAAATCTGTACAATTTAAAGTGGGCTTTTATTTACCTGACCCAGCAAAGAGCCATTAAAGGTCATTAATAATTTAATTTAGATTCTTGTAAAAATATATCTTAATTTCAGTAGGTATTAGTTAAACTATTCGCCTTTAAATTGTAGTTAAATATAGAGAATATTTACATGTACGGTGTTTGAAATACGGTTAAAGCTCCTCTTACAACATTAAAATATCACAAAAATTGTATTCAATCTTCAAGAGATGCCTCAGATTTACTGTCCACAACTGTACTATACCATACAGTCTAGTAACAAAAATTAGATTTGTTTTATTTATTGGCTAGGGAAGAACTAGGGATATCGGTATTCAGATACCTACAGTGGCAGCTCATCACGGTAGGTGGGTGGGCAGTGCCCCTCTATAAAATTTGGGACTAAATTTTCTAAGAAATTCTGATATATAAAATTGTATGCAATGTTTCTCAAGGTAAATACTTATAGCCCTGAGCCCACGCATAAAAAAATTGTGATTACGTCAGCGTTAATACATTATACCTGTGTTCTGTATATGTGTTTTTAAGAAAATTCTCGGTAGCGGGGCATTTTTCTGTGTCCCCTTTAAACTCAATAATTTGATGAGATAAAAATATCAACGACCTAAATATAGTCGCAAGTTTTTTTATAAAAACGACACCCCTAACATGGAAAAGTTATGAGATCATAAAATTTAGAATTTTTCAGGATTGTTTAATAAAAATATTTAAAATCAAATAGTAACATTGTCAAAAAAAATTAATCGGGAAATTCGGGAAAAAAATTCGCCCTTGAGTTAAGGTTGTGGACTTGCCCACCCATGACTGCGAAAAGAAAGCACTTATAATAAACAATTATTGCTTTAAAAGTGAATATTATAAAATTATCTTTACTAAATTAAAATTTAGTTTTGCCAATTTACATAGGCACAATTATTTGCGTCCTATAATATGTATATACCTAGGTAGGATGTATATTTTCAATTATTGCAAATGTGCCAATTATAACGGATTATTCAAATCATAAATCTTGTTTCTAATATTGACAAAAAATATGACTATATGGGGCAGTAAAACATACATACTGCTGACAGCGGAGACTCGATAACTGACATACCTGGCCTACTGAGAAAACATTTTTGTTTTCTATTTATTTGATCCCTTTAATCATAATATCTTTAAACTACTTCTTTAGTCTAAGACAATTGCTACTAGCCATTAGCAGAGGTAAGGAGCTGCCACTAAATACCTGATAGACTGTTACTCTGGTTCTAATTTTTAAGTACCTTAATATATTTCTCATGTGGGTATATACAAAGTAGCTAGTGAAAGTCTTTCCCGCATATACTTAGGTATGTAAAAAATGCCATAAGAACAATGCAATTTACAAAAAATTATAGCAGTAATTCCACTGTAGAAATTGAAAAGTGCATATCTATAAATAAATAAAGTTTGTTGCAGAAAATGTCAATATGTCGGTCTTTAGATTAGGTAATTATTCCCCAAAATTGTTGCATGACATCAAAATAAACTAGATAATTTTGCATCGACGCATATTGTTTTTACAAACGGTATTGTATATTATTTTCATATGTTTATAACAACCTATTTCCCAATCTGGGTGTTAACGCGTATAAGGTACATTAGTACCAGTCCTCGGTATAAGTTGTATGGTATTAGTTTCTTTCATCAGAACCGTACACATTTTATAAAAGTTATCACTCTTAAAAAGATGCTAGTGACTTTGAACACAAGTGATAAATAAAGTAGATGACATGCCTGTGCCATCGACAGGAAAACACATCTTTATTGCTTCCCCCATTTTAAGGGAAATGTCAAATCTGACAGTTATCTACTTTTGAATGTTCAATATGTTTGAGGTAGTGATTATTGCTGTTATTCCTTTTTCATTGTCAATTTAAAAATTATTTCTAATGGATTTCTGCCGGTTTTCAATTGGTTATATTGACTGGCAATTGGCGATATTAACTGATGACTGATTTCTCTGTGGTAAGATTTTATCACAGACTATGGATTACCAGGTATTAAATAGCTGGCAACTTTTGTTCCTAGATAGGTGAACGCAAAGGATTTAGGAGCTCTTGTGGCCACTGTAATTATGAAGTCTGTAAATAATATCTTATGTAGAGAGCTAACAATCCTTGGATCATTTTTATGAGTGATAATAACTACCTATTATTATGGGGTTTGACAGTGACTTTACTATTAGTGTTGTCTCAAACATTTTGAAGCTGCATTTGACAGTTCAAAGTTTTAGTATACCGTTGTGATTTTTAAAGTAATATCTCACGGATATCTGCGAATTTTTCACATATTATCGACTTATTTTTGACGGTTTATTATTTATTACATTATCGACGATTTTCGGACAGAGCTACTATCCATGACACGACACAGTAGCCAAATTTTGTCCCTACTGATAGGAAAGTTACTGCAGGTATATTTATATTATCACAGTGAGGACAATACGTTGTCACATTTTTTATTGGATCCTCAAATTTGAGGCAAGTGTCAAATCTGACAGTTTTCGAATTTCAATGTTTCGTTGTGCTTTTGAAATTGATTTCTCATGGATTTCATCAGATATAACTTTTTTGAACATTGAAAAGAGTATTACTTTTTTGTTGTCCATTAAAACATATAACTAACAGTACTATTAAATTAAAACAATAATGTCTTCATGGGGATTTTAAGTTTGAAGTTAAAAACCCGTTCAACCTATCTTATGTCATCACAGCAGTTATTTTTACAATACACATTAGAATATATACAATCTGGTGTTAATAAATATTAAGTATCTGTTAAATCTGTAAATATTAAATTTCCGTCTCCAGTAGTGCAGTTATCAGCGACAAATTAGAGCAACTGACAAAATTAAAATCCACACGGTAGCAAGGATATTTGCAGTAGCGTTGGAACCGCTTCCCTCTTCTAATGTCCTAGGTTTCGCCTCTATTTGACAAATGTCTCCGCAATCCTCACCATCACAAATGTCGCATAATGTGGCTGGCTGTCCACTGTAAAAGACTCTCGCTCTCCTCGCTAAAAATGAAATAAAACCCAGTGTAATCAGAGATATATTTGTGATCTGACTCTTATGGGAAACTTGAAGAACTTATCAAGTCGCAAAAAACATACTGTAATAAGTAAGTAACTCACTATAATTCATTAGATTCTTAAATTTCAAAACAAATATGTCTATTTGAAAGCTAACTGATATTCACCTTATATATTTGAAACCAAGTTTCAAATATAAATCCCATAATGTTTATTAATAAACTATGTTCACCATGCTAAAGGTGGACGAGTTTTACACGTCAAATTTAGATTATATATCAGCAGAACTCAAGTGTCAACAAAATCAAGTTCAATGTCAACTGTCAAAAAGTGGGGAACTAACTTTAGAATATAATAATACTAATACCGTTGATTATGAAGGATCTGAATCCTTCAATCAATGCTAATACATAGTGTCATGTTCAAGGTCGTAGGCTCTGTGACGTCACTAAGGAAGGATACGTGACGTTAAGTATAATCGCGCCCTTTATATACGCACTTTTGACATTTATTTTTCGATAGAAATCGTGAACCAAAAAAAAAAATACTAAAAAAAATATTTTTATAAAACACTATCAGATAAAGCAAAAAAAAATTCAGTGAAAATGCCTTTGCTTATGTTATTTAATTACTTTTAATATGATCGTTGTATCTACTGTTTTCTTGAAACATCTTAGCCGAAACAGCATATCCAAAAATTTTAAAATTTCAAGAAAAACAGTCATTTTTATATGGCAAACTATGTAAGTAGGTGAAGGTCGGGCAAAACGGAATATTAATTTTTTGGCATGCGTTATGGCCTTGCGGTGCACCTAGAAAATTTAACTTACGTGCACTTGGTAGCTAAATTATTCAGGTTATTATTATTAAATTATTAAATGTATTAAGTGGAAATCGGGAACGTAATAACACTTAATTTAAAAAAAATTGAAACCTAAAGAGGAGCAAATAAGAAGTCCCGACCTTCCCCTTCTCGAAAGAAAAATAATTATATACTTACAGCTATCATAGTAATCATAAATAATAACTGGCACAGGTTTTTGTTTTGCCACTTTATGTGTCCTAAACGCTGATACTGTCGGACAATACTCGGATCTTGTAATATTGTTAAAGTAGAGGATTATTTTGGTAAGCTTGTGGCTCGTCTCTACTTTTTGCACATTTTGAGAGACCTCCAGACTAGGCAGCGAGTCTATATCTGCTGTAAATCCAGATGGTAAAGTTACCTCCATCACTGCCATGTTGCTTTGGACTATGTCAGTTAAATTACGGCTTACAAATCTGCAAAATAAGCATTAAAAATGGAATTTTAAGGTAATCCTTAAGTAGACTTACGCAGTACATATTGATGCTTGTAAGTGGTCTCTATTTGAGTTCTTGTCGACCTGTGGATCGAGAGTAAACATTGGCCAGGGCCCTGTTACATTCTTGTTGTATTGATATGCGACTTTGAATACAGCAAGGCCAGTTCCTTGTGCAGTTATGTTCACTTCTCTGGAATTTTTACTGATCTAAAACAGTCCATAGTTAGTAAATATTTGCTTGCCTTTCCGTGAAGTGTCTAAACAATCCTAAAGTACTCATTAGCCAATGGAACCAAAAGAAAAAAAAACACCCTAGTATATATACATTCACTAGTATATATACTAGGGTGTTTTTTCTTCTTTCAGTCCCATTGGCTAATGATTTAGCATTGGACCTAAAATAATTTCTCCCAAAGTTTTAGCTTCCTAGATCAAACCTGTGAATGGCGCAAACCAAGTTTGTTTCCCATTTAATTAACATGGGAAAATCGACGTTTTTACTCAAACATGAATAGCTGGATTAGCTTTGAAAATAATGAATTCACGGATTTAGTACTAAGGACCTATTTTGTATGAAATTTAATTCTCTATAAAGTGCTGCTATCTGAACTTTTTTTAAAAACATTTTCTACCAGCTATTCATGTTTGAGTAAAAACGTCGTTTTTCCCATGTCAATTAAATGGGAAACAAACTCGGTTTACGCCGTTCACAGGTTGATCTAGGAATCTGAAATTTTGGGTGAAAATTTTTTAGGTCCAATGCTAAAACATCAGCCAATGGGAACGGAAAAAAAACCAACCTAATATATTTATACAGTATCCGTCAAAATAAACAGTACCAAAAATAAAGTTTCTATTAATTATTTTATCTCCATAAATTAAATGTTCCAAATGTGACACAATTACGACACAAACAAGCTTCATAACGATTTTGTAAATCAGTAGACATCAGATATTTTTAAAGATGGGTTGATGCAGCTGAGAAAATGTTTTTATTCTTTCTCTTAGTTCTAGAATATTCGCTGGCGGCTTTTCTTAGCGAAATATATTATCTTTCATCATGCCCCAAATGTATGCATCAGGTGGCGTCAGATCAGGTAAATTAGAGGGATACTTGAAGTCTGTTCCCTGGGAACATGAAAATGGAATAAAGGACTGATAATAAAGCAAAATGCAGTTAAGCACGAAAATACTAGATAAACAAATGGGATTTTTGAAATTGGTTTACACGGAAATGTTGAGGAAATATCTGATGTAAATATGATAATTTCAAAAAAAAATTTGTAAAATGGTGATACCTATAATAGAATATGACCGATTTATGTATTTGGCGATACAGTACGAGATACAGTTACTCAAAAAAACACTTGATTTCTAGTTAAGAGGGGATATCGTAGAAATATTAAATGCGAATCGGTAGGCACCATCACTAATTAGGTCATGGTGCTCTGTGAGTTAGCGCTTGAAAGTGTGCCTGTTTTTTAGCCGAGCGTTTTTTAGCTGAGTGTGATGTTTTTTTAGCCAAAATGAAGGTTGTGATATATATGTTATGATTTTAGTAGTATTTATTTAGCGTAGCATTTATTTAAATTAATTTTCTCTACTCATGAGCATCGAAAATTATATCACAGGAACCATTGTGAATACGTTGATATATAATATAGTATATATTGTAATGATAGTAGTAGATATAGAAATACATAATCAGTACTTCTCTTAGTCATTCTCAAGCTTTACCACTAAATATTGATTGCAAAATATACTATTTTATTACTTATGCTATGTAAACTATTTGTCCTTACTTCAGTGCTGAGAACAATCATAACATTGTTCCTGTTAACGTTAAATTTGCCTTTTCCCGCTTTACCATATTCAAATTCGACTTGCATATTTGTGGGGCTTGCCAACTTTGTAGTTAACTTAAAAAGTGCTTGCAATCCAACAACTGTATCTTGAGAAGAAGTGAAACCACCAAAAGCGTTTTGCTGATTTAGTAACCAATCCAAAACCGGTGTTGCATCATCTAACAAATTAGCTTCTATAAAAGACAAAAGTGCATAGGAAGTGGTTTCTATATCAATAGACTTTGGTAACGAATTCCAAGGGCTTTTGACTTCATCTTCTGGAACGTCTTTAGCCCACCATTTGGTGTTGCCTTTCGTTTTACTTTTGGCATCAAGTAAGTTGAACGCACTTTGTTTTGAGGTGTGTTTCGCTAACTGTAATACGTAACTACACAGAGCTATAGAGTATGCGGATTCTTGTTCATCTATGTTTCTGGCGATGTAATCTAATGCTTTGTTAATCGAGTTTGTCAGCAAGGGTTTTCCTTTCTAAAATTAATGAAGACATAATATTTGTAGGTTGAAATGAAATGATATTAGTACCTGGTTGTTTTCAATTATTAAAAACATTGCAGTAAAAGCTGTGAGTGCTAAACTATTTCCATTCCGGCTTTGCATATCTTCGTGTATGACATTGCCAGTTTCATAGAAGCTGCCGTTTCTTCCTTGGAGTTCCATCAGCCAGTCAACGGCCTTTTCCATAATATTTTCGTCTACGTAAATAAATTGTTTGGCTTGTCTTAAACCAAGCGCGGTGTAGGCTGTTAACCTGAAAGTTTTGTAATTTAGTAATAATTTACAATAATTTTATTATGAAATAACCTAAAAATTAGAAGCTTTTGGGTCTATTATACATAACCTGTAAATCTATATTACTCCAGTCAGTAGAGACTAAAAAAAAACACAGTGGGCTGCTCACATTTTTGAAAAAAAATTAGCGTTAAAACCACCGCCATTCCCACCAGAACGGATATCGACCGGTATCCCTTTACAAATTACTTTATTTTAGTATTACTCACGTAATCCAAAAGTTTGGCAGGGTTAGAATACGTATTTTTCTTTTTTGCATTTTTTCTTTTTTTTATCGAAGGGCTAGTTTTTATCCCTTAAAAGCAAAAAACACAATTCCGGAATGTCACTTTTGAAGTTAAGGGTAAGATGAGCTTAATTCCAAATTTTTATGAAAATCGATGGAGGTTCAGAGAATTGTTGTAAAATACTCGTTTTTTTGGCGCCATTTTTTCAAAAATTGCTGTATTTCCCGTACGAAATTTTGGTAGGAAGTTAAAAATTCAGAATCAGCAACCCAAAAAACATAAGGTAAGCTTCTAAAACTAAATCCTCCTATTTTTTTTTCAGGTAATATTCTCTATTGATTGGAGTATATATATATCCAAAAGCCCAAGAGGCAATAACAAAATATTTTGAAATGTTCTGTCTTAATACAGTAACTATTTTGTATCCATTTTCAAATGAGCACATATTTGTCATTGAAAAATTCATTTACAAATCGTTTACAAAAAAATAGCAAATATGTTTACCAGACGCTGCCAGTGTCATCTCTAGATCCAAATGGGCTAAACGAACCATCACTTCTTCTATAACTTAACTGGTGCTGGTAACTTGTCTCTAGATTATGTATAGCTTCGTTTTCTATTGTCGGATTAAGTTGCCTCGTACTTCGTAAATACTGAAGGATGATTAGATCTGGCATAAAATGTACCATGTTCTGTTCACCGCAACCAGTTGGTAGCTTAATGAGGTCTTCTAAGTGAATCATGGCAGGTCCCAGGAAACTACCCACTGCAGAGACCTGGATCTTCTCCGAGTCAGGTATGATGTTCTTTGGTATGGTGAAGTTGATGGAGTTTTTGAAGTTTTGGGTTTGTCTCAGGTCAAGTAAGACGGATTTGGTATAATATTCCGTTTCACCCTCAGGCTGAAACAAAATTACATTATAAATATGATATTAATTGCACTGTTAAATAAATTATTTCAAAATTTTGACTGTTAATGTGGCTGCTTGTACACTTTCTAAGATTTTACATTTAATGCCACAGACATTATCTTTTTCAAATCCAACTGCCGATTATATATACATATATTTATTTAATATATTGTACATATTTAGTTTATTATGTTAAATCTTACCAAAACTAGAAGTTGCTTGACTGAAACATCTTGATTTTTCGGGCTATTGGCAGTAACTTTAATCTCAATAGACCCTGTCTTAATGGCAGCTATCATAAAAGATACCGAAGCACCACTGTTCTTCTTCAGGCTCAATTTCTTCCTGCGATACAACTCGATCTCTGAAAATAAATATTATTAAAGCTCCTCTGTTTACCCTTCCATTAATTTCTTACTTCTCGTGGCATTAACCTCATTTGACACTTCGGCAAACTCGAACTTGTGTTCTGGATTATGTAGAGTAACGTCAACGTTAATGTCTTGCTGCATGAAGTTGTTAACGACTATGGGCACAGCTAAAATTTCACCTCTTTGTATTGAGTATGGTAAGTCCAAGGTAACTACAAATGCTTTGGATACTTTTAGTTTCTTTGGTGAGGTAACTAGCCCTAGCCCATGCAGAGGGTCTATAGAGAAACCGGTAATTGACCATGTATTCAGTGTGCTAGGTACTCGTCTTCTTAAAGACATCTTTCCTTCATATCCGGAAGAGAAGTTTGTAAACAACCAAGTAGGAGCGATTTCTTGGGTTAAATACACTTTGGGTGTGTTCCACACTGGGCGGGGGATACGACTGAATGCGTACGGACCAGCTAAAGGCGGTCTAGTAACTGTATGAAGTGGCAACCCAAAACCACGATCTGGTTTGACAGTGGAGGAGCCATAGAATACTGGGCGCAAATAGATATCTTCAACTAAAAAAAATTGTATTTGTAAATTAAGTAATTATAACTACTAATTATACTAAATGTAGATAAAAATATCTACAGTTAGCAATTAAAATGCTAAATGAATGATTTATGCATGGTTTTATGAATATTTTCTACTTACGTGTTGGTTTGTATCTGTTGACATGGGCATTAGTCAAGAGATCGGCACCAGATTCCTACAAGCACAATGTGTTATTAGAGCTTTTTTTTAAAGCTTTATTTAACATTTTTACATACAAACATTATAAAAACATAACATCAATTAAAACATTAAACAACAACATTTTATAATAATATTATGTTATAATAAGTACCTATAATGTATTCTAAAATGTCAAAATTTCAATTGTATTTTCAACACATTTAAAAGAAAAAAATTATTTCATTATATGCAACAAAATTTTATAAACTCTATTCAAACATTAAAGCCAAAGAGTAAAATAAGATTCCAATGAAACTGTCATACTTAGGACTCTTCTGAATTTTTCTTTATTTATATTCTTTACATGTTCTGGTAAACTATTGTAAGTCTGCATAGCTTGACTTATCGAATCTCACAAGGCAACACTTGCTGACACGTCATTCATATTCAATCATGTATTGTTGCAACTAGAGCCATAGCCATGGTAGTGCGAAAATTATTTGGCATCCTCTGGTCTCGTATGACTTACGTAAATATAACATTAACTAATCATACAATGACTTACGTAAACAGCAGCATGTGGATTACTTGATCCAGGCTTCCAAGAGAACTGTGACTTGGCATTTCGAGTAAACTGAGGGTAAGGTGTCCCCCGAGCAACATCGTACATCTTCAATTCATCAGCAATGTTCTTCATAGTCAAGTCGTACCCTCCTCTTAGTAAGCCTACGTTCTCATCAACAGCCAATAGACCGATGTATGAATTTTGCTGAGCGCGCACCGTTAGCTCGACATCTAAGTCAGGTTCACTTTCTAAGGTATTCACTTGTATGTCAACCTAAAATGTTATCAATATTATTATGTTAGCAATACAATATATCCCAATACGGCCTGGTCCCAATTACTTAGTTTGGATTAGCTGGGTTGCACTGTTTGTACTTACAAAGTTTTGGAGGATGCCATCAATTTCAATATCCAAAGCGTCTCCAATCAATTCGCCGTCTGCTCTGATGTAGTAAACTATCAAATGGGATACGGGAACCATTGCATGCGTTGCAGTAAAATGGAAGTTAAACTCTTTCTTGTTATCCACTTGGAAGGTGTGTGTAATGACAACATCTCCTCGTCCTATTAAAACATAGTTAATGTATCGCATTGGTTCAGTACAGTTGACCATAACCTTAACATCTAAATTGACTATCGGTCTGTCAGTGTCCAAACTAACTTGTAAAAATGTGTTGCTGTAGGAAACAGCTGCGGGAATGGGGGAAATTCTTTCTTTTAAGTCACCTAGTTCGGCCTAAAGCAAAAGAAGTCATTAACGACTAAAATTCTGAAGGCTGAAGAAAGCCTCTATTATACTTGTATTTCACTTACCTCTACCCTTAGAGCTGTTGTATTAGTGACCTTCACTGGTGTGATATACTCCAATTTAACCACCCCATTTTGATCCAACTTGTGCTTCGTAACTTCATACACTTCATCAATTCTGGAGTAACCATGTCTAACAGTTATTTCCATTTTATCAGGCTTAACTGGTGTGCCATCATGGTTCGTAACTTTGGCCTATAATAATATTATTCTTGTCACTTTTTAACCACAAAATTAATAGACTTACGTAAGCAGTGTACTTTAGTCCAGGCTTGAAATAATCAGCAGTTTTGATTAGCTCTAATTGGTAGTCATACTTGTGAATATGCACCTCAATACTGTTGTTTTGCCGACGGCCTGTGGGTTTTTCTTCTACTACGACGTCTACAACTACAGTTCTCTCGTATTCGTCGTTTAAGCCAAGGTCTTTTTCTATATCAAACTCCGCAGTTGCAAAACCGTCAATTTGTAGTACTTTACGGATAGGGTTTTGGAATATTGGCTGTATCACCCCCGAGTATATTGTCGGGTATACTGTTACGGTTACTTCGCCTGATACTTTTTCTCCGTAGCTATTTCTAAAAAAAATATAGATTATATTTGTGATTCGAAAATAGGTGTAGCTGCTAATAGTATGTTGTATTCTATAATTATGTTCAGGGTTAAATCTGTAGAACATCAGTTTCATCTCTGCGAGTCTCTTTATACTAGTTCATGCTCAGAGACGTATTACAGAGTATTTTGGCTGTACCCCGACATATGAATCGTAAAGTAGGTACCTACAGTCCACAAAAATTAGTAGGTAATTCTCTGTAAATAATATACAAAATATTTATATTATTTGAATGTATCTCAAAGTTTGTGTTAATAAATTATTTATTGCTTGGACATAAGGTAAACGTCTCGATTATCGACATGTTTGGCTTTCTGACAAATGTTTGGTTTTAAAATAACAATGGAAACATAAGCAAACAAGAATAGGAAACAATAATTTCTGCAGAAAAAATATCAAATATCTGTTCAAAAGCAATAGACAATATTCAACAAATTATAGAAGAAACCATGCATTGAACACCTGCATTGACCTCATGACCACATGCAAAATACATGCATTGACCAACAGCCATCCAAGTAAAGAAAACCTTGTAAATGTCCCAACAACAAGTCACTACATTGACCTTCAGAAGCAACAGAAATTAAAAAGACTCAAGTCTAAAGTCAAAATTCCAGCAGTCTCATTACCACAACACTGGCAAAATTTTCACAAGAAAAAAGAAGCCAAGGAAGTATTCACATTAAAGAAAAAAGGGGAAAGGAAATAGAAGAGATTAGAGAAGCAAAAATATAAGAATGAACCAAAGCACGGCAAAGGGTGCAAGTTCTAAAAATGATAATAGATGTAAAACACATAGCGTATAGCAGATGACCAAACTACAGAAATAGAATGTGAATATTAAAATACAGAAAATATGGATGTGGTATTTAATATTACAGGCGAAGAAATTCTGAAATAACTGGTGGTCTATGGCTCTCAGTGGTAGAAACTGGAGATGGCCTGAAAACGAAGATATTTTGGATTTTCACAAGAATGATGTGAAGCAAATACTAAAACCTTCATTTATTAATAACAGAGGTATATATTCAGTTTGAGATATTCAGTAGCAATATTAACATCTCAAAAATAATTTGTGTTTCAGTATTACTTTCAGCATTGTTGATCACATACCTTTTGAGTTCGCTATATCAAGTTGTGTGTATCATTCAAATACATAATATTAATGTCATCAAAGATGCAAGTTAGTCTTAAACAATCGATAATAGGGACGTTTGCCTTTATATGTAAGTACTTCACCTTAGGAAAATTTGTCTTATTTTAAAATACAAAAATGTAATGTAAGTCTGCCTAGATCTAAGTGACATAGTCTGCTGGACTAATAGTATTTAAAAGAGTGGAAGTAGATGTATATATTTTATACTCATGTATAAACTTAAGATTTGTCGAAAATCTAACACTGGGACATGAATTATAGAACATATCAGCACGTTTTATGTATTACTTTGCATCAATATTAGCAGTGATGACATTGTCCTTAAAAGTGACATGCTTGGGTGTTTGAATATTCACAATAAACTTGGGTAAGATATATTCTGCGACTTCTATAGTTTTATGATAGGTTTGACCATGAATGGTAACCGAAACATTCCAGTCTCCTAGTACTGGGCTGTCGCTGAGCCTCAGATCTCCTGTGAAAACCCCTCTGGTAGCTTCTACTTTTCTCCATTCCTTCACCCTGTTACCTTGACCATCCTAGAAAACGCATTTTAGCTTCTAAGTACGATTCTTTGTGTTAATAATTTACTGAAATATGGATGTGGAGCAGCTCATTTCGAACTTCCGCGGCTGGCTTTAGCTGGGAGTTAAGGACAATCGCCCGGAACAAGATCTTCGTGCCAGGTTGGTACACCTGTCTATCGGTTTGTATAAAAACTGAGTAGCTCTTGTCAACAAATTCCAGGGGAAACTCGGTGTTAAAGTCCATGCCTCCTAGACCACGGACTTCCAATTTGTAGGATCCATCTTCTAGTTCACCAACCTAGACAAAAAATGCAAATAACATCTTGTAATTGTAAGTAACCTATACCCTGGTTCCGAAATAGTGTGGAGTGATTCATCACCAGCATATGGACGGCTCAGGGAGATGAGGGGCGAAGGGAACGAAATTCCATAGGCGTGTTATTTTAGAGGGGGCAACGTCAAAAAAAATTATATAAAATATCCAAGTTATTAACATTGTTTTTAAGTCTACTTGTGATGGTTCATTTTTATTATCTTAAGAATATTCCCTCGTATGCATTTTTGATCATTTTCGGTTCTCCTCCTGTCAAATTCGGTCGCTTACGATTGGAATTATTGCTTCTAGAACCACTACTACTCGCTTTCGTCGCTTCCATCGCATAAAAACACTAAACACTCGCGTATAACACAATATTATAATTAATTTATATCGCGAATCAACCGTACATAAGATACAGTGAAACGCCACTGTCGCGCCAATACATACATGCATGAAACAGCGCATGCGTCAATATATCCAAGGAAATCCCGCGTCTTTACCTGTGACCAATGAAATTTAATTTAATTTAGAACCGCCTAAAACTCAGCAATGAGAGCGGTAGACCCGGTTAGTAATGAGTTCTGCCCACCATTTCTGTAGAGTGTACACAAATTTGCACACTAAGAAATTCTGTGATCCATTGCAAGTAGGCAGCCGTCCAATTGTGATTGTGGTGTGATATTATGTATGAATCACTCCACACTATTTCGGAACCAGGGAATAATAGGTAATTAACTTAATCAGTTAGTTGCGGAACACCACTGATAGATGGCACGTCTAAAAAAATATCGTTGCAGTGACTATATCAATAGTCACTGTATATATCGTTTATCATAAAATTGAAGAATTTACACCCATTGGCTGTGAACCTACCTCAAGTCTTAATACTTTCGATGAATAAGGTTGTATATACGTCTGGTCCTGGGTGAAAAATGATGATCCATTGAGGGATGTGCCCTGGATTACCGCCGTGACGCCGGTGGGTTCTGAAGTGCCCTGGAGGCTGACGGCACAATGGTATTCGCTGTTAGGACGGATGACTCTCGGCCCCACGACATTGTAGAACCTACGCAAAAACGACAAACGTATTGTTTATGTGGACTGCCTATGTAGGACGGAAATCAAGGTTGGCATTATCTCTTTGTTAAAATATAAGTTTGCCACATTTGTATCAATTTTTTTTTTGAAAAACGTATACCATCGCATAATATTAGGAAGGTAGGTGGATATTTATATTGTATTTATATTTGTTGTAAAAGGCTTTTGCTGGAAAATTTGGCTGGCATTGAGCTAGGCCGGGGAGGAGCGCATACTCGCGTGATGCCCCTTACTAGCCATACAATTAGCCATTTCGTCCTAAATACGTCCTAAAACTGAAATATCTGTCATAAAATCGTAAAGCTAATGCCCGATTGTACCGACTTCTGTTTAAGCAAAGAAATACCAAAGGAATCCAAAAGTCCTTAAAATTGTTCACAATAAATGAAAGTGAAAATGAGGCGAGTTGCAGCCAAAATAAAAGAAAAGCATTTCAAATTAAAACATTCAAATGCAAAGAATATCTGTTTTGTAACATATTTTATGCTAAAAGCAGCTGGTACTTTGCTATCATGTACAGCTACTAACTGTTTTGATATGGGAATATTCTCTGAACCTCCCAAAAGGAATATTCTTTTTAGATATCCGTAAAATATCACAGGAATATTTTTCTTCTAACGGATTATTCATAGAATATTCGATTTAATATACACATTAATGGAACATATTATGTAGAAATAATTACAGGAATATCCAAATGAGTTTATCTTTTAAAGAATGATTAAAGAATATGCTCCCACTATTTTTAACAATATTTTTTGATATGGAGACATATATCATAAAATAAATGTGCAAGTTTGCGTTCAAGAGAGATCTGAATATTTCAATTTTTGATAAAACACGCACAAATTGTCAGTCAATTAAGGCAGTTTTTTTAGAAAAAATGAATGGGGAATTGCTATTATGTATAGCTACTGTTTTTATATGGGAATATTCTCTGAACCCCCCGGAAGGAATATTCTTTTTTAGATATCCATAAAATATCACAGGAATATTTTTCTTCTAACGGATTACTCATAGAATATTCGATTAAGTATACATATTAATGGAACATATTATGTGGAAAATATTACAGCAATATACAGATGAATTTATCTTTTAAAGAATGCAGTAAGAATATTCTCCTCGATATTCTCCCAGTATTTTTCATAAAATGTAAGACTTCAATTAATTTTTAACAATGTTTCCTGATATGAAAACATAATATTGAGAGTAAAACTTAATTTAAATTATGTCCTAAAAATATCAAAAAATTCTTCAAAATATTGTCCTAAAATCATTGAATAGAAACATGTTCATTGGTCCATAGTACAATAACGTATTGTACTTTGGACCTGACTTGATTGTACCTTTGACCAGAATAATGAAAATCTAGTATGCGAGCCATTACTTTTATTTTTGATATTAGAATACACAGAAACAATTGTAGTCTTCACATCATCTTAAACTCGAAAAAAATCTATGTCAAAACAAATTTGAGATATCTTGTCGTTCCAACCGTATTTGGGAATGGTAGTTATAGGATTATTTCATCCGACTGTATGGACTTTTCTTCACAACTGGAATAAAATTTCTCGCTGCAGCTGTACCAGTTATCTTGGAATAATGCTTGACAATAAATCCCCCATATTACACTTCATCGATTTCAGCCACGAAATGAAAGAAGCTTTTCTTTCCACCTATATGAATCAAAATAAAGCATCCTGTTGCTAAGAATTCCTTTGAATTAATTTTCTTATGCTCCTCTTCTTCGTTTCTTAATTCTAAGGTAATGTTTCTCCGTCTGCAGATAAAGAATCTTCTAGTATCTTCTAGAATCTTCTAGTAATTTTCTCAACTAGCGGTGGTTTGACACTTTTCTTACCCCTACTCTGCTTAATTTCATCTTTGATGGGCTTTTCAGTCAAAACAATACAATCAGACGGTTTGTTGGACCGTCCGATTGTGTCTTGGACAGGTCCAAGGTACAATATAATATATATTAGTGGAGCAAGGTACAATTTTATTACATTTGAAGAAAATGCCCCGCCATTAATTTTTGGTAGGTAATGTTATCGGGAAAGTAGTAGCACTGAAAATACCATGAACTGTTGTATTTGGTGTTATTAGTATGTTGACTAACTCTCCAAACAAAGTCACGAAACACACGCAAACTTGCATCACAAAAATAGTTCTTGTATTTTATTTATTAAAATATTGCGCAACTACCCAGAGCTATGTGCAATTCACTGAAAACTGAAAGCAGGCGACATCTAGAAGAATTTAACACAACGTCGAATCCATTCAATAGAACACTGTAACTTAGAAAACCATCGTGTGGTCCGAGGTACAATGCGGTCCAATGTACAACATTCGCACCTACCTATATTTTTAACTACATTTCATTAACTAAGCGTCTATATAATTTACATTGTAGACACGACGCAATGATATATTGAAGACTTATATATTGCAGTAGGTTTATAATAATAATAATAAATCGGTTTTATTGTAAATACAAATTTACAACAGAAATAGATACAAACAACATAACATGAATGACACAGAAATATGAGGTAAACATATTACCAGTATTTTATGAGCAATTGTATCAAGATGATGAATTCTCCGATTACTCACATATTGAGTCAGTCATATACCTTTCTTAATTTTATGAAAAATATCATACGTACAACATGAGTTCTGGACTTTCTGAATACGATTTTTATCTCGATCGTCAAGACAGAAGCCATAAATAAAATTACGGTAATTAAAATGACAATATAAGCGACTCACATAACATTTTACGGAAACTAAAGTTTAAAGTATGACGATTAGCAAAAATTGACTTTAAACTTGATTATGTCCTCTGCATAAATTTGTATTGTTCCCCTTAAATATGAGTGCAGAGTTAAAATAATCTTAAAGGGCTCTTAGTCTCATCTACTATAGGCAAAATTACGCTATTCAAATTAACATTAATTTAAATAGATATTCACAATATTAACATTCTTTTTACTACCAAACAACATTAGAATAGATTTATTGAGATTCAACTTAAAGTCATGCTCGGTTGACAATTGCATAATATCTATTGTTAAGTGCAGAATTCATAATGTGACCAATCTTTGCTGTATCATGAACAAGAAAGTGTGAGTAAAGCATCGTGTCATCTGCATAAGCCTGCACTTTGCAGTCAGAAACAGAATTCAAAATATCAGCGGCGTAAATTATAAATAGCGATGGACCCAATATTGATTCATGTGGTACTCCTGTATCACATATATCCCGTATCATCACTTTATTTGACGCCGCAACATTTATCGATTAATAGAAACTCCACTACAGCTTTAAGCAGTGCATCGCTTTAAAAGCGAATTTGAAAATAGGTATATTATTTCTTTTTTAATTCATACACACCATATTTCCAATCCTAATTTAATGGATTGGATTAATCTTAAATAAAAAGTGTATCAAATAAGGATCTACAGGAATTCCGTACAATCATATCTCAAGTATATCATATATCAGATCAGAATCATCAGATTTCAGAATCATATCTCAAATCGATTAGGTTCTTACCAAAATTAAAGTTATTTAACGACTAACTATATAGTGGCTAATTCTCATTTAATGTCAACGCGTTAATTTTTTAACACTGTCCAAGGGTTTTTATATCTCAAAGTAAACAATTTGCAAATATGTGCACATATTTTTAAAGGGATGTCAGCTCGTCTAGTGATCACCTAATGTCTGCTTTGTAATCTTATAAGTACCTATTATAAAAAATACACACATAGCTCGAATGCTTTATTTTACCATCAATGCCACGGGTAATTATTTGTATCTCCCCATACGAAAAAACAGGCTAGTATTCTGTCAGAACATCAAGGGCATGTGAATTACAAAGCACAAAAGCAAATAAATAATTATCAAGGATGGCGTTGCACGATAACTATCTTATTATATGTATGTGGTGACAATATTAATTTATTTCTGAAGAAGTATTTAATAGCTATGTAACCAGTGGGGAAAAGTACTATTTTGTGTAACGATCAGAAAAGGATGCGAGTTACATAATAGCTATTTATGTAATCAATTGGGAAAAAAAATAAGACAGAATTAGAGAATTAGAAAAAATACTAGATTAGACTAGAGAATTAGAAAAAAAATCTTGAAACACTTTGGGAAGTTCATTTTATAGTAGGTTATTTAGACCTGACAAGCTATGAGAGTGACGAGCTGTCAAACCTACTGGATTGTTTTTAAATGTATAAAATTCACAGTTTTCTTCTCATAAAATACAAAATAGGTGAAAATTAGAAAAAATCTTGTATGAAACACGTTGGGAAACACTATTTTGTGTAACTCGCTATTTTGTGTAACTTGCTAGCGCTCGTTCCGCAGAAATCTGCTCGTTATACAAAATAGTACTTTTCCCAACTAGTTACATAAATAGCTATTCTATACGATTTTTTCTATATTTTATGAGAAGAAAACTCTGAATTGTGTACGTTTAAAAACAATCCACTAGATTGTAATGGTGTGACAGCTTGTCACTTTCATAGCTTGTCAGGTCTAAATAACCTACTATGAAATGAAGTTTACAAAACCAGTTGCGTAATATTTTACTTTTCGTAACTGGTTGTGAAAACTGCCATGCTACATGTCAAAATTAGAAAAAATATTTTATTGGACAATCTAAACATTCAAAAATTCGTCTGGGGTTAGCAGGCGCGCAAAAACTTGTTACTCGTACTCGTACTGTGCCGTCAACGTATCTAGATGAAGTGGGCCGTTAAAAATTACAAAAGTTATAAACAATTTAGGAAAAAAAGGGGGGTTACTTTCATGCAAATATCTCAAAAACTATTGCAGATATCGGAAATCTACCACCAATATTTATAATTTTAATTTAGAGGTGAATATTGGGCTAAAACGGGGTATATTAAATATGAATATTAAGTAATAAAAAAATCACATACCTTTTGAATACTTGAAATAAATGAAAATCCATTGGAACAAAAATCCCGTAATTTTTTTTTGATATCCTCTTGTTACATACCTACGTGTTTTTCCAAGCTTTAAATTAACATAGATCCTGATAATTGTCAAACTAAAAACCTTAGATTATTTTACTTCTTGGAGCTATTCTTGAAAGGCTTTAGAAAAGATCCCCGTTGGAATAATTCAAAAATTTTGATTTTCCACTTTGTTATTAACAATCGAAGGCATTAAAAAATGGAAAACGTAAATAAAGCAATGAAAAAAAAATCGATCAGTTGGTCGATATTATTCTCGCTAGAGTTACGATGTACGAAATCGTGCCCTCTCTTTCTTTTTCGTAGAGCAGCTTACAACAACGTTAGTCGAATATATCAACAGTCAGAATGGACTTCACTTTGTTGTCACTCTCGTTTTATTTTTTTTTTCAAATACTCTTACTAGATCATTTTCTCATTATTGAGAGTTATATAAAAATTATTTTTTATGATGTTTTACTACTATTGTTTAAATAATTGTTATAAACAAATGCTTTGTTTATAAGACGATCCAAATATTTTTACTTGGATTCTAATAATTAATAAATATAATGATTTTTCAGAAAAAATCGTTTCTTTTTTTAAACTTTTTATTGCTTAAAAGCGCATTTGTTAAATACATTTTTTTGTTGCCAAATGTTAATATTAAGGTGCAATTTTTTTTTAAATCCACAGTTCTATTGCTCTTCCATATTCTGAAAATATACGTGTATTATTTTTTTTTCAATGGTACAAAAAATGTAAGAACCATGTGTCGTGTTATGTGAAAAAAATTGTTCGGATTTTTTTATATAATTTTAAGTATTTTTCTATTTCTTTTTTTGTGACCTGTCACTTTCTTTCAATTTTTTCAATTGTTAATAACAGTGGAAAATAAAAATTTTTGAGTTTTTCCAACGGGGATCTTTTCTAAAGCCTTTGAAGAATAGCTCCAAGAAGTGAAAAAACTCTCAGGTTTTTAGTTTGACAATTATCAGGGTTTCCATGTTAATTTAAAACTTGAAAAAAAATAAGTTAATTAACAAAAGCATAGATATATATAATAAAAAAATTACGGGAATTTTTTTTTTACACTGGAATATCGTTTATTCAAGTATCCAAAAGGTATGTGCCTTTTTTTATTTCTTAATATTCATATTAATAGATTTAAATAATTTTTACTGTTAAAGTATCCGAATCGGTCACATCACCCGTAGTCACATAGCCGTAGTCACACGCTTGCGGTAGTCACATCACCCGTTTTTAGCCCTATTTTCACCTCTAAATTAAAATTATAAATATTGGTGGTAGAGTTCCGGGAGGTCAGACTTTTTTAAAGGAAATTTCCTACTCTATAAGGACTTTTTTCTCGATTTCCGATATCTGCAGTGGTTGTTTAAATATTTGCAAAAAACGAAACCCCCCCCGTTTTTTTACTAAATTGTTTATATCTTTTTTATTATATATTTTTCCCGGCCCCACTTTTTTTCAAGAAGTCATTTCGAATCGAGGAAGCCCGAAATCATAATTTTCGGTAAGAGAAATTCACCAAAATCGCACTTGTTGACTAGACTATAGAGCGAGTGGAACGTATTATATATTATTATATGGAACATATAACACATTATCAATATTTACTTGCTTGGTATAATTTTTATATTCTGGATTAATTCATCATCTTTATTTTATTAAATGAATATCAAATTTAAATAACTAAAAGTAGATGAAACAATACACATCTAGGTATATCTTATATGGATTGTAATATGAAATATTTTTTAGAAATTATTAGCACTTAACATACCTGACTAAAAATACTGTTTGAATTTAAATATCAATGAGTAGCATGAGTAGCGAGAGCAAAGAATTACAAACTTCTGTTCACTGTAGGTGATGGATCAGACATTGTTGACAGCATAAGTTTTTTGAAACTTACATTACATTAAAATGATCTTGCAAACATATCTTCTAGTGTTCCAGATATATTTTTATTTCGTCTCAGCTTGCAACCATAAAGTTATCTTCTTTTTTGATTTCGTAGTTTAAGCCACTGATATGAAATAAATATTTTCCCCGGAAAATCTATATCGTACTTAATGTATCCGTTTCAAACTAATAATCTAGAGATGAAAAATAACAATAACACAATAGGTAATAAGTACATTTAATTCAAATCTACCCTCTAGATCTAGATGTATATTCTCTACTTAGTCTTTCTGTTCCAGTCCTTGTAAGTACAAAAAAATCTTTTGCAATGACGGAAATGTCTTTAAAATTGTTCAAGTATTTCAAATATGTTAGTAAAGTAAGTAGTGAAATAGCCAAAAAAACATAACAGTAAACAAATTAATTTATAAGGAAGGAAATTAGGCAATTATCTGTCAATAGCATAAAGGATTGACTAAAGAGCTCATGAAACCTCTCGCAGACTTCCCAAAACGGTCATGTGTATAAGACGTTTTATTTCGTATGCAACACCTACATAGAAATAACCAGCAACATAGGTATTTGTTTACGTCATCTGCGTTTAAAATATTCTCCTTAACTCCATACCAGCACTTGATTGGTTGCTGTGACTGACTGTTTTCTAACAAAAAAATGGTTTTAAGTACCATAATTATTTGCTATTATGTTTTTCACAAGTATATACGAGCATTGTAAAGACACAATATTAAATCAACGGTCAGTAAAATGTAATAATTTGCACATATGGTATCTAAACTATAATTTTATTGCCTACTAATGTCATATGCTACCTCATTTAAATTACACTACGATACTTTCTAAATTACCAGATTTTCGCACGCGTAGCATTATAGCATTAATGAAGTGAAAAAATTAAATTAAACTTGGTAATTTACCGAACACTGTCTTTCACTTTTCAGATCAGATGAAAGAAGGAAAGTCATGTATCTAGTTAATCATAATAAACAATCTCATTATACAATAACATTGCATTATTTTAGTAGGTACGTTGACTTTCAATATTACTTTTTATAATAAAATGGTTGGGAAAATATGCCACAAATATTTATCGTAAAATTATTAGATTAGGTCAAGCGTTGAGTAAGCAATTTTCTCACTCAACAGTTCAAGTATTCGATTTAAAAATTCCTGCCTACGAATATTTTTCATCGTATGTGCATATTTAAGTGGGTAGCGTTATACATATGTTATTGTACACACACGTCATGAAATAAATACCGATATCATCTCACGTAGGATGTTTGTACTTCAATTGGAACTTGTCTTATAGAAATAGAACCTCAAACTCTTGTAGATACGATTCAGATGCTTAAAACGTATTTTTCTTTGCGTTTATTTTAATTTAATTGCTGGTACATAGTGATTTGGTAACGTCTATTAAGCTGGATCCCAGGTTCCCCCACCAACGAAAAAAAACTTTGCACCAAAAGTGGGTCCAAACTTTTTTTTCGTTAATAATAAAATTCCTCATTTGAAGGCTCTTGATTTCATTCTAAAGACGTCGTCTTCGATGCAACATTTTCCCGAAGTCAAATGTCGTTGAAATTTTCATTTTCTTTAAATAAAACTTCAGCAGGTATGTACCTACCTAATAGATATACTTACATCTGAAATGAGTAGGAATTATATCAATTATATCACTTGCCATATCGTGGATTTACGGAGCAACAAGTGAATGTGTGGAAGGGTATGTAGCTCTGATGGACGCGTTTTGATCACAATAATTAATGTAGTCGGACAATTGACTCAACGCCATATTGGGCACAGATAGCATATTTTGCTTCACATCGGATAATTCTAGTGCTAGACCTGGTGATTGGATGGGAAAGCAGATAAATCGGTTTTTTGACATTTAATAGGACAAAAATGCGCCAGAAAATTATGCGAAAATTCGTGTAGATTCTATGCAAAATACAAAGAACTTTTCGTCTCTTGCGATTTTTCTGGGAAACTCACCGTTCGCGAAGGAAAAATTCACGTATTTTGAATTTCAATTTTGGCTAAAAAAGTCAAACCAATTAACGTTTTCAAGTGAATTTCAGATAAAAGTTTCATGTTTTTTACGTACAATCGATTGCCGATGTGAAAAATAGGGAGTTCCATTTAAAAACCAAAGGTGACCTTGAATGACTTTGAACCCTGCATCCAAGGTAAAAAATATCAGTGGCAGCGAATGTCCCACTTCAAACTGTAAAACTTTTGTCTGAGACTTTTTTCTCAGAAATGTCTGATTTTTATTCTGCCTGACGATTATATAATTTTAAAAAGCGTAATATTGTAGAATCTGTTAAAGCAACTAATTTTACTAGCTATAGTTATGCTAGAAAACATGAACGAATCGATGATACAAGAATGACAAAATCAGTTTTGAAAGCAAATTTGGATGGAAGTAGGAGAAAGTGAGGTGGATGTTTCACCAGCTATGTTTATAACCACTGAATTTGCTTTGAACGTAAATACAAAGCTCTAGAGAAAAATAAAAAAAAAGATAAAATAAGATGATATTCTTTAGTGTTCGTCCCATAGAATGGCCTGTGGTAAGTAGATCATAATTATATCATCATGATATATTTCGAATTTAAGAAATCCTACGTAATATTGTTCTAATATCCAGTTACTACAAATCGTTGACAATGCATTTTTCATTGTTTATACACAATAATAACAAATCACGAATTTGATGTTATTATGTATCTATACAATCAAATGCCAATAGTTTTTTCTTATAAAAGCTTACTCTTGCATGCGGAAATGCTTGAGAAAGTGTATCTGTTCAGTACAGGAAACTATAAGGTTCTACGGACGACTAAGCATCGTAGTAACGCAAAACCAATTCATTGTAAATACCATTCACTGTTTCCTAGTTTTTGTAACAGTGCATTGTAATAAGATAGAAATACTATTCCATGCTTTCTTATTCATTGAAAACATCGGTACATTTTATTCCTATATCCTAGAACCTATACCTTATTAATTAATTAATTAAGGTGGTTATCATGTACATGTCCTGGTAATTGATATTAATCAATCACGCATATTAGAAATATTAGATCTATCTATGACATTATGAGCAAAATTTGTGTATATGAATTTATGGAGTATATAGGTAGGTATACAAAATTGTTATTCACTTTTATTTTCTGCCAATTCGCTTCGAACACACAATCAGTGCAGATATTGAGAATTGAGACGTGTATATGTATATTTTAAATGGTAAAGAAATTAATATCATATAATAATAAAATTGATACCTCACCTGCCAGATAGAGAACACCTGTTGGGAATAAACATATTATCTTCCTCCATTTTTCCAGTTGATTTAAACATGATTGTGACAATAATTTGTATTATTTATTAACTAAAAAATACGTATTTTTCAAAATTCTCCGAAACCTATTGTGTATAATAAATAATAATTCTGGAAAATTATGACCGGCGACTTCGCCACTCTGGATTTTGGGGATATCAATGCGACGTCAGTGAAGTAACCCATATACATACCAGTAGTTGTTAATAATTATTATTGTAAAATTAATAAGAATACTATTATGCCCGTTCATAAAGATATAGCTGTAACGCACAATTTTTGTTAAATTTAATGTGTCAAACTATCTTTAAACATAATGTATTTGGGTTAGTTTAAGTTTCTAAACAATGTTTAGCACTAGGTTGCAAATTTAGAATGGACAAATTTTCGAACGCCTCTGTCATTTTTCTAAGTAGTAAGTTTACGATCCGATTGCAGATACATACCTATATTATGTATCGCATATTGTATATTCGATTCACAATTCATAATAAAACTACTAACATGTGAACAGAAAAAAAGCAATATAGATGCAATATAGATCAGATATCGCGGTACTACTCTAGAGTGTATGAGAACCAAATGCTAGGCGCTAATGCGGTCAGCCAAATAATAATACTCTTCTTTTTTTCTTCCTTTTTTTCTTTTTCACGCTCTCTTCTTTCTTATCTCACGCAAGAATATTAAACTATTCATATTTAGGATATAGGTAGGTACTAATTTTATGTTTATGCTGGCTGTGACATAATTTCGCATTAAGGCTTCAAAGCAACCAAATTTTAGGAGTTTTTATTAGTCTAGGAGATAAAACCGAAATTGGGACATTTGATGAAAATTAAATGTGAGCCTGAAAAATCCCTGAAAAATATGTTTGAGTTTTTAAAATGACTACTAGGGGGCGTAACAGCTATGACCGAATAGAAAATTGGATTTTTCTCCGTATTTCACTCAATTAAATTAAGGGGAATTGAAAGAGTATGCATTGTAATCCTGAGACAATTTCGAATCTAGGTAGTTTTCCATTTATTTTGCATCTTCAAAAATCATGTGGTGATATCCTAAAATTTTATTTTGTAAATGTATTACTCCCATTGGAATTAACAGAATTTAACAAACTTGGTCTTGGTTACAAATTGCTTTTCTTGTCCTATCGAGTGTGATTTGCGCTGTTTTCATGTGATTTTTACGGTCGCCTCTAGAGGGTGCTGTGGGACATGTCAACAGATATCGCGTTTTCCTAAAAAATTAAGTGAACAGGTACCTATGTTCATTTTTACACGATAAAATAGAGAATTAAAAGCTTCAGATATCCGTGTACCACAACTGGATTTAGTTTTCAAATGTGAAATTATGAATTATTGTCAGATCCTGGTGACTGAATTTGCAAAGTAGCTGTTGAAAACAAGTACCTAAGATATGGAATGAAGAAACAACATAAGAATGTCAAAAACATTCAACTTGTTGACATTGTCATTGTTATTATTTCGTTGCTATTTGCTTCTTGAATTTAATTTATTTTCTTTTTTATATTATTGAAATTAAATCTAAAAATTATAATGAATCTTAGAAATGAAGACACATTTGACATGTTAACGATTTAGACAACTCTTTCTGTCTGTGCAGTACGGTACCCTGAAAGACATAATCATGATGAAATAGTTCATGATGTTCATTCGACATTCTACTAGCACATCGTTTACGTACGACAGGAAGTATGCAACTGCCTGTGTATCGGAGAGACCGTATAGCTCACACCGAGGAAAATGTTATAAATATATTATCTTGACAACTGGAGAGGACGTTGAAGCCTATTTCATTGCCAGCCACGTCTCCAGACCTGAATTGCCTAAATGTTTTTTTGTGCAGGCAAAAGTATATTTGGGGGGAAAAGATCTCGTTTTTTGCCACCGGACTCACTACTAGAGACGACATGATCGACAGAATAAGAACTGTCACTCAAAGTATTTCCATGGCACTCCTCAGAGAATGAATTCTTGCATCGAAAATGATGGACAACAATTTACATTTTACCTCTATTTTATTTTTACCTTTTTGGACGTTTGATTTATAGTTGTTATCGGTAGATTTGTTGTCATTATTATTAATTACTAATATTTATATTATCTAATATAGTTCTCCTGCATATTTTTGACATATGTTATTTCTTCATGGTGGCATTTCTACAGCTTAGGTACTTGTTTTTAACGGCGAGGTACTTTGAATATTCCGCTACTAAGATCTGACAATAATTATAGTTTCAAGTTTGTTTGCTAATATCTACTGTCAGAAACAAGTAATCGAGTTGCCCTGACATCTGAAGCTCTCCATTTGATTTTTTAAAGAAAAAGCGTGATATTTAACGACATATATAACGTATTTTAGAACCAGATTGAGTTTCTTAAATTGTGTTAAGGCTATGGGAGTAAAATACATTTAAACAATAAAATTTGGACAGCCCACGCCGCCATGTTTTTTCGGTCATGGCATGGCTATTACGTGTCTATTATTAGTGACAATTTTAGAAAATAGAAAATCTTCCAGCGATTTTTCAGGGTCACTTTACTTAAGATATTTTTTGTGTCTAAACTTGTGCGTTAATTCATTTCTGAGATATGGCCGGCGCCCATTTTTAGTTGCCCATCCTGTACATAAATTTGCGATTACTTTTTTTATAGTTTTAAATTTTTAAATATAATTGTCATTAATATTTCTGTTTTGCCACGACAAAAAATTTGACTATTTTAATTCATTTCCGTTGTTTTTTAAAGACTATCGCCCGTGGCTTACAATGCGACAAAAACACATCCCGGATTAGTTTTCATAGGGCTTTGTTATAATGAGAGCAGACTTGAATCACTACTGTAAATAGCCGAGTAATATCTATAACCTTATTATAACTATTGTTACATTATAGAAAATTATCCGAATTTCCCCCAATAATATTAGGTAAGGGGTATGGCCTGGTTAAGCGAAAGTCCATAAGCTAGATCTAATAAGATGCTTTCCCTTTAAAATCGAATCCGTTATGAGACACAATAAGAAGAGTAAAATGTACGAGTCGGCACTTTCTTTTTTGTACTACCTGTCGCAGGAAGTAGGTTAAGACAGGTCCCTGACTGACTTTGTTGTACTTATTTATTACCACATTTTATACGATGGAGATGTAGTATTTAAATCAAAAACTTGTTATTAATAATTAACTTATATGTAACGTAACTTACGTTATGCCTACGTAACTTTGATTTTTACATAAACCACTAAAGATCAAGTATTTAAATAATATTTGCAATAACAAAATTATTGGAATTGATGGCCTCTTTTCAAATGAAAAAGTAAAAAAAATATTGTTCCCCTGATATGTGAAGATAAGTGAAGATATGATAAGTGAAGAAAGTGCATATTGAGGAGCATTCCATCTGACAGGATAAACAATAATAATTTTTGTTTATCCACATTGATATTAAATACACAGTTTGAACAAGTATTAAAATTAAATAAACTACTGAAACTACCCTCATTCTTGGAACAATTCTCAAAGCAGTCCAACACGTTTTCATTAATTGTGATATTATTTTCAGATGTGACATCATAAATGACAACTTTATCATTACTACTATCAGATTCAGTATTCTTTTCGCAATATTTTCTTCATTCAGAAGTGAGTCTTCAATGTAGCCTTCCGCCACAGTGGTCGATCTCCTTCCTACGTGTCCCATAATTTTTAAGCCCATTTGCCTTAGGAAAATAGTATGCTATTAAACGTACAATTAATTATAGCAATTATCCACGCAGGATGATGAATAATGGCTATTAATTGCGAGTTCAATACTAAATCTTGTCCTCGACCATTATACATTTTGATCATGAACGAGATGTTTTTTTGGCCTTAATGCGTTTTCGGGGAAAATGTCACGAAAAATAACTTTTAATATAAAACGTGAAAAAATGTCACTTGCTTTTTGTTATCATTTCAAATACCTACTTGGGATGTTGTGTGTTACGCTGCCATGGCAACATATGTAAGGCCAATGTAAACGGTGATTAATCATCAGTCACTGTTATAATTCATTGCGATATACCTAAATATAGAATCTGTATATCTTAGTTAGGAAATATATTATATATATACTTTTAATCTCGATTAGGCTGTGGTTAACTAACCGACGCGATGCGAGACGGTTAGGTACGATACTATTTGTAAGGTATATGCTATTTAAATTTCCCACATACCTAAACTCACAGCCTAGCCATCAGTCAGTTAAGAAGTAGAAGTTGTAACCGTGCAATTCATACACCCACTAAAAATATGAACACCCTGTATAGTGATTTATACCGTAAAAAATAATTTATTCCAGCCCCTCTTAAACGATACGGTGGTTCAATTGGATCAATTTGATATTAAATGTATAATTTTCTCTGATTGTTTTATCTCGAATTATCCACAGTTGGCAGTGCAACGATCTATCGAAACCGGTAATAGAACAAACCAGAGGTTTGCATATTTATGCTAGGTTAGCAATATCCGTTATTTCATACCTTACCTTTGAAACCAGATAATTATTAAGTAAATAGACTGCCATACCCGTTCAGCCGAAGCTGGGAACTATTTACAATTAGCTGTAGTATTTTTCTGTGCGAATTTCCTGTTTACGGAACATACATATATAAAACAATCTGTGAAGAATGTATAGTTGTACACAATATATACAGTCCACACTGAAATTTCTTTAGAATATAATATACTACTTTTATTAGTTGCCCTTGAACTATTCTCAAGCAAACTGGAGGATACCTTTTGAATATTTTTATTTAAGGAGCACCCGAGACCCGATACTCAAATATGTATGACATCATCCGCGCAAATGGTACATTTATTTCTGTATTTGTATAGGTACTCAACAATGTTAGATTGAGACACAGGGTGACTTATTGTTATGCATACATTTATTACAAGAACTATTTGATTAAATTTTAAACGTTAAACGCTTCCGCAGTGAACATTTTTAAAGAAAAAAGAAAAGATGTTCATGTGAAAATCTTACCCTTCAGAGAGGACATCTGCAGATAAGAACAACAAAATCAGCACACTGCTCTTCATTTTTTTTCTTGATTCCACAAGGTTAGCACATTTTCACAAAATACCAGAAATAATTGAAAATGTCACTTTTATAGACTCCTCAATGTCTTCCCAATAAGAACCGTTTTTAAAAATAGGGGAAGTACCCTCACCGTTTTCTCTCGTTAGATTTTCTCTTGTTTCTACTTTCCGCTACAGCAGGAGTGCTCTCTGTTAAATAGCAGGCGCTATACTGCACTTGACAATTGACTCACGCCGCGGACTACCTGGTTGTTTCTCCTGCTTTGAGACAGCCGACCACGATTTCTTGATTTTTTAAATCAGCCGAAGGATTGCCTCATGGATTACGGTAATCTGTATTGCGTTCCTGTTTTCGTTTTGTTCGGGAAATTTCTTCGTTGCCTTATTATTTGCAGGAACTTAGAATCATATAATTATAGCGATAATTTACGTCAACCTTTTGTGTAGGGCAAAAATTATTATTTACTACGCATATATAATCCGGTTTCCTATGTAACTATTTATACTCGATTTCGGAAATAAATGAGAGTGACTCACACAGCGTTTCAATGGCCAATACGAAGACAGCGGATTTGTTTTAACGGGGGAAGGCGAGGACAGCGGGTATATGAGTAACTCTCATTTATTTCCAAAACCGAGTATAGATATGTCGTGCTGTTAAAAAAATGTACCAGGAATTCTAATATGTCTGCGGTTACTAAATATTATATGGCGTTTCCCCAGAGGAGGCAAGGGAGGCTAGGCCTCCCCATTCACTTTGCTAATACATAATTTAAGGGTCATAATTTTGTGACCCTCCCACTCCCTTACGTCACGCTCAAATCGTCAGATTCGAAAAATGGTTTTCTGAACAGCTTCTACCAAATATTTCGCCTAATTCGGTAAATGTATCAGATAGGCGTCTTATCACACGCGTATATTAAATGAAATACCAAATACCAGTACCAAAAAGGAGAACTTTTTAAAATTCATGAGAAAAAAAAATTCCAGAAAAAGTTCACACAGGAGTTCACGTACATAGCAGACAGCATACTGCGCTTCCAGGATTGCATCATACCATATTATGTTTTATGATCGATGTCTTCATGAGAAGAATATTTAAATAACGCCAAAGCAGTGCAAAGCTCAAACAATAACAAAATTAAAAAAGTACCGGTGAAACACAAGAACAACAATAAAACTACAAAAATAACGACAAAAGACGAGAACAAACCAATAACAATAATAAAACGAATATGAAACTTGAATATGAAACACAATAAAACAGTGGTGGCTTCTCCTTATGTGCTGCTGAGCTGCAGAACTACCAAACAATTTGTCTACGTATTGCTTTTCTACTACAAGCACGATACATTCAAATTCAAAATAAATTTATTTACAATATGTACATTTACATATAATCAGATTTGTAGTTTGTTGGAGCCTTACAGTGGGGCAGTAAGTTTTACACACATATTAAATACGATTTAATTGTACATAGCTGCTTTTCAACCAGTTATTTTGGTCTTCGCTTATGCCTAGTGCGGCTTATATTCTCCTGATAGCTATAAGGAACAAGCACGATAAGATTGCGTCGAATAACAACCGAAGACGAAGCACTGACAGTTCTAAAATGCGTACGTACTTAGCCGATATGCTTCGGGTGCACCGTTTATTAACGGCCTCGGGAACATCTCTTCGAGCTGCAGTACACTACAGATATTCGGTAATTGGCATCGTGAGTGGCTGTTGGCGAGTGCATACGAGGTGATTTTAGTCTTAAAGAAATTTTAGCGTTCTACAATTGAATCTAATAATGTCACGAGCATGTTCTATTAATTACCAAGTACGCGTATTTTTTGGAGATTTACATGATATACCCGGATTTTTTAGTCATTCACCTCAACGAATAAGCGTCTTAAACCAATTTGTTGGGAAAAATATTCGACGTTCAATTCCTACACGCTGGAATTTAAATATTCGCACAGTAAATGTTGTTTACGAACATAGAGACTCTAGGTATTAATTTAGGAAAATGCAATAATGTAAGTTGCTCAGATTTTTATATTATGCCATTATTAATAATTAGGTACTACTAGTGCTAATTTAATTGTTTTTGGTTTTCCTCTGTTATATTATTTTATATATTGGTCGTAATTCATGCAGCACACCTAATAACAATTGTCACGAGCCGCCACTGCAATAAAACCCAAAAATACAAAGCAAAACTGAAAATTCTGTATTTGACAACGCACGCGCTTTTCGATTTAAAACACCGATGACATTTATTACGTGTCAGTTTGATGGCGGAAGCGGCGCGAGGGGAACCATCAGTTTCTAGGCAATTAGAGATAGGCAATCTACTAACTTTATGTTTAGGGATCTTGTGACAGAACGACATATTATTTATAATATCAGAGACTTCATACACTCATACATCATTGAAAATGTATTACTGACAGAGTACTAAATGTACAAAAATGTACTAAATGACAAATGTACTAAATGTAGTACCACAGTCACATAATTAATTCTGTGCCACAGTATACTATACTGTGGTAGTACTCACTCTGTTACTGATCTGTGGAACAAACGACATAACGCATAACCTATGTTTTTATTTGCTTTCGTTGAACGCGACGTAATTGGGTTAAACAATAATAAAACAAGAAATCGAAATGAACGAAATTCATGATGAGAAGAAACTGGACTGGATGTACAAGGTAAATTTTTAACTTCAAGCAATAAGACAAGCCCACTTCAAGAGACCTATAATCATTTAATTTTCAGGGTGCTAACAGTTTGATAGACAGAGAAGATTATTTACTAGGTAGGTCAGTAGACAAGACTCTTGAACAAATAAACGCCGAGGAGAAAGAGAAAAAGCTGGGCTTAGTTCCACCAAAGAACCATGTAGAACATGAATGCATACCTCCATCTATAAGGGATTTCAACAAAATCGTACAAGCAGAACAAGTACGTTAATATTAAAATTTGCAATGTTTGATAAATGAAACATTTATTATTAGGTAGATATATCAGCGAAGCTTCAGGAAGATCCTTTGGTGGCTATCAAAAAACGAGAAGAGGAGGCGAGGCGACAATTTCTTCAAAATCCCGTTCAGTTGAAGAAACTGCAAGAAGCTCTTAGGGCACAAGAATTGAAGAACAGGAAAAAGCATAAAAAGTTGAGGGGCTATGAATCCGATAGTGATCTTGATAGAAAGATTACTAAAAAGTTGATTTATCTAAAAGATGGCGCAATGGATGTGGCGCCATCAGCGGTACAAAGAAAGAAGGCAAAAGGAAGCGTTTTAGATACTATTCTTATGCACAAGTTCAATGAACTAAAAGATAAGTTATCTCAGGAAGATTTAAATGATATTTTAGCTGGTAATGTAAGTGACACTGATGACGAAAACAAGAAAAAATCAAAGAAGCGGAAAAAAAGACGTAAATCACTCAGTGAAAGTAGCGACCAGGGAAAAAAGAAGCTAAAGACGAAGTCAACAAGGAAAAGAAGTAGTAGTTCCAGTGGTGATGAAGAGAGACCATCTAGCAAAGCAGGAAAGAGGAGTCCCAGTAGTGATAAGAAAGTAGAAAAGTACAGGAGACATAAAATCGAATCCGATAAAAGCTTTACAAGAAAGTACAACCGAGAAAGTAGCAGTGAAAAATATGGGAATAAGCCAAAAGTAGATTACAGAGGTAGTGAAAATGTAGATCGTAGTAGAAAGAAAGAAGAAAGTGGTGATGAAAGCAGGGATAAAGTTAAAAGAACACATAAAAAAAAAGAGTCAGCAGACAGAAGAAAAAGAAGAGACAGTAGTTCTGATAATGAAAGACGAAAAGTTAAAAGAACACGTGAAAGGAAGAAGTCTTTAGAAAGAAGAAAAAGAAGAGACAGTAGTACTGATGATAATAGAAGACAAGAAAGTGATAATGAAAAGAGAGGTAACGTTAACAGAACCAATGAAAAAAGAGAGTTGACAGAAAGAAGGAAAAGAAGGGACACTAGTAGTGATGATAATAGAAGAAAAGAAAGTGTTGATGAAAGGAGAGGTAAAGTTAAAAGAACACATGAAAAAAAAGCTGAGGTAGAAAGACGGAAAAGAAGAGATAATAGTACTGATGATAATAGAAAAGACATCGATTATGAAGAAAATAAAAGAACAAGAATAGATAAATATAAGAATAGTGCAGACAGTGAATTAGAAATTAAAATATTACAAAAACTGAGAATGTTACGAGATTCTGTAAAGTCAACAATCGGTAAAAGTAACAGTAGCACCAGTGATAGTAGTAGTAGTAGCGATGATAGTTCTGCTGATTCAGAGAAGAAGAGCAAAACAGAAAAGAGTACTTCAAGCAACAATAATAAAAATAAGAAAAAGACACATGAAAAAAAGAAAGAAAGCAGTACTTCCTCTTCTGATGACAGTAGTAGCGAAGAGAGCCATCAAAAGCTTGTCCCTCAGTATGATAGTGATAACGATGAACATGTGTACAAACAAAGGGCATTTGGTTTAGTTAAATCTGACGGCACTAAAATAGCTTTGAACAAAAAGCTGGTGCAGGTTAAGAAAGTTCCAAAACCTTCAAAAGTTGAAACTATAACAAAGACTGATAGAAAACAAGTGAAGAAACTTACAGAAGAAGAGAAAGATAAACTGAGGAGGGAAATGATGAAGAATGCAGAACAGCGCGATAAAGAGAGGAGTGAAAACCTTAGAAAGTACAGAGAGGAGGACAAAATAGAGGAAGAAAAACGAAAGTCGGGGAATTTTGATAAGGAATTTGTGCATAAACAGTTATTGAAGACTACAAAAGACGCAACTGTTGAAACGAGAATAAAATCGAATCTGAATAATATACAGAGGTCATCTAGACATATGGACTCCCATTTTTCAAGAAGAAATTAAATGTAAGGTAGATATTAGTACTAATATTTTGTATATATATATATAGATTGTTTTTAATAAAGAAATTATTTAATTACTTAAAACATCTTCATTTTACTTTTACGATATCTATATGTTGAAATAACATTGTTAATTAATGATTGCATGTAACTTATTAATGCAGAGCTTATTGTTGAAATAAATTAAATTATATATTCTTTTATTAGGTTATATTTATAACTCGTAATTGTCTGTGCTGTGGGAAGATTTGACCCATAATTTTTGTTTATAATATAATATATACCTATATGTTTATATTATATGAATCTATCTAATCTTATACTCTAGTTCCAAGGCGGACGTGGACCAGTCCAAGCATAAGATGCCCCGATGCCGGCGGCCGTGGTCATACTCCGGCGAGACGGGTATAAACGCCATTTATCACAGGCATATATTAAATTTTTTATGGTCTGCAATTTTGAGGCACGTGAAATCGCCTTGCGTTTGACATTTAATTTTTGTTTATAATTTCAAAATAGTTGCCAGAAGAATTCGTTGTGATTTGATTGGTTGAAACTGATTTCTTATAGAAATAAGAATGTTGAAGGATTTATAGACTACTTACATTGTTATAGTGGCGACATACGCTTTCGCCGCCATATGATTAAGTTGTTGTTACATTCTATCACCATTTATTTAATATTTATACAATAAAATTGAAGCTGCTGGGAAGAACCAATAAAAAATAAGATCACTATTGTCTGTGCTATTGTCGCCACTAGCTGCCATCTGTGATATACCAGCCAATTTTCTCTCCGTCTATAATCCTTGACTATAGGTAGCCAGCCTAGCTAGGGATGAATTTGGCTACTGAGTCATAGATGGCAGCTCTATAAGACAATAAGCTATAATTACAGTGGCGACAATAGGCCACACCTCCGCCGCCATGTTGAGGCTTACTTTAATTGCGTTAATAAAGGCACTAATCGATCTTGTTTTCGTAACTATGGAAATATGTAGATAATATGTAAGAGAACATTTAATAAAAAATACTGGTATCGAGAAATACTTGCCACGTAGACAACTGTTGTCTTTTTGAAAAACTGTTGACATTGTAGAAATTATTCGTAATATTACGAGATATATTTTTTATTGAACCTTTAAAAATACAATTTACTGTTCGTGCCTTGTGTTTGTTTAACTACTTATCACGAGCAGCAAACAGCAGGTATCAAGAAAACGGCCACATGCATCCTCACTAGCTACCGACAAACATACCTAACTATTAAAATGTACTTCGCATCACTTTATCACCGATCACTATTAAATCTGTTCTGTTAGCTACAATTTTTAAGTATTGTGGAAACTGCACTATACAATAGTCGTTTTGGGAAAATTTAATTCCGTAATCAGATTCTGTTTAATTCGCAATTAAACAGAAAACTTAATTCCGCAATCTTCAAAAACACGAAATCGTCAATATGGAGACAATTTATGGAATTTTGTCAAATATGCGAAATTACGAACTGTTAGAAATAACAAAATATATCTAGCAGATATGTTAAAGGATTGGGCTTATAATATGAAAAAGAGAACTGGAGAAAATTGCAAAGATCAGAATATGCAGTTAAAACAATCTGGAAACCAACTGCGAGGATGATTCAAGAAAAAAAATTAAAAGTACAATAGTAGGGCAGGCGCGCCCAAGAGTACGCACTTAATTTTCAATGTACTATAAAATTCTAGTCTTTTTAAATAAAATTTAAACGATCACTTCAGAAGTTAGAATAAACCTTTAGGGTTTTATTTTTATACTTCTTTTGGTTTAACGTGCCAACAGAAATGGTGTTTTCTTCGAGTAATATCGAAGAAAAATGCAACTGCGTACTCTTAAGAACCTTAAGCGCTTCAGAGTACGCAAGTGTGTCCCTAAGAGGACGTATTAATTTGAACACAGTTTTCAGATGAGGAAAGTAAAACTTAGTAAATACAAAATATATTTTATTTTCCGTTACAGAAAAGAAAAAATATTAACCCTATAAAACAGTCAAATACCTAGATATTGAAAATATTAGATTTAGATATTATAACTATAGTGGACTGTAGTTTTAAATTTCCGAGTGTCACAATTCCAGCGGCTGGCGGCAAAGAATCGATTCTTCCCGATACCTGTTAAACACTTACTCGCAACACGGTCTCTATTATCTAACCTTATACTAATGTCCAACTGATAAATATGTCAGTGGGTACTCGCCATCGACATATAGGTATTCGCGGTGGCCACGACAGTGCCGCCATTATTTCGTAAAAGGATGCGCGTATTCTTAGACACTCATCATACCCCAAATTTGATCCTTTTACCGACATAACTTTTAAAGAAGCGTGTGATACAAGAAATAGTACACGACATGAATTATTACAAGCACGTCCAAAGAAAAGAAAGGCATGTTCTGTAGCACTAGACAAGAAAAATATACTTAAAATGGCAGAATTGTGGAATATAGACGAACCAGAGGAATTACAAAAGAGGTTCTTTCATATAGCTCCTTATGAATTAGCTTAGAGAGGAGGGGAAGCAGTAGATTGTAAAATTTACCATTTTAATGAAGAAAAAAATCAAGATGAAATTTCAACAGGGAGATATACAATTCAATTTCTCCAAAGACAGCAGAAAGTGGGTCTAAAAAAATGCAGACAGCAAATGTATGACAAAACATTATACGGATAAAAGTATTTGTCACGTTACATTGTCAAAATATTACTCTTAAAAAAAACAAAATCATATCTAACACCCGAACGACTTTTTTTAACTCCAAATCCCTTTTGGAAATACACAAATTCTAAGGATTCTTATAAAAAATCTTATAATAATTTTAAAAAAATATGCAACTTTACAGAACTTTTATTAACATTATTTGAGAATCTAATGCCGATGATGAAGGCGATTCGAGTAATGATACTGACAGCGATGAAGAATACGATAATGGAACTGATGATAATTCGAGTGGTGATGATTTAGATTCAGAATAGTGTTAATTTTTTTGGGACCGCCTAGCCGCGAGACTTGACCCGTAAGATCTTCGAGGTTAAGCAACGCGGGCGTTGGTAGCACTTGGATGGGTGACCTAGGCAGGCCTGGGGATGGGCTGTGGCAGTCCAACTTAGACTTGGGAACACCTTACATCTGTCGCGGGCGCGTGGTCCCAGATAAATGGTAAGGAGGACAGAGTAATAAACTCGGTAACTCAGAACCGTGCTATCATACATAAAAATTGTAAAGATACTTTGTCACCAAGCCGCCCGTAATAAATAGGATGATTTGAAGAAAAGTACTCAAGGAAAAAGGAGGAATGCACAAAGGGCGTATAGTAGCACTAAGTGCTGTAGTGGAAGTGAAGCCACTACACTCCGACCCATTACATACATACATACATAGTGTTAATTTTGATGGTATTGACATTTGCAATAAATTAATTTACAATTGCACAGCTTTGTTTTATAAGGGTATGCATTGAATCAAAGATAAACAAAAAATTAACAAAATAACAGACAACACTTCTGATCATTTTTCATATTTTTTTTAAATAATTTTTTTTGTATTTATTAATTAATTTATTTAAGTACTTATTTATTTATTGCATAATTATCCTCTATCAGAGTGTAAATAAAATAAAATCATAATACAACATATGAACATTAATTTACAAAATATTTGCAGCTAATTATACACGAAAATAAAAATTCGATTTAGGATGTATCGTTTTAACCTTCTTTTTTGTCGGACTGGTAATATCATCCACTATTTTTGTCAGGTAGTGCTATATTTAGTTCAAAAACGTACCAATCTATCACATGAGATTTTTGTCCGAAATTTTGCGATCGCAAAACATAAACTGCCATAACTGACCCAGGTTTTCGATACCCAGGTTTTCGGACTAAAAAAATGAGGCCGAAAATTTGTCGGACAAGATATGGACTATGTTCTTTAGGCAATTATGAACAATTGCCAACAAAACGGTGCCGCGCTATAGTGATATGTTGCAGGTGTCGGACTCGACAATCGTGCCCTCATTATTTTCTAACAAAAAAAAAAATCTTTTGATTTGACGCACAATCTTCTAATTAAAATAAAAAATCTGAGTTTTGTAATAAAAAATCGTAACAGCGATAGAACGGCAGTTCAGGTGCTACGCGTGCAGAGAAACGCTCGTACCCTACTCCGAAAATTTGACAGTGTGGACTCTTTAAATGGAAGACCATTTTTATCACTTTTGTAAAAAATTTCAAAAAATTACTCTGTACTGGGGACTATAACAACTCTGTTTTTAGTAACTGTTCCTTCTAATAATTGTATAAATAAAGATAATTATTATTGTTATTCGATCACATATGGTTCATTGCCTTTGAGGAAAACTGAAAACAGGTACCTAAGCAATACCGTCTTACCCCTTCCAATAATTCATGACATTCCTATTATGCATTAATACATTCCAAATCCACAATATGTACAGTACACTCTACTTAATATTTTTCAATGCCTCCACCGGTTGCATCTTTACGAGGGACTGTGGATAATAATAAAAAATACCATTTTCACTTAGACATACTGCCTATAACGCAACGTACCGGAATTGAAAGATTACGTACCTATAGACACCTACATATATATACTCGTATTTAAAATTTAAAACACCCCACGGTGTGGATGTGATTGATTAATATACCTATAGCATGCACCGGTCGTTCAACAAAATCTGAATAATTGATTTTCATTCAATTGTGCCCACGCGACAGGAACGTATCTACGGTCTTCATAAAAAGTAAGTATTCCAAGGAGCAATACGCAAAGCTTTCAGTTAGCCTATGTACCTACTATCTACCTACAGGTAAAATATTTTCATAAATATTTAATTATTAACAAAATAATCAAGAACTGAAAATATAATACGATGTTCTCGTGTTATGGGTGTGATTTTTTGGAGTAAATACTTCTTCAGCCGCATGAGTGATTTTTCAAGGTGGCGTCAAGACACATTTTATAACATTTTCGTCTCTCAAGTGAGATAGAGCATATGACAGATATGAGGGAGAGAGAGAGAGAGAGAGAGAAACATATATATTGAATGCAGCTTTGACTTGGGCAACGATCCCCCACAAGTGTTCTAAAGCGGAAAGCAATTTTGATATAAATTTATAAACGATCGTGACAGAATCGGAATTAACAAGAATTCAATATTACTTATGCACATCCTGCTGGATATCTCTGGATTGGGCTTCCGAACCTGATCGAAATGGAGGATGATCTTCTTGCGTAGGACGCGTCCTTGCCACTACTTCACTTTCTGCGTGAGAAATTCGATTTAGATATGAATAACGACCGGAACATTTCCACGGCTAAATTAGGAACAACGATTGATGCTATATTCTCTAGAGATCTACACCATTTAGAATCTCATGTAGAACATATGTGTCACACTTCAGTTACCATAAGGCCAATATGTACAGTACGTCTCTCTCTCTCTCCCTCTCTCACCTCTCTCTCTTTCTCTCTCTCACACTTTCTCAACGAATCGGTATTCACGTCTATCACGTGTACTGTGCTGCACGCAGAATTTATCTGAATATCACCTCTGGGAGAAGATAATGTAATAATTTCTGTACGTACAGATGCACGATACGCCAGAAAAAGAATGACCTATCCGCAATCGAACACGCAATGTGATGCATAGTGTTAATAAATAGATTTTTTTTATCTCGGCTGCAAAACTGATGCTGTCTTCACACGAGGAAATAATGAACTAGGTATAACAAAAATATTTCACACATTTTTTATCTTGAACTTTGAAAACGTTTTAATTTAGCAAGTTTCGTCTCGCCGAAATTATAATGTGAACCTACATGGGTGTGGGTGATGGATTTGCAGAAAACAACTACGCAGAGGGCATAAACCCCACCTGCATTGAATTATACCCACAAACCGTGATTGGTAGGTAAAATCGTCAATTCCTCACCAAACATCTCCTAGCTATTTTGCCTTCATCAGCATGTTATATGCGATGGAAGTGACAACTGGCAATATCAACCAAACTGGCTTCGAGCAGACTAACACTATCGTGCTTTCGTTTGATATGCAAACTAATGGAATGCGGTGCTCAGTGGCGCGCGCAATTATCCTAATATAGGAAATAAAATAAAATACAATAATAACTCAATTTAATTTATAATATATCAAAAACAAATTGCAAATGGATGCGAGCTGCAAATGTATTTGTTTTTATTTTTCCGAGCGAACGTTTTATCTGTTGGAAGATGAAACGACATCTATAAGGCGATAAGGAAGATGAAACGACATCTATAGGGTGGTGGCACATGCATATTGGTACAATTTCACGGGTTGCATTAACGGATATTTTTTGGTATTTGTCTCAGTGGCAGTTCTAGGTGTTCGATGAGTTCTTGTGTCCTTTACCGTATTAGGTAGTTGTTTACAACGCGACATCGAACGTGTACGTGAAGTGTAAATGGCGTGCTCGAGTGTTTGCATAATAATTGTGTCTAGTGTTTGTAAAATCATTGGTTATAGTTAATATTTTATAATGTTATAGTATTTATAGAATATAGTATTTATAGGTTATAGTGGTTTTATACAGAGTAGTGTAATGGAAGAACTAGGCACATCAAGGAGAAAAAAGCAAAGCCCCGAAAAAATCTCACACTTAATGAAAAGAGCATTTACTCACATTTAATGAGAATTTCTGTGTGAGTTTTTGTGAAGAGTGCTACTAATAAGTGACAGTGAAAAATACCAATGTGAGTGTAACTATATGTGCAAATATTAACACATCCCGCAAATTGGTGAGTTAATTTGTTATAAATTTTACTAACAATGTACTAATAATAAGTAACCTAACTACGTTTTATCCTGGCAAAGGGCGCTCTTACCAGGATAGAACTCCCCGTGGTCCTTGCTGGGCAAGAGCAATTTAATTTCTTTATTTTATTTTAAATTGTTATTGGCGTGTACAACTTAGTGCTCAATTTAGCACTAAGTTGTACACGCTGCATGAAAAATTTTTTCAATATATTTTAAATGCATTCAAAACTAAATAATTTTTTGGCTTAAAGTTTTACACATATGAATATGACATAATAAGACATCTTTTGAATTCACTTGATCTTGGTTACGCCACTGAGCAGTGAATCGCTGGCTTGTTCGTGCAGGTGTCTTCTGAGTGAGCGAGAAGGAAAATGGGATTTATATGAGATAAAGGGGGATAGCGACCGATATAGTAAGCCGTGGACTGGAGACCCTAGTTCTATTCACAAGAAATTGTGGCGGTATACAATTTTATACTAAATATCCTTTTGTATTGCATAGTGATGTGATTTACCTCTTCTGTAGTAATTGGTACGGGTTTTCTTTGTAAAATGACGCACAATGTTTTGCTCTAGTCTGTATATCAAACGAAAACACTATAGTGGGATACATATAAATACTCGTTTATCTAGTGGCCATTTGCTACTATAATACGCTGCTAGTCTGAGGTTGCAGTCCTTTCCATCGCATATCGCTGATGAGAGTAAACCCCCTCCAAATCAGTCAATGTTTGAGCAAATCACGAATGATTTTAGCTGACAATCAGAATGACTAAACAGAATTTATGGGTATAATTCAATGTCTCTGCCTTTTGAGTAGCTGCTTGCTGTAAATCAATCAGTTATAGTTTGGCCAACTAGGGCTAGAGCCCGCTCTTGGTTCCTTCATTGCGGGACGTTATCTATCGTAAAGCATATCTGATGTTCTTCTAATACCAGTTCCTTCGCCATTTTTGGCAATTTTTGTGTAGATATCCAAATCACAGAAATTACTAATATTGTCTCATTTTGATCAAAAATATTGATATCAAATTAATGAGAATTAATATGAATTAAAATTAAATTAATTTTGAAATCAAAAATAATGTCTGATTTTGATGATTAATTATTGCATACGTATTGCATATCCGCTAAGATAAGTACATCGACATGACAACATTCGATTGTTGATCATAAATTATTATATGATTTAATTTGAAATAAAAATGGTTTATCGGCACCCCGTCTGATGCGTTGCGGATAAGACATGCAAGAAAAAGTATAATCTTACTATGTAAATTGAATTACCCGATGACGAAATGCGGCTTTATGACACTCCGACAAAATCTCGATACGGCGTTGGCGTATAATAATGAGGGACCACCAACAGCCTTATGATGCTGAATTCTAAAAAAAGTGTAATAGTGGAATCATAAAAAAACGTACAGCAATAATTTACAGTTTGCCTGTCATACGCATCAGGGCCCAGGATTTTTAAACACCATTGTCACACCTTGGGTCGCACGCTTAATGTATCGTTTATGTAGACGGGGAATATTGTTTTTTTTTGTTTTATATATTTCGTATAAAATGAACAGGAGATACCGTAGACGGGCAAACAATTTGTTGCCAAACGGTACGTTATTCCTGCTCCCACCTAAAACAATACACGTAAATGATAATACAGCCAAAACATTTTGTTAATTACAACTATGGAGACGTGGTACAATTTTATTGGAGTTTAAGAAATTTCACACATGTATTACAAGGTCATATTTATGCCATTTGTGATATTTATTTAGTCGATCGCAATAATTAATAGGTCAAAAAGCACACAACTAAAATAAATGCAATAATTGTGGACAGAACTTGGAGATATGATATGGATATGAACTAAATATGCCAGATTTACGATTAAGTTTAATTTCCAATTTAAATGCAGTTGAATATTTTTCTTCGTTGGCTATCTCTTTCCATGTGTTATCATTGATGTCATGTTCTAGGTTACTTGCCTGCCAATGTCTTTTCTCCATGCTCTATACGATTGTTTTCAGAAAGAAGACGTTCATATACAGTCGCCGCCTCCCAAAAGTGCACGGCATATTTTTCTATTTTTATTGTGACTGAATCATAGTCGTCTCACTACACTATTACGTCAAAATAATTGAATTCTGAACATTATGTCATATTAATAAATTAACTTGTCAGAATATTAATAGAAAATGCCAAGACAATGTAGTGCAATGGGCGAGGGCAATAGCCAAAATTGAAGAAAATTGTTCCCGGGCTGAAGTAGCCGCTGATTTGAATGTTAGCAAAAGCTGCATATTCAAAATTAAAAAGACATGGGACCAGGACCGGTATTCTCGTAATTCAATACGGTCGGAGTTTGGCGTTCGCTCTGCGTATAATGACGTCAGATTCGAAAGCCACGTGACCGTACTAACAAAGATGGCATTTACGTCTGTTTAACGTCTGGCATACTCCGAACGCGCTTAGCGCGCAGCAATTATTTTAAAAACAGCTACCATTTGGTTGCTGTTTTGCCCTTCGCTCAACGACGCGTACGCCTAGAAAACTAAAATGTCATAATTTTATGATTTTGTGATACCTAATTCATTTTAAATAAAATTTATACAACAAAAACTTTCGCTGCATTATTTGTGCAGTTTTTCAGTTTTCTTGGCTCATGGCTCTCCCATATATAGGTGGTATTATTTTGAATAACATGCAAGTGGAAAGGCAACGATTTTTTGCCGGCGATCCTTTCGAATTTTCCGACAGGAATTTCGTTAAGCTTTATAGGCTTCGTAAAGAGGACGTCGAAAATCTGGAGGAAATGCTTGAGCCCTTTCTGTCAATAAAAAACAAAAGTGGATGTTATAACAAACATAATCAAGGTATGTTTATTATAGCAGGATTAGTAAGTACCTACCCTATTTTTCATATACTTATAATAATTTGTAGGTGTAGATTGTTGTAGCTCTCTCATCTTTAAAGCCCTATAGATGTAGGACTTCACAAAATCTTTGATCTTTAAGAGCTTGAGCGGTATTACCTATCTTCCTTTTCCCTATACACCATTGTTATAAAGATCAAAAATACAATTTAATATTGACTTTAAACTTGTGTATTGTATGTATTAGTACATATAACCCCTCGCCCTCTTGAAACTTCAGTGAACTACCTACAAAAATAATTATTTATAGATCTTGACATGACAATGACAGAAATTTGTTATGCTGTTCGGAACTGCAAATGCGGTGATGCCAAGATGTGGTGAGCGAGCCGAGTCGCACGGTAGCACGCATGGCGTCAAGAATACGAATATCTGCCGGTCTACGCGTCGGGGAGCTAGTCCGATGGTGTTCGTCTCGCTGAGCGACTCCAAAACGTAACACATTACGAGAATACCGGTCCTGGAACATAGAATACAAAGGGCGGCAAGAATAGGAGTTGGTAGTTTCCAATGAAATTCAAGATAACGCTCTGATCGAATATTATTATATTCAACAACATCCTTTCGAAACAGCTGCTAAGGCACGAGAAGAAACATTGTTTTCGGGGTCTGTGAGGACTGTGCAAAAACGGCTAAAGCAGTCTCATTTAAAGAACTGTGCTGCTGCCCCTAAAATTTTTCTTTCAAATGAGCACAAGCAAAGAAGGATGGAGTTTGCAAATAACTTGATAGATAATAACATTGAATTTTGGAATAATGTGGTTGTTTCTGATGAAAAAATATTTCAATCTAGTCACAGTGGACTGCTCCGTGTATATAAACCCGTAAATACTAAGTTCCAAGAAAATTATACGAGGTCTATCATGTCAGTGGGTGCTTTTTAACAAACGTTTTGGCATGGATACGTGTTCATGGGCCCGGAATTTGTTGGAAAATTGATAACAGATTTACAGCTCTAAATTAGTTAAATATTTTAGAAAATGTGATGTTACCATCAGTAACGCAAATTTTTCCTGAGAATTTTTTCTTTCAGCAGGCGAACAATTTTTTAATGATACTTCTTTTAGGACTTATACGTTGGGTACCGATTCCGACAGAGCCGAAAAATGGATATCAAGATTATCCATTTAGATAGGCTAGTACGACATGCTGGAGCACATGAGTTGTCTGACCGGGACGTTCAGTCTAAGGGGGGTAACAATACATTTTCATTTTTGTTTTGTTTCGGTAATTCCTACATTTGATTTTGTTGATTTCTCATATCTTGCTTTATTTATCCCATTTTCCATTTTAATTTTTGGACTTAAGCAGAACTTTTTATAATGTAGGTAAGTGAATACATGAACTTTTAACTTTCTATTCATGTAATGTTATTTGTTTTATGTTTTAAATTAATTTAAGTTTTAGATACATTATAGCATATATATTTTATTGATGCACTTGTTATGTTATTTTGTTACGTTACACGTTTTCATATGCATTAATTCAATCAACCCAGATTATGCTGTTAATTAATCCATTTCTGTACTTGACGAGACCTGCACCATATCGTATATTTTGTATAGATATTTTTTGGATAATAAATAATATTATTATATTATTAGTATTTTTATTTGTTTCAGTAAATATTATATTTGTTCAACTACGTAATTGGACTTTTTCTGAAAAATTGCTCTTATACCCACATATTATTAAGTAGGTGCTAAACCCGTGTTAATATATCACAAGAGCAGGTTATATTTTTTAGAATTACAGTGATAAGTAAACTACGCGAGTTAATTAATCGCGATGTAGGTATATATAAATCGGGGCATAGTCAATACAGATTTATGAATATTTATGAAATTTACAAGGTGAGATCAGACCCAATTTGTTACAGTTTATGTCCACCCACTTTCTGAAGAATTGAATCGTTTAATTAAATTGTCTGCAGAAAACATATGTTTATTTTGTTTTATTATTGTTAAAGATCTGCGTCTTGAATGGTATTTTTTGTGTATTCTCGCTAGCGCTCGTTCCGCAGATATCTGCTCGTTACACAAAATAGTACTTTTCCCAACTGCTTACATAAATAGCTATTTTCTAATTTTGACATGTAAAGTGATACTTTTCAAAACCCTTTGCCGTTAGGAAACGTCTTATTTTTCACAACCAGTTACGAAAAGTAAAATATTACGCAACTCGTTTTGTACATTCATACAAAGTTCATTTCATAGTAGGTTATTTAGACCTGACAAGTTACAGAAGTGACGAGCTGTCACACCGTTGTATTGCGTGATTTGCTTTTTGCTTGGACTCTATTTTGTTCAATACTTTGTCCGCGTTTTGTGTTGATAACTTTGACGTGTTCGAGACTGGCCGTTTTTCTAGTTTTTGGTATCTATAGTGGATGGGACGTTTTGGCGGATTTTGCGGGTTCTTATCTAATTGTTAGTATGTTAGTTTACAAACAATAAGCAGGCTTTAAAAGCGTTGGTACAATCATTCCTCTAATCCTAGGTTAGTTTTACGTGTGGCATCTTTTATGCTTGATATTTCATTATTATTGTATTTTATTGGCTCTTTTGTGTTTCTTTCTTTTCTTTTCTGTTTTGTTAATATTTAAACGATTTCCGAGACAGAAAGTAAAATAAAAGTAAAGGGTTTTGAAAATTGTCACTTTAAATGTCAAAAGGTTATGTCATGTCAAGGTCATGTTAGAAAAAAATATGATTTAGTCATCAGGTGCTTACTGTGAACCTAGATAAATCGAATTACTTTCCATTTACTTGTAATATGTCAACAGTTCTATACTTTAATAGTATAAGTATCGAAATATCGAAATTCAAGGTAATCATTATAATATTTATTAACATTAACATTAACATAAATTATGTCATTTTGTTATGGGGGGCACTGTTAAACATCACTTACAATACAAACTTATGTTACAAAAGAAATAACATATATAATACATAAATTATATGTATCTCTCTCTCTCTCTCTCTCTATATATATATATATATATATATATATATATATATATATATATATATATATATATATATATATATATATATATATATATATATATATATAAAGAAACAAGTCTTCCATTGATGATAGTTATGAATCTATTAGAAAATTTAATCTTAATAAATTTTCTAATAGATTCATCTATAAAATGTGATCTTTTTACTTGATAAATTTATGATGGTAAGTTTTTATATGCTTCTACCTTGTTATAGACTTGTTTTACAATGAAACGTAAATGAATGAATGATTTGTTATGCTAGAGAATTTATAATCTTATCAGATAAAATTTTATGTACCTTTTTTAAGGTGTTTTTTCCCTTGTTTTACTTCCTGGAAACCAGGATATATATTGTTTAATTCTTAGGGTCTATACACATGATTTTTATGCTTGTTGGAATATTAGTTTTATACACATATACATTTTCGTTTTATTAGTTGGAATATTAGTTTTTTACATAATACATTTGTTAGATTTCAATTAATTTTCTATTTTTTTCAGGTGTCATATTAGGGGCATGCGAATGTGGCTTTAGTGTTGACAGTTGCTGTCATCTATAATATAATTGTCATGATAATATTACTTTTATTAAGGATATTACTATTATTAACTCTCGCTATGTGTTGTCTCCTATATTATTGTTTGTCTTATTTTATTGTTACTTGCTATGCTGGGCTTTAGCTTGTAATTTTAAATAATAGTTATAGACCAAGAGCCCGTGTCACTTCTCGAACGTATCATAAGTTTACGCACACTGACCATGGGAACTCGTGCTATCGATGTCGACGATGCTACAGACATGTCCGCCATACATTTTTTCTGGTGCGAAGTGAGGGTAGGAGAGTTTCTGAACGGTTATAAAAAATAAGTGAAAAATATTGAAAGTTCACGACTGAGGGTAGTGGAAAACAAAAGTTTTCAATAAAATAAAGCGACGCTCGCCGGTTGTCAGTCGTCTACAACTTGGCGTTCACCTGCTGCAACATTCAAAATAGGTATGTGAAGAAAACGGGCCCCAAAAAATTTGACAGTTTACGGTTGACAACCAGTAGCCTTTGAACGACACAAATTTCGTCCGCCAGTCTTTTTCAATGGGGCGGAAGGGCGCTGGGCCCTTAGATTTTGGAAAAATTTTAGATATTTTTTTATGATAAGTTTACGACTGACTTTTTCAAAATTAGGTTCAATTCCAACTACCTAATCGGAAAATGTAATTACCAGTCGTTCAACATGTGGTGGAAATCTTGTCAGTGGTAAAAAAAAGTTCTTGGAATGAGGCTCTGTAGAGCACGGCTGCTAGTTCTGGATTTGTATCATCAGGTGTTTATGACTGACACTCGAAAATTTAGTTACAACGGAAGCACGTAAAGGTAAAAATACATTTCTCAACTGTTTTATTGTATGGATAACGCCCTGTCGGTCGCTAAGACCCCCCTATTATAAGGGTAAGACCCCCCTATTGTCAGTCGTAAACTGTAAAATTTTTTGAGGCCCGTTTTCATGACATATTTTGAACGTTGCAGCAGGTGAACGCCAAGTTGTAGATGACTGACAACCGGCGAGCGTCGCTTTATTTTATTGAAAACTTTTGTTTTCCACTACCCTCAGTCGTAAACTTTCAATATTTTCACCTATTTTTTTATAACCGTTCAGAAACTCTCCTACCCTCATTTCGCCCCAGAAAAAATGTATGGCGGATATGTCTGTAGCATCGTCGACATCGATACCACGAGTTCCCATGGTCAGTGTGCGTAAACCAATGTTACGTTCGAGAAGTGACACGGGCTCTTGGTCTATTACGCTATATTCAAATAAACCTTGCCAGGCATCACTTTTTCAACGAGTTCTTATCGATAAATGTTGATAAATCTATATTTACTTGATATTAATGCATACATTAAGCTATTAACTGTATAATAATTATATTTATTTATAGTACTTCTCATTTATATGAAATTTCAAGCCAATATCATTCAAAGAAATGTATATATATATATATATATATATATATATATATATATATATATATATATATATATATATATATATATATATATATATATATATATATATATATATATATATATATTGTATTGAGTTTTATCGAGTCTCGAACATTTGCTTACATGTAAATAAATAAATGAGTATATTATGAATAAATATTATCATTACTATATTCAATTATCTAGCTATTGTAAATTGCTGGCGGCATATTGACGTAATTTTCGTAAATTTTTTATATATAACTTTATTTATATGAACGATTTCCCATATCCGTAATAAATATTATAAAAAAAAGTGTTTTAAATTGGAAGTAATGAACCCTGTGGAACACCTTTTAATATCGCAATCCCAGCAATTGGCGATTCCCACCCTTTTTACAATTTGATGTATTCTTATTTTAATTGGATTTTCGGAACAGTTGTTCCTGAAAATCAAATTAATCATATAATTTCATATACCTGGATAACAACATAATATGATCAATCAAGATTCAGGCAGTTGGCATTTATTCCGTTGTAACAGAAATTATTTTTTTATTACTTATCTCCGTAAAATTCCTGTATGTATACATTTATGTGCGTGATATATTCACATACAGGTCATAAAGTGCAACTTTAACAAATTTGGTGCTGCAAATATTTGCGCTAGAATTAGAGTGAATGGGTGAATATTTTGCGTAAATTCATGGGAGAAATGTGTGTACGTTACAAGAGTATTCATATGTGTGAACATAATCGGCATAACCATCTATCAGCGACAAAGCAAACAAAGGAAGACTGCAAATAGCATTTTTTCAAATGGTAATTCTAGAAGTTAGAGCAAATATTTTTTTACGTCAAGCGTAAAATTTCAAACACAAACAACGCATTATAAGTATACAAGTCTATAGCCCGAGAGCTGTTAGACATTTTTGGGTAGGTATTTGAGGCACGATGAAAACTTGTTCAATACTTCTCATATTATACCAAGTACACAACCGCAGAACTGGCCGAAAGGTAGCAGGGCTAAATCAACCCCTACATTTTCTTACCCCTACAAGAGTTTTTTTTTGTAAAAAATATTCTTCAGATTTTTGTTTTTATAAATATTCTTGTTTTTCTTTCATTCTGTAATTGTTATACTTTTAAATGTAATATTTGAAGAGAGAAAAAATAAATAAGCCAGATTATTCAGTCAGGTCAGTCAGGTGCTTGCAACATAATTTTGCAAAAAATAAAAAAAAATGTACTTGAGGCGCGCTGAAATTTTAACAGCATATTATTTATGACTAAAATTAATTAATAATTCGGTGGGACATTCTACCTTCCAGGTGATCGAAAAATTAGCGCTTTAAAAAAACTAAGTGAATATAGATATATAAAATTAGAAAATTAGATTTATTAATATTGTTAATTATAAAAGTAGAAAAAAATTGATTTTTATTTATAAAAGGTCAGAATTTGGTGGTTCTTCATCGTTTGTGAACACTTCATCAGAGCTTGAATACTCTTCTTCTACTTCTTCGGATTCCTCTGCATGATCTGTGATAGTAAATACATGTTTATTTAATAAATTATAAAATAACGAACGCTGCCATTATGAAAGAAAATATATTTAAGCTCATTTGCAGTAACATTTTCAACAGTCTTGTCCGGTTTTTCGTTAATAATAGTATCGAAAACTAATTGCGGCATACAGTCTCCGTCAAACCAATGAAATTCAAATAACTGGGGAATCGCAAATATGCATTTCGTCACACACTCTTTATATACTTATTGCGCTCTTAAAAGATGCCGGTCTAATTCAATTTTAGGCAAAGTAGAGGGAGCACAACTTCTCAATAACTTTTTAAAAGGCTTATCTCCCTTATTAGCTTTGTAAGTAGTACAAAATGTTTGAAATCGTGCTGCGAAATTTTTGAAATCGTCATAGTAGAGACATTTTTGTAACCATAAATTTCACAAACAAATTTTTCTCATTTTGTTTCAAACAAATTTTTGAAACAAAAGTTTCAAAAATTTCCTCTAGCAAACTAGTTATATGAGCAACTCCAAGATTTGTTAATGCCGTTTGATAATTTTTATTTTTCATTAATATTTTAAATTATTCTTATTTTGCCTTTTTGAAAAAATGACGGATTATGGTATGTAATATTCATCTGAGTATGTAAGCATCATCCTGTATGTAATATTGTACAACTGAGAATAATAACTCAAAAATTTCGACTAGTAACAGTTACCTTACCTTAGCCAATAGCACCGCAGCGTTCTGGGATGCAGACAGCTGCCGATATACGGTCTCTCTCACACTGCAACCTAGCTATAGCACTGCTCACTCACACTCATACATAACTCTGCCGATCACTTGGCAGGTAGAATGTCTCACCGAAATTTTTTAAAATATTTATTTTTAATACTAAATAATATGCTGCTAAAATTTCATCCTGCCTCAAATATATTTTTTTGCAAAATAATTCAAGCAACTGGCAAACTTTTAGACCCAACTAAATAATCTGGTTTCTTTATTTTTTCACTATTTAAGTATTACATTTTAAAGTATAAAAATTACAGGATGCCTCAAGAATATTTTTGTAAAAAAAATCTCTTATTTTAAAATACAATGGTCTATTTAGCACCGCTACCCTTCAGCCAGGCCTGCGGTTGTGTACTTAGGTATAATGGGAGACGTATTGAACAAGTTTTCATCGTGCCTCAAATACCTACCCAAAATGTCTAACAGCTCTCCTACTAATACATGTATGTACTTACGAGTTATTATGGCAAGTTTGTCTTGAATGAAAAAATATTTAATTTTCATATGACGATACATTATTTTAAGAAGATTACTTTCTTGTATAGGTAGAGAATGGATACTATCATATATTACTTCGCTGCGAAATCGGGTCGAAAATTGATCGGGTAAAAAACTTTTGTCGAGGTACAAAAATATTTGTACCATTGTCTCCGTAACAAACTCTCAAAATATTCCTTCCTTCATTGTATAGAAAATATAAAACAGATAGGGAAATGCAGATCCTTTATTAAAAAAAAAATTCGAAAATATTTATTTTTTATTTAAAAAATTTAAAATCAGCCTGAAAACCGCTGAATCTGTATAGAACCTTCTTGAACCGTATCTATGTTACTTTTATGACGTAGATATCCACTAATAAGGAATTATTAAAAATATAGATAAAACATTTATTATGAAACGTCAGTTAATCCTCCAATATGAAATATTATATTGTTCAATAAGTATGATAAATCTTGTAATACACGAAAAAATTTTCATGATGAATATTAGTAGTTCCACAAATCTTATTAAATTTCCAGTTATTATACAAATCAAATATTTATATTTATGATACAAACAAATGCAAGCGCACATATGGTGATCTTATCACAACCTACTCAAGTTATCTCTGAACATCATCGCTAACATCATAACTCACTACTACAGGACCGTTAATAACATTAAATAAAAAAAAATCGATTATTGTATTGTATGATATCTCGTGGTTTAGTGTACCTGTCCTGTAATTTTATACTATACGGCCTCGGCTTCATTTCGTGTCATGTTCTTCTTCTCAGATTCCCGTATTGGTACACCATATAAGGTACCTATTTAATCTCCGCGACGTACTTTCGCGATTTACGGCTTTTTTGTGGCATGCGAAAAAGCGAAGGAATGCATTGTGCAAATCCGTATAATTTAATTACCTTGTTCTAGCCGTTTTATTTCTCGAGAACCGAATATAAACCTTCACGAAGATAAAAGTAGCAGTAGAGAGCTCACACATCCGAAAGTTAGTCCTTCAAATAGGTTAGTCCTTCATATTATGTCTGAAATCTTTAGGTACTCTTTAGTAATGCAACGTCAATAGACTCCGTTAGTTGTGACATCACATAGTTATGCAGCCTACGTAGTACTGTCATGATACGCCGGTTGCCTATGCAGGATAATGGAACTGGTCCCTTAACACACGTGTTCATAAAGGCTATATTTTTGAGGGTTAAACAAGGCGTAGATTTTTTTTATTTCTCGCTTGTAATTGTTATTGTAGTTGCCATTTACCATGCACAAGACATGTTAGACTATGTAGACTGCGCCACATATTAGAAATTAAAGAGACGAAATTGGTATCCTCCAATGATAATTAAGATCTGCGAAAATCAAATCTTAGTTTGCGTCTAATTTCATAGTTCAAGCCCAAGCAGCATGGTGACGTCATTATTACGTTCTTTTAAGGTGATTTTTAGGTCTAAGAGGTCAAGTGACCAATATGAAGCCGAACATATGACGTCATTTCTATGCCGTCTTTAAAACGTCACTTTTTTCTCGTCATTCAGACGTGCATTCTTAATCTAATGATAGGTACTAATCCTCAAGACGTCATGAATTTGACGGCAACTCGACGTCATATTTTCGACGAACACTTTTCCTCCCTTTGCTTATAATTATTACAGTTAATGTCATGTTAAGATCGAGACATTTCTAAATTTAAAACATAAAGAGCACTTTAACGGCTATAATTAGAAAATCTTTTTGTAATTTTTGAATGTAATTTATATCAGCAATCAATTTATATCGGAACAAGGGATGTTTCGATTTCCGCATTTTTTTGAACAGTAGAAAATTGTCAATTACTTGAAAAAAACATACAAATTAGCATAAGCCAGACAAAGACTATCGCAGCCAGCGCTGTCAGATGTAGCATTATTTTCGAAATTTATGAGAATATGATAAATACTATCTTTTTACGTATTTCTTAACTATAAAACACAGAATTTGCTCTTTGTATTATGTGCTATAAATATCCATTTGACAACACATCGCTGGGGACACGTGACTAAAATTAACCAATAGAATGCTATGCGCTCTCGATAAAATGAAAATGGTTGTTGGAGGCGTATTGTTATCGTGTGTTTTGTAGTTTTTACTGCTTTCCCTGCACGTATTTTGGAAATGACGTCAAATACACGTCAGTTAATGACGTCATTTGGCTGTGGCTTTTTCTCGTCATTTTGACGGCTCTTTTGTAGTTCTTTTAACGTATTTATGTCCTATAAACCGACGAAATAAATACGTCATAATGACGAGATCTTGCTGTCTGGGAGCACTTGGTACAAAAAAAGTGTTCTATTAGAAAAAGGTCGGAAAGAAATGAAATTTGGTGGAATGGTTGCCGCTCCAGGGGTGGGGGGAGGAAAACTCTGCCTCGGGATGCTTTTCGGGAAATAGCGCGCTTCAAAAAATCATATATTTTATGATACACGCCAGCCCACAGTCTGTTTAATTTCAGATTAAATTTTGTTTAAAATAATAGTGACATCATCCCAAATTATACCATTACACTAAGTAATTTTTTATACAAAAGCCGTATTTGGCTGTTAAAAAAACTAGGTCTTTTAGTTTTATCAATAATTCTTTTTTATAGGGTTCTATTTTTATCAGCCACGCCATGCTAACTTGGTATATTTAACTAAAATCATTGCGTATAATATTATTTATATACACGATATGTTCGTTTGTGGTCGCACTTACTCGGACAAGACGTCCTTGTCAAACAATGGTAGGTACGGCTCATAATAAATTGTTATGTGAAATCTAAAAATTATAATAATTGAATTAGTTCCAGTTTTTGTCCAACGACAAAACCAGGTTTTAAATTTAATAATGCAGTTTATGCAATAAATTTAGTTTTATACTTCTAAGGGAAGCAATGCTAAGTTTTTAGCTTACATTTGAAATCAGGCATTTCAAATATTTTTAACTCGTCGTTTTATCACTGTATTAATATTATTAATACAGTGAATTAATACTGAATATACTAGTCATATGACTAGTATATTTAATATTTAACTTCTGCAAAGAAAGCAAAACCATATGGAGAGCAGAAAATTCCGTATCTTCAGGATTTGTTGTCAAAACAATGCAATATGACGCTGTATACTATATACGTAGAAAGGTCCAGAAAGAATGAAAAACATGAGTTATGGTAAATTTTTAAAATTTGGTACCTTCCTAGGTACCTACTATAAAAATTATAGTTTTGATTACAGTATCTGAAAGTAGCATTTCAAAGTCTTCTTATAATTATATCAGGGGCTAGGGGAAAAATGTCTTAAAATGACATAGCTGCTAAAATGACATACTTGTTCTACATAAGGAATTAGAAGCAACATCCCCTATTCGATAATTGTCCGATCCATCTCAAGTATAATATGAGTTTACAGAACTGCTGTAAACTACTGGTTTATTTATTTCCTGGTTTATTTAATGGGTTTATTGTGTAAGTTATGTTTTAGGTGCCAACCAGTCACCGTGGGTTTTAATTGCTATTCTGAACATCTTTAGTATTAAATACGGTATTGCTGAATTTTTTTGTACCGTAATTACCCACAACAATAATCCATCTACATAAATATGGTCCAAATTCCTATGAACATAAAAATAGTGATATTTGAGCGACATCTAGTGCAAACTGTAGGCACTAAATTGAAGCTATTTGATGTAGTAATAAGATAGAGTACTTCAAGTCACAGGGATGCCAACCTGCTTTAACGTGTCAAATATTTAGTCCGTTTTTCCTCCTCTTTTAAGGCGATGTTCGTCTCGGCCGGAGCCGAAAATTCTATAACGAACACCATCTTAATTTGATTTTAATTTTACTTAATTTTATTATTACTATTATTATCATTGTTATTATTATTATTATTATTATTATGCCAATTGCATACGCTACATGACGGTGGACTTCATTTTTGTAGCGCATATCGATTGAGTTTCTTAATAAAAAATAATAGAAACATCTTTTTATAGGACAACTTTATGGTCATGGGAATCGGGGCAACCTTTTGATTTTGCTGAAAGTCTGAAAGGCAGCTATAAAGTTTCGTTTTATGTGAGAATAGTCTATATATGAACTATCATGTACATATACCCATTAATGTTACCGGCTGGACTTGGACTAATATTTCCGATATTGGTAGCTATAATTAGGTATATGAGTCGAAACATGAGATACAGCCAATAATACCAATAATACAGACATAGGGCTTGGTGATGCGATCCAACTGTAGTGGAATCCATGCAAAAATAAGCGATTATCCCAAATTAGTTCTAAGAATTAAATTATTTTATCAAAATACTTCCAAGAACAAACGTTTTTTACCCTTTTTGGACCAATTAGTTTACGTCCAGCATCAAATCAACATGTACCCAGCGCGAACAAAAAACTCGACAGCGTTTTTTCATTCATTAGACAGATTGAAATCCGATAGGGGACCTATCAATTACTATACACAAACACTTAGGGTTCGGTTTATTACTTTGTAACGTTCGGTTCCTCTAAACTCTAAACCACGTCGTGCTCCGAAGTGCGCGACATGCCTCATTTAGAATAGCAGTTAAGATAAACAACCAAATTTACTGAAATAATACTTATTGTCCCTTACCAAAGGCAACCAACTGTTCCCAAACCCTCCGTGGAATGGGCGTGTAAATGTACCAGACGTCGATGTCACCTAAACGAAACAATACTTTTAGGCAGTAGCGTAGGAATGAAAAAAAAACTTGCCCTGATAACTGAATTTTCTCGACGTGGTAAGAGGACATCCGGATTTCTGTTGCCGGATATCCGCGTCCATATAAACATTGTCTATAGAAATGTTAATTTCGGAAATAATATTATAGTCCAGTCGTAGAAGGTAAAAATAAGCTATTACTTCTTATTCTTTTTGTTTTCAAGTGGTGAAAACTAGGTAGGTACCCCTTCCTGGAAAAAATAGAAAAAATGCAGTTTTAAGCATTTTATGGATCCATATATTATTTAAACATGTAGAATAAAGCTTATTTCATTTCATCGAACATGATTTACGATGTAATACAGATTTTCAGCCCTTAAAAACTACCCCCTATGCCCAAGTTAATATATAAATATAAACGGGATGTTTGAGTAGTTTGGGGATGAGGGTTAGTGTAAGGGTAGGGTTTTGACGGTCCCCCGAGCCTGAAAACACTGTCCCATTTAATCCATTTTCCTGTGTAAAAAAAAACAGATTAGATTATTTAGGAGCTACATTATGCAAATATTTCTAATAGGGAATTTTGCGGCAAACGAACATTTGCCAATTTTCACCTATTAGTACATCCGGTTGCATTAAACCGGCAATATAATTCATTATCGTTATAAAAATAATACTGATACGGCGAAGCGAACAAGATCGTTGTTTGTACCGATAATATTATTGTAAATATCATATACACTATTACATTAAATATAGAAGCTGTGTAGGAGTTTATATTTAGGTTATGGTAACAATTAACCATTTCGTTAATGTTTTTTTGTGTTTTTCGTTCATGTTTTTTTTTTATTATCAGCGGTACATAGTCATATGGGTATTAATCCAATGATGCCTTGCATAAATAAATATATACCTATATTATATATTATATAAATAATATTTAATTTATTTCACCCATTCGTCATTACTTGCAATAAATAATCAATTACTATTGTTATTTTGTAATAATAATAATAATTAGTATAAATTATGAATACGTTATCGCTGTGATATCCCCTAGTATGTGTTTTATCGAAATCAGGAATAATATATTGTTTGTTGTATTGTGCTTTGTATATTTTCAGCCCGTACTTCCTTATGGTTCAGAGCACTATATAAATATATTTATTACGTAAAAATATATCATATTATGATACAGAAGAGTAACAACAGTTTAATGGACAGCGAATTATTGTGATAGCGAAATGTATTCAACGTTGAGTTTGGATCTGAACTTCTGGAACTACCAGGTGGCTATGCAACGGAGTTACAATATATATTTCCAGAAATAAGCTGTAAAATGGGCGACAGTAATATAACATAAATAGAGTTATTAAAGTTAACATAAATTTTCCTTATTCCTTATTACATTTTTTTTGAGAAAACTAAATAAGTGTGGCAATTAAAAAAATCCGCGTGCAGCAAGGTACACGCGATAGAAGTGATACTTTTTTAACGATTCGTTGAGGGAGTGTGAGAGATAGAGAGAGAGGGGGGGGAGAGAGAGAGATATATATTGTACATATTGGCTTTATGGTAACTGAAGTGTCACACCATATGTTCGTGATTCTAAATGGTGTAGATTTCTCGATAATCGTTCGCATCAATCGTTGTTCCTGATTTAGTCGTGACAATGTTCCGGTAGTTATATCGACCATATCACATCTAAACCTAATTTCTCACGAAGAAAGTAAAGTAGTAGCAAGGATCCATCCTCCGCAAAAAGATCATGATCCATTTGGATCAGATGCGAAAGCCCAATCGCAGCGATATGCAGCAAGTCTTCCAATAAAGTGGATCTCTCCTGTAAATCTACGTAGGTATAGGGGTCGATAGACTTCAACCAGGTGGGGAGTAAGTCCAACGCAGGTTCAGGTGGAGGTATAGAAGCAGTTACAGGGTAGTTACCATATTAAAACACTACAACGTGATGACAAAGGTGGTCTCAAAGGTGGTTCCAAAGGCGGTTCAAAAGGTGGTGCACATACACTCGCCGAATGAAAAGAAGCCTAAGTAGGTAGTTGGAAAACAGCTTCGAAAAGATGGCTTACCTGTGTACCTCAATCAACACTAGGGACTTCAACACAACGCAGGCTCTAGAGAACACAAAGTAGGCAAAATAAAATATGAGCACTCGGTTTCACGAAACCAAAATGTCTTACCTCTATTTTTTTTTTATATAGCATCAATCGTTGTTCCTGATTTAGTCGTGGCAATATTCCGGTCGTTATGTCGACCATATCACATCTAAACCTAATTTCTCACGAGGAAAGTGAAGTAGTAGCAAGGACCCATCCTCCGCAAAAAGATCATGATCCATTTAGATCAGATTCGAAAGCCCAATCCAGATATATCCATATATGCCTAAGTAATATTGTATTCTGGTTAGTTCCGATTCTGTTACGATCGTTTCTAAATTATATCAAAATTGCTTTCCGCTTTAGAACACTTGTGGGGGATCGTTGCCCAAGTCAAAGCTGCATTCGCTATCACTGTTTCTCATTATATCAAAATTGCTTTCCGCTTTAGAACACTTGTTGGGGATAGTCGCCCAAGTCAAAGCTGCATTCGATATCTCTGTTTCTCTCTCTCTCCCTCATATCTGTCATATGCTTTATCTCACTTGCGAGACGAAAATGTTACAAATGTGTCGTGACACGACCTTGAAAAATCACTCTCATGCGGCCAAAGAAGTATTCACTTCAAAAATAATTATTATACATTATTTCTAATTAAGGGTAGGTAACCCTAACGTGATATAATTAGACATCTCATCCGCGATTTGTTGTTTAGATATTATTATGTTTGATAAAGAATATGTCGCTTTTTATCAAGATTTAGCTGCTACAGGCTAAAAGTCCCACACATAAAAAGTAAATCGCCCGTACACATAATTCAACTGTATTCAATTATATTTCCTTTTCCTTTCTCTCCTCCCATTTGTTCAATCAAAATAGAATATCAAATCAAAATAGAATATACAGAGTGGTTAAAAGTCTTTGAAAGTCTGAATATTTATATGTTTGTCCACGACCATTTGCTAATAACTCAATAATATATTTGAAAAGTGTTGTAGAATTGAGCCTTTATATAATAGTATTGAATATTAACAGCTGATAATCGTTTTGCAACACTACATTTGATTTACATATGTTTTCATGGCAACGTAAACAAAACATTCCGGTATTTGATTTTAGAACTAAAGGCAAGGTGGCTATATAACCGCCAAATTGTGACAACTCATGACATTAACATTTTAAAAAAGAAATTGTTTTTTTTATATTTCTTTCAAAAGCGCATAAAAACTTGAAAAAACATTCAGGATAAAAAACGTAATAAAAAGGTCGTGGAAAAATTATAGCATTCAACTTGCAATTAATGGATATACATTATTCCCTCGCCTTCGGCTAGTGACGTAAACTTCTCCTTGCATTAATAATGGCTATAATAATTGCTCGTTGAATAATACTATTATTTTATGAATATTGTTATAGGTAGATGTACATACCGATAAAATTCTCAAGATTACAACACTCATAATAGATTGCACATCCCAGGGCCATAGGCAAATGGTTGACGTTGCCATATAAGACCAAAAAATGGTCCTTTTGGTGACATATTTCAGTCGTTACATTTTCAGGCCTACGTATGGTGATGTCACATTCACTACAAGTGATTTATATTCAATCTATTTTTCTACAATAGTATATAAATAAATTATTTTAGCAAGTTGCTTTTGTATATCTGCTCGAATATAACAAGTACCTATTAGCCGCCCAATGGCAGTGGCTTCAAATTTCTGCAAGTGAAATGGTTGGCAAATGCAAGGAAGAGAATTCTGGTGAGCTAGTGAGTTTCCAGAGCCGTAAACTGCCGGTTTTAGCCGTAAACTGCAACAGGCTCATTTTAAAATATTTACATAGGCACTAGGCACAATATTGGTATGCACTAGATACAAATTATGTCATTATGCCGAAAGTAAGAACGTCATCTTACGTCATTTATGGGATGTCTTCAAACTGTGACATTTTACGACAAATTAAGAGGTACATCAGACGTCTTCTTACATCACAATTTTTGGTCACCTTCGTCAGAAATGTGACCAAAAACGGACGTCAGTTTGACGGCCTTATTTTACCTGGAATACAAACTAGATGACGTGAATAGATTATTTATGAATATGATAATTAAAATTATCTTTCCAATGATGTGCCACACATGATATGGTGCAATTACAATTTCAGGGGTAGTATTGTGGAGCTTGTGTGTGTAGGAAGTAGTGTACAACCTAGTAATCTTGGCTGGCGTTTACCAGCGATTTAAAAAAAAATAAAACAATGACAGATATTTACAGTAGCTAGTTTTTATTGAACACCCTTGTAGATGGCAATATACATATCCACTAACGCAGACCAATAACCTCATAAGAATCGTGCCTGTTCCGCGTGCCACAGCGTTGCTTGTATTCCGTCTTTCCGTATTAAATTCCGTATTAAATTCAGTCACCCCTAATCTGGGTGTAAGGTTTCAGTTTTCATCGGGATGTTAACCTTCTATTAACATATCTCCCAGATCCGAACGTTTGTCAAGATATATTTATCACGGCCTTTGATATCTTAAAGGGCGTTTGTTAATTTAATGGTGCTGATAGAGCGAACATTTTAACTTAATCTACCGACTCGGAAAAAAATGATTATAATTTTATTACATGTTTTAAGGGCATAATTACTTTTTTAAATGCTGTGGGGTTGATACTTGGAAGACGTGGCGGAATCAAATGGCTACGGTGTTTATGGCGGTCAATTTCTTATTTTGTCATCGCCTACGGATGCAGTGGCGACTCGTGCTGTATAGATGTAGGGGGTTGCAACATTTATATTTTTTTACATATTTTTTTTGAATATCATTTTATTAACATAGGTTGATGATTTTTTTTATTAACCATTTTCTAGAAACCTATATCCTACAACAGCGTATGTTTCGAAGTTTACAACGATGTTTCTTAATTCGTTAGCATAAATGGTTTCAATCGGTTTCAATAACGTGACCTTTTATCTTTTAGGATAATTAAATAATCAAAATATTGCCTTGTTATTTCTATCATCTTCGTGTCGTTTCTGATATGCAAATATGGGATCAATTTGCGACTTTTTTGTCTCTTGAAGTTTCATCGCAAAATTGATACCTAGTTTCTCAAGTTTTTGGGTTGGTATAAAATAATTTAAATACATCGTTGTTAAAATACCTCTAAAAAACCTCTATTCCTATACCTATACCTATTCCTAAACCTATAGTTTATAGTTCCCCTATTATGCCAGTCGTCAGGGGGATTCCCTCGTGCAATACGTCCGGCAAGTCTGATTTGTTGTTCGAGATGGTTAGAAGGTAACAATTCCAAGTTTCCGTCATCCCACCCCTGAGCTCGCTTGAGGATGCTTTCCAGTTTTTGAGCTTTAACTCCTTTGTTGTGCTTTTTAGCGCAAAAATACGCCACAATATTGATCTCGTACCTTTTTTTGCCTAACCAATGGCGACGGAGCTATGGAGTGCTGAGGAAAGGGCAAAATCGTGACTGCCAAAATTTTCACATTCTCGGCACTTTGGAGCGCAAAAAGCCATGGAAGACTTGGTTGTAGCGTTAAAGTTCCGATAATCAAAGTTGTAGAGAATTTGCTTACCTTTCAAATACACATTTTCAACAAAATCATATGAACAATTCCGAGGAGTGGGGGTCATTTACGAGAAAACGTGAAAATGCCGTGTTTCAAGTTGACCCCGAAAATGCTGTTAGTAGTAGCTGTCAATTGATCAAATTGGTTTGATTTCATTTATCAATTATTTATCGATTTCAATTTAATTTCAATTTCCACCATTCATCATCCAAATACCATTCACCATCGATTTATTATCCAAGTGTCCACCACCAATCTTTTTTTTTCAAATTTATTATTATAATAAATGCATAAAGTAAGTGCTCATAAAGAAAAGTAATTAAATAATAATAAATAAATTCGCCAATATAATAAATCCGAGACTTAAAACTAGTGGGCAATTCAGTTCAATCTTCATCGTTTGGTTTGGAGTGATGACTCTTCTGGAAGTTTCTGAACCGGAGCTTATATGTCGTCTTCGTTGTCATCATCGAGAAGGAAAGCTGACACGTTATCGCAGGATTGCCCAGAACAATGCTTGTATAAATTGGAGAAATCCATTCCAGTTTCCCACAGCCACACGCTCCTATGTAGCCTGTGACGCACTTGCATGAAATTGTTTTCAGCAAGGCTGATGGAGGGGCATCCCTCGTTGTCTGCACCTCGTTGTATGGATCGGCCTCTGCTACTCCTGGACCATCCCCAATCCAATGGGTTATTGGGCTTTCCCATCCACGTCATTACATGGTGGTAAGTTCTAAGTGAGTGATAGAATCCGTTCTCATGCCTATAAAATGTCTGTGATACTGGCATCTGGATCCATGAATTCCTGGGGGATCTCTACTAAAATGGGGTTCCCATGGAAGAGCATGCAAAATTTATTCTTGTCAAACCCGAAGATGTTGTATGTAGTGTCACATCCACTTATCGCGCGGAGGAGGAGAACGTTTTCTGATGAGTAAAATTTGTAAGATGTTGAGGAGTAAAATGCCTCTGTCGAATTTCCTCTACCAGGTTTGCGAAGGTAAACGTTGCTAGTCTCAGGTGAAGCCCATGATTGAAATTGCCTCATATTCCGATGGTAACGATTTTGCAGTGGAATGTGAAAATTTTGCCAAAGTTACGATTTTACCCTTTTCTCAGCTCCGTCACTATTGGTTGTACAAAAAAAGTTGTAAATTTCGTCTTCTACAACTTTTACGCGTTACGCTTCTTGAGCTAAAAAGATCAACAAAGGCATTATAGCTCAAAAACTGGAAGTGCCAATTTTTGATGATTATTTCCCCGTCCAGAAGCGAGCTCAGGGGTGGGGATGACGGAAATTTGGAATTGTTATTATCTAATCATCTCGATCAACATATAAAAAAAACAGACTTGCCGGACCTATTGATCGAGGAACTCCCTTTTTAAGGCTCTGGCGACTGGAGTATATATAATTAATTTATATACATTAATCCTAATGAATTTACACTATATTGAACTGGCCGCCCCTGACAAGAAAATATTCAATGGAAAGTGACTACTGCAAAATTACTGGCATTCCATTAGTATTAGACCCCAACGGTCCATAAGTCTCTGCGATACATAAAAAAATCTCTGTTCTGAAAATGTTCTGAAAAAAGTTCTGAAAATCAGTTGCCACTATAATTAATGTGAGTATTATATATCACTAATTCACCGAACTTCTCTCCCGTACATAAAAAATCCTTATCCGCGCACCCCATGGCCAGACGTCTGGATTCATTGGCTTCCTGAAATTACAGTCGTATGGACACCTTGAACTAAGTATGCATATATTATTAGATATTTACAGATACATTTTAACACGGGGAGACGGAATTGTTTACGTTTTTGGCCAATCCAAGATCGTTCCATCCTTATCGTCCGTCGTTTTCTCCCGAACGGTATATTTGCCAGGTTTAACTCTTGAATTTACTTGAAGTCTTTGAATACCCTAAGAGATGTTTCAATTTCAACGAATCTGATTCATTTTAATACCAAAATGTTATTTAAAACAGCGTCTACATAAAAAAAAGTGAAAGTAATCCATTATATTGCCTTATTGCGTTGATAATATATGGTGAAAACCGAAAATGTACTGTGCCTTGAGATATAATTTTCAAGAACGGCAACGTCGCGAACGGCAATGATGCTTTTTACTCGGGTGGTACGTTAAGGTCGATTTATGAATGGAAACAGATTTTGAGTGGTTGCCGAAACTCCGTTGTGTACTTGTATTTTATTTAGTGTGTTCTATGAATCGCTATATTTATTGCGATTTAGGTGAACAATACGTATGTTTATGGTGCATTATTGTATAGTTCGGAAAAGGGTGGATCATTTAAGCCCGGAAAATGTTACTTTTCATCGGTAAGTATTTTAAAGGTTAGCTACAACTTTGGCGGCTTGGCTTGGCTTAGTCAGGCCCAAGAAGCAACGTTGCCGAATTCGCCGGCGTCTTCCATTTTCTCTCTCGCACTCATTGCACTTTTAAAACAATGATGGATCGGATCTTCTAGCGCTTTATAAATGAATAGTTGGGTCTCGCTGTATTAAAATGTCTTTGGAAATTTCACTCTTTTCAGATTCAATTGAGGAGCTTCTCCTTTTTCAAACTCTTTTATAGAGTCCGTTGACTTATCGTTTTTGATTTTTCTATGACATATACCACCTTATCAATATCAATTATTATACTGTTTTGTTTTCGAATAAAATAACCTCCTCCCCTCCCAAGCCCATTACCCTTTGAATATGAAAGGTTTGGGCATATGATCTTTAGTTCTTGAAATTACATGTAAAATGGTTGTTGAATGGACTTTATAGCTTCAAAATTATGGGAGTTATGGTAAAAATAACCAGTCGCATTTTTTCGGAGCATAAAAAATTTTCATTTCACATAATTTTGTTTCATAATTGATAATATGTGCGTGTATATACAATATACATAGGTAGGTACTTACATAAATGTAAAATTTGTAAAAAATTTTTGTTTATTTTTTTATAAATTTGGGCAGTGGGTGATTTCTAAGGGTTGAAAATTTGGAATACATCGTAAATCATGTTCGAGAATGTGAAAGAAGCTTTATTCTACATAATTAAATAAGATATAAAATCCATAAAATGCATTTTTTCTATTTTTCTTTTACGGAGCGGTAGTTTTCACCCCTTAAAAGTAAAAAAGCACAAGTCGGGCGTATGTCACTTTTGAAGATATGGATAAGACGAGCTTAATTCCAAATTTTCATGAAAATCTACATCGTTTCAAAGAATTCGGAGGTAATAGCTTAATTTTACCTTCAACGATTGCACTGTATCGTCAGTCGAAGGATATGCACAGGATATACACAAAATCGGAGGTTGAAAGAATTTGGAGGTAATAGCTTCATTTTAGGTAATGATGAGATAATGATCAAAACACTTATTTAGTCAAAATTTTAGTACAAAATTTTAGTACAGTTTTTCTCAACTATCAATCGCAAAGTGTTGTCGTCTAGTGTATTGTAAAAATTTATGCATTTACCTTGACTATAATCTAAGATTTCAAAAGCATGTTTCTAACAGAATACAAAAATCTTACTGTAAATTAATAGCATTATATTTTCATAGGGATATTCTTAGCACTGACGTTAGACTCAATTTATGTGACTCGTTGGTACTAAGCTATGCAGCATATGGTGAAACAATTTATTGACCTGCAGTATTAAACAAATATAAAAGAGGTTTGGAAGGCTGAAAAACGCTTGCTTAAGGTTCAGCTACAACTTAAAAAAATTTGACAGTATCCAGTCAATTTGATGATGCGAAATGGTTTAATTTTGATGAACGTTTGGTGGGTCACATGACCTGTCTGGTATATAAAATTGAGAAGGTGGATTTACATGTTAAATTTTTAAAAGGATCTAATATTCCTCGACACAGCTCTGCCCAATTTCAACGATCCTTTAAACTTAGCGCCTAAACTTTATAATAAGCTGCACTCCTACATCAAATATTTTTTAAAATATTAATCCCTTTAAGAAACTAATCAAATCCACTCTTTTTGCAAATAGAAACTAATATTATTTATTTTGTTATGAGCTCAGTTAACTTGTGTTTTAGAGTACCTTCTAATTATTATATTTTGCTCTTGTATTTCTAATGGAATGGTTAGGTGGTCGAGCAACTTAATTGAATCTCATCATTCCTGTTATATATTTTTTATTTTATGTTTATTAACTTCGCTCAACAATAACACATTATTATTATTATTACTATTATTATTTTGTGCTGGTAAGTCCCCCCTGGCCTCCGACTAAGTCCCCACGTCCGCGGGGTAAGCGGTCATTGAGGTCGCAATTCATGTGTCCTGAGTAGACGCAACGAGCCAAGTATGACGGCCTTCTGCATCTTCCCGGCGATGACTTCTGCCGATTGACGGCATGCTGGGATGGTTCTTAATTCTGAGAGCAATGATTGTCGCATACCTCCGAGAGAGCCAATAATAAGAACCACAATTTTAACAGAAAAACCCGGGTACAGCCTGCGGAGTTCAGAGAGTAAATCTCGATATTTTGTCAGTTTCTCCTCCTCTGTCAAGACAATGTTCTTTTCGGCCGGAGCCGAAAACTCAATAACGAACATCGTCTTGAGTTGGTGGTCGAGGAGGACTATGTCAGGCTTATTGGCTTGTATCCGCCTGACGGTGGGAATGAATAGTTCCAGTATAACCGGGACCTCTCATTCCCCACAACGGACTCAATATCCCCCGGAGCATAGGGCAACACCGGTGTCTGATCT